>OX276378.1:53914044-54514044 GCA_946251855.1 Alsophila aescularia | reverse complement strand
TTTTAATGGTAATATTACGCTATATCATTTTATTTGATAGGATTTTAGAAATAATTAAACATATAAGTGCATTACCATTACCACTTCTACTTGACAATCGGGAATATTTCTGCACTGGCAACTCGTCCGTACAGTCATTGGGGAACTCCCGGAACAGTGCTTCCAATGCGCAGTCGCGCGTCCGAGACGCGGCCCAATGAGCAATGACCAAGCGTTGTGGTGGGTGATACATACCTATTTGTTCTATATATAGGTATCTAAATAGTACAATCAATCATATCTATATATAGATTTTAAACTAGACTATACGTACAAACACACAATTAGAAATTTTAAATTAGTGATCCATATAAGTTTATAATGATTGTCTAGGTAGAATATGTAGGTAACTTAAGGTAAGGTTAGTGTATTTATTCTGTGACTTAGGTAAGGTTAGGTAAGTCATAAAGTACAATCAAACCTAGTCTTTTTGGGTTCCGTAGCCAAAGGGGAAAACGGAACCCTTTCAATTTTGTTTATGTGCGAGTTCATCATGCTGTCTCACCCGAAAATTTTAAGCCTCTAACTAATATTATGTAGATATTATTAACTTACTATGCTATAGCTCGAATCAAAAACAGGAATATTTGAAGATATTTACATAATAAATCCCATCCATCAGAGTAAATAGTAATATTTAGTTGAGTTCTATAATCCGGATTATTGTTCAGCTGTTTTCGTGAGTCCATATAAAAGTATTTTTTCAATTAATCTTTATTAGCTGGTAACCTTTGTACTCAATTTCTATTATGACCATATTTTAGATAATAGATAACAAATTAGCAAGTAGGTACTTAAGTAAATGATAATTATCGCATATTTATTGCTAATGATTTTAGATAGCTAATCAGTTTTGGTCAAATTTTTATATAGAGATCACTTTGATCTATAAGACTGCCTATTTAGTAAATTCATAAAAAAAAATTACGGCAATTTTTCTTTTTTTAATTGCTGTTGCGTTATAGCTATAAGTTAGTACATTATACCACACAGCTCTCCCACCCTCTCCGCGCGGCTCTTCCCCTCTGCCCTTTGAAAAAGGTGCCTTTTTACAGATTTGCTTAATTTCATGAAAACGGTACAAACTAGGCCAAAATAACTTAGGAGTAATTTGTTTCCTGTTAAATTACCAACAAATATGTATAAAAAACATTTTGATGGAAGTTACAGATTAGAAGCTATGATGCGTCAAAGTTGATAAAAAACAATTAAGAGCAGAAAAAATAATAAGATAGAAAATGAAACATTTACACAGACACAATCTTATTTTTTTACAAAAAAGTATGTTTAATTAATAATTTAACATTATATTTTAATCACCATTAATATCCTCATTTTCTGTAGGATCTTTGTTCAATCAACTAATGCCCTGACAACTTCTACACCAATGGCAGAGCATTGCAGTCCAGCTTTACAACATCTACATCTTTGACCACGGTCTTTTTTGCAGCTACATGACACTATCTTTAGTATTGACTCTGGAGCCGCCCGGTTGTATAAATGGAAGACAAAAAGTTATTATTCTTTTTACAGACCCTGTTTTCTAGGCTCAACATATTTTCTCACCATCATTGAACTTGATAAAAAGTACGAAATGAGTGTACTTAGACAAGTTGCGGCTGAAGAAGGTGGTAACTTGGATAAAATTTCTGCATTGTTCTTTAAACCAACGTATTTATTAAAATGAATATAACGTAATTTATTCAGGCTGTTTTCGTTTCTACTGCTTCTTCTACTTGCTCGTAAGTGGCATCCGCATTGTTAAATCGTGTATCGTTCTTTGCAAGTCGATTTGCTTATTAAGCTGAAACTACAGAACCTTTCCCTTGCCATAGAAAGCCGATGTCGTATCTTATACACTGAGAGCATGAAGAAATAAAATCGATTCTCTGCAGTTTTTTACTAAATCTCCATCAATTAAGCTCCGAGTGCTATGAAACCGGTTCTTCACAGTCCTTGTGTGTAACGAAATTTAAATTGTGATTTTTGGTTAGTCCTCAATTCTTAGTCAACTTTAACGCAGCATAGATCAGAAACTATAACTTGCATCAAAATGTATTTTATATATATTGTAGGTATATTTTATATATGGTGTAGGTAATTTAACAGGAAACAAATTACTCCCCATATTATTTTGGCCTGGCTTGTACCGTTTTCTTGAAAACTAAGGAAATCTGTAAAAGGCACCTTTTTCTAAAGGATAAGGGGGACGCGGCGCGGGGAGGGGGTGGGAGGGTTGTGTATTTTGATGTACTCACCCGTAGGTATAACACAGCTATACTTTCAACAAATTATATATTTTTCGTTTTGCCCATACATTGAAATCTAGAATGAATCTACTAAGTAATTGTTATAATTATCTGTTCCATTGATACCTAATTAAGTAAGTGCCTACAAGTAGTCGCAGCGGATCTTTGTGTCTCGGAAGTTGTCTGCTAGTCGCTGCGCATACTGTTATTTTTTCAGGCGCAATCCCAATGTATAAAGTGAAGATAGCATTGTTTAGCTGCCTCGCCACTCGCTTACTTTGTTCGCATATTCTGTCTCGCTCTTACTTTATACTATTTTATCCTCACAGCTGTACCTGCACAATCGTTTAGAGCCTAACTACATAAACATAGAGATTCACTGCGACTACTCTATGCACTTAACCACCATAAATTAATTTGTTATTTTAAATATGCCGTGAGAGGTGACATTGTGAAAATACGATGCTTTGCTTCGTACTGGCGTAGCTTCCCAGTATATACAGGATTATTGGTTATTGGTCACGATCCCGTGGCAGGGTGATAAGACATGCTGTCCACTATCAAATAACCCAGTAATGCTTCAGGCAAAAGGCAACCATTTTCGAGATATTATTTTTTACATTATATGCCTGTAGTCTATGGATTCTAAGGTTCATTCTGAGTCCTACATGCCACGTACTAATAATACAATCAAAAAGGTTAAAAAAAACGGAGTCCACACCACCTAAGCGACAGTGAAGCACCTAAGAAATGCCGTTCCGCTCGTACGCATAAGCCTCACGCACACACTTCTAACAACATTTTAAGCCGATTTGCCGCCACATTCATAGACTACTGCACATTACTAGTACTATAGACAGGCTATTGACGTACGTCGCAATTAGCGCATTTGATTATCGCCATTTTGGCGCTGTTAGCGCTGATAACGTTACTTTGGCAGTATGTAGTGAGCGTCCACGGAACTAACCTAACCATAGCCTATCCATAGAGATCAGTGGCCACATAGCAGCAAGGTCTCGTCCTTGTTAGTCGTGTTAATTTTGTCAAGTTCTCACGGCAAATCGAAAACAATGCAGTATATTGTGAAAAAAATGTTTTAATTTGTGTATCAACCTCAAAACACCACAAATTATCCACACACACACACATATGCGTTTATGTGTAAGACACTATTTACTATGCTTCACTCGTTTGCGTGGCCGTGTAGATCCCGTATTATTTACCCGACTACAGCAAGGGAAGGGTAATGAGTTTAACAGTGTATGTATGTGATTATGTGGATGTTCCACCATAGCGTCGCCCCTATTGGTTCGATTTTGACAAGCAAGGTGTCAATCGATTCGTCTTCAGATACAGTGTCATAGTTTTTTTTTTACCCGACTACGGCAAGGCAAAGGAAGGGTTATGTGGTCAAACTAAAAAGTTGGTCCGATTTTGACAAGCGAGATAGCAATCAATTCGTCTTCACCGCAATTGTCATGGTCTATTTTTTCCCGACCGTAATGTGGTTTTCAAAATATGACTAAACTCATGATGACCGAGACCGCCCAACAGGTGCCCCCTGAATAATATATGTACACTCCAACGGGCTCCAGCCTTATTGTAAAACTAACATTAATAAACAGGATGCTCCAAAAATCCCTACATAGTAGGTAAAGTGCTGATTCGACTGGTAGAAATCTACCGTAGTAGTACCGTGAAATACCTACTGACTGACTGACTGACAGACAACGTCCAGCCTAAACCAGTGGATCTAGGTATTTAAAATTTGGAGGAATATTCCTTGAGTATCCTAAAGGTGAACTACGGAAGTAACTATAAACCGTAAAACATGAATACCAACTCCAACTAAAATACCCCTATCCTGCGGGGACCCTTTAATTAATCGGTATGAAAAGTATCCAGTGTCCTACCTCGTAGTATGAACTCAAATCATGCCAAGTTTCATTAAAATTTATTCAGTAGTTTCGGCGTGATGCGCGGCCAGGATACAGACTGACAGAAAGAAATAAAAAAAAGTCCGTTTTGGCTTCAGTATTGAATACGTAACAGCCTCCAAAAAAAATTACTAAATATATTTCATGTACAGAATTTTGACTCCTATCCTGCAGGAACAAATTATTTTTCGGGATAAAAAGTATCCTTAATTTTTACTCATCATATAAACTATGACTGTGCCAAGTTGCATAAAAATCCGTCCAGTAGTTTCAGAGTGAAAAGTTTTATTTTTTTATTTAATACGTACTAGGCAATCGTTTGACCACGATCTCACCTGATGGAAAGCGATGATGTGGTCGAAGGTGTAGCACGCTTGCCTAGTAGATACCTATTCACTCTTGACTTGAACACACCGGGGTTATAATTTACCGGAAACACTCACGAGGGCAGGGCATTCCACTCCTTTGCAGTTCTTATAATAAATGAAGAAGCGTAACGCTTCGTTCTTGTGTAAGGTATTTCAACCATGAAAGGGTGGCGCTTTGCTGATCGTCTAGTCGTAGGGTGATGGAAAGGTGATGGGGGAATCAGGTTGTGCAGTTCTTGTGCACACTCTCCATAGTGCAATCTGTAGAATACCGCCAGACTTGCTACCTCACGTCGATGCGCCAGACTTTGAAGCTTACTCTTTACCAGAGTGTCATCCCCAATGAGCCTGATAGCACGTCTCTCAATTGAATCCAAAGACTCGAGCTGATACTTGGCAGAACCGTCCCAGAGGTGGCAGCAGTACTCCATACAAGATCGGACCTGTGCTTGATAAAGATTCAAAAGCTGTCCCGGTGTGAAGTACCGCCTAACCTTAGACAAAATACCAAGTTTTTTTGCAGCTACCTTGGCTTTGGATTCAATATAAGACCCAAAATTCAGGTTTGATGTGAGTTCGACACCTAAAAGCTACAAATGGTCGCCTATTGGTATTGTTACAATTTGGAAAGACGGAGATCGGTTTAGAGGACTCTTTTTAGCAGAAAACAAACACGCCTGCGTTTTAGTAGCATTAAACTTAACCAGGTTAGCATCGCCCCAATCGGACACGGCTTCTAAGGCTAAATTTTAACGGTCTACCATAGCCTCTCTCTGAAACTGGACAGCGCCACAGCTGGCTTGAGCATTGGAAGTGTATCTCTCAACTACAGTACTGTCATCAGCATACCCAAAGGTACCGGGCTTCAGAAAGTCATTAATGTGCAGTAAAAACAGTGTAGCCGAGAGAACCGATCCCTGAGGTACACCGGCATTGATAGCCATTTGATCAGACGAGTAGCCCTCTAAGACTACTCGAATAAATCGTTCCCTCAAGAAATCAACTATCCAATTGCATAAGCCAACAGGTAAACCATATGAGGGAAGCTTGTTTAAAAGGCCATCGTGCCAGACCCGTTCAAATGCCTTCGATATATCAAGGGAGACGGCAAGCGCCTCACCATGCAACTCTATGGCTTCGCTCAGTACGTGAGAGGCATACGCGAGAAGATCCCCAGTAGACCGGTTTCGGCGAAATACGTATTGCCGGTCACTGAGAAGATCATTGTCTTCAAGCTATGCCAAGAGCCTAATGTTTATGACATGCTCCATACACTTACAGAGTAAGGAGGTTATCGAGATGGGACGATAATTGGCCGGATCAGCACGACTACCCTTTTTTGGTACTGGATGTACATAGAGAGAGCTGGAAGCTTGCTCCAGCTCTTCGGTTTACCTGAGTGAAGAGAGAGGCGGTACAAACGCGTTAAGATGGGAGACAATTCGGGCGCACAGTTTTTCAACACAATCGCTGGAATACTATCAGGACCACTGGCCTTGTTCACATCAAGAGCTCGAAGCGTTCTGAGAACCTCCTTCTGGCGAATGCGAATTTCGGGCATAAAAACCCCGCAATGAGGAAGCCAGGAAGGTGTCTTGCCAGAAGCATCTAGATGCGAGGCTTCTGCAAAAAGAGAAGCAAATAAATCCGCTTTGTCTACAGCAGTGTGAGCTAGTGATCCATTAGGTTTCAGCAATGGTGGCAGTGAGGGGCGGCAGAAGTTTTATTCGACCGACTTGGCCAGGGACCAAAAAGCTTTGCTACCCGCGGGGTATGAAGCCAGTTTGGCCCCAATACGACTTACGTGATCAAAATGGGCCTTTCTAAGTATCTTCTTGTAGGTCTTAGCGGCAACGTTAAATTTTCTTTTCTTAGCCCGAATATCAGAAGACTTGCGCTTTCGAGCATCAGCCCAGTCTAGATATGCCACACGCTTTATAGCCACAGCATGACCACAGCTGGATCCAAACCAAGGCTGAGCTTTGCTGGAAAGAGTCTTGTCACTGAATGGAATGAAATATTCTATTGCCTGACATATTACCTCTGTAACAGCCGACGCGCACGTCGAGTAAGGAGGAGGAGGAGTCAAGTAAGTATTCGTTGAAATAACTTTCAACCCCTATCCTGCGGGAATCCTTTAATTTTTCGGGATGAAAAGTATCCTATGTCCTACCTCGTAGTATGAACTCAAATCATGCCAAGTTTCATTTGAATTCATTCAGTAGTTTCGGCGTTATGCGCGTCAAAGATACAGAAAGACAACAGAAAAAAAGAAATAAAACTGTTTTGGCTACAGAAATAATACAGAAAAGCCTCCAAAAAAAATTACAAAATATCTTCAATGTACAGAATTTGGACCCCTATCCCGCAGGAACCCTTTATTTTTTCGGGATATAAAGTATAATGAATTTTTACCCATCATATAAGCTATGACTGTGCCAAGATGTATCAAAATCCGTCTAGTAGTATCAGAGTGTTTTTTAAATAACTTTCTACCCTTATCCTGCGGGAGCCGTTTAATTTTTCGGGATGAAAGTATCCTATGTCCTACCTCGTAGTATGAACTCAAATCATACCAAGTTTCATTTAAATTCATTCAGTAGTTTCGGCTTGATGCCTAGCCAAGATACAGACAGACAAACAAAAATGAAAAAAAAAAAACGGTTTCAGAATGGAATAAAGAAAAGCCTCAAATAATATTATACAAAATATCTTCAATGTACAGAATTGGACCTGTTAGTTTTATTATAAGTATTAGATGACCAAGTTGCATCGAAATCCAACTAATAATTTCAGCGTGATACGTGTTCTTTTAAATAACTTTTAACCTCATAATCATGAACCCTTTAATTTTTCGGGAAAATATCAAAGTGCTATCTCGTAGTATGAACTCAAATCATGCCAAGTTTCATTTGAATTCATTCAGTAATCATTTATTTCACATGTAACTTACATACTAATCCAACACGTCACACGGAAAAACTAAGGTGGGCAAGAAACTCCCTATGGAACACGCTCATCTTATCATAGAACATATCAATTTGTAGGTGTTGAGCGAGCATGTTGTGCGCGCGTACGGAATGTAGGTGCGCGGGGACCGCGAACAGGCGGCGTCGGCGCCGCGCATGTGGCGACGGCACACACAGCCGCAACCCCTCAAGTAAGTATGTGTTGTTAACCTTAGTTTCGGCGTGATGCGCGGCCAAGATACAGACAGACATGAATAACGAACTCTTTTGGCTTCACTATCGCATATAGAAAAGGTTCCAAAAAAATATTCAAATTATCCTCAATGTACAAAATTGGACCTGTTACAGTTTTATTATAAGTATAGATTATAGTTCAAACATTTTAATTTAAAAAAAAATAGGAGAATTCACACCAATTATCCAGCTACTAGGATACCTTTTAATGGGTACTTACTAGACATACCTCGGGTTTCTGTAATGTTTGTTACGTTGACAACAGATTAAGTCTATTGCTGTCTTTATCATTTGTTGAGTGCCAGACAAAGGCAGCATTAGAATTAATCTGTTATCAACGTTAACAAACGTTTCAGAAACCCGAGGATGCTGTCATGGCCGTATATACTCGTTCCTATGGGAATATATATATATATATATAGGTACATCCCTGGCTCGGATTATGAAACAAGCATTTCTGCTACATATCTGTTTTTTTTTAAATTGTCTTTGCATTATCAAAATAAGTATATTCGCAGTGGGTTACTCGAGTTCTTTGATCTTGTATTAATCTGAGTTTCTCCAAAAGTTTTGTGATGAAAATAAATAAGTAACTACATAGCTACTTCAAAAATATTTTTATTGACATACTATAATATTAGATAATTTACTATGAATAAGGTTATCGCAGCCGAATACAGACAAATTACAAACTTCAGAGAAGTAAAAAACTCGTAATTTAATAACACAGTATAATGTGACTACTACAAAATAACATATATAATAACATTTTTATATTCCCATTTTAGAATGTTGTTCATATACCAACAATTTTATTCAATTGCAATACAATCCCAATATGATATTTTATAAATACATCTATATAAAGGCTGACATGATGATGATGATGATGATGATCTATATAAAATTGGTACATACCTCAAAATGAAAACACGAAAAATTATGTTTCACATAAATTATAAAGATCATTTAACTAATGTCATTAGTCTTATTTGATTACTTACGTATTTCTAACTATAAATTCGTTGTTTTGAGCAGTAATTAATCACAATCAATTTAATTTAATATCTAGTCTTAGTTCAAGTATTTTAGTATAAGGATATTTAAATGACTATTAACATATTGATGAGTGTAGGTCTGTAGGTCATAGACAACTGCATATTACTCCATACTCTAGACAGGCTTTTAACTAACGTCGCAAAGAGAGAATTTGATTATCGCCATGTTGGCGCTGATAGCAGTAGGGAGCGTCCACGGAACCAATTTTATTCTGTGACTAACGTCAATGTAAATTTTAGTTCCATGGACGCTCGTTGGGGAGCATCGCATCGTAACAAATGAAAGTACGGCAAAGCCAATACACAGATATAGAGATCAGTGATGTACACCTTGTACTGTTATTTATTCTGTGACTGTACTTAAATGTAGTGTTAGCATTTTATTACTAGCCCCGTGTTTGCGATTCAATTGCACCAAGGCTACCAAAGGGGTCCTCTTACATTTTACTATGTAGCCTGGCATACTACAAGAGTTCAATGATAGCATTCATATGCTATCATTGAACATACATATGGACCATATCATTGAACATACATTTTATATTGGACCTCAAAGGTCCAATATATCAGAAACTACACTACACTTTATTATACGGTTCCAACATTTTTTGTTTATATTGAAAACATCTATCGATGTATTAAAGTTTGATCAGTAGCGGAGTTTTTTTTTTTTTTGTATGTTTGCCACAAATGTTAGTAGAGCTTTATAAGACCTCGCAACCTTTTTACTCCATTGAATATATTCAATTACTACTACTTATTTTCTATACACCGTGACATTGAATTGTGTTTTTTTTTTTAATTCTTGTATTCAGTCCTATATTTAGGATCGTTCTACAGCATTCAATAAAAAAAAAACTGACTAAAATATAATGATCCTTAAGCTGAAATGTCCATTTCACTAAACACGCTGCGCGGCTGCTCCACCAGACGCGCGATGACAAGTTTGTACATACAAATATAAATAAACCGTCTAAAAACTCACGAAATAGAAGATCGGAAATACTCCGACCAGTTTCAGTTAGTGTTATGCCGACAAGCCGCGACGAGCGCTACGAGTTGCGTGCTGACGTTCGTAGCGTTTCACTCGCGTTAGTTTTCAAAATCATGTTTGATGTTTGTACCTACCCATATCTGCCGCCCCACTCCCGCGATGTTACAGGTATACCAAATTCAAATTCATTTTTTCAAATCCAAGTTTGAATTTTGACTAATTTATGCTTAGTTTTATGTTTTATTAGTAATTTACTTTTCATTTTTAGTGCTACAGATAAATTCTGTTGCATTGACTGAGTACATACATTTAAGAAAAATATAGAATGTTACGGTGTATAGGAGAGATGCGCGATCTCGTTTTTAGCCTTGATGTAAAAGCGGGGTAAGAAATATTTCAAGACACAGAATTTCTAATCATCCCTCCGATTACCATAATGGTCCACTGCTGGTCCTCCTTATCCTCATAATCATCTCTGACTTAAACATTTTTTTTAAGGAACTGTTCTAATTATAGTATCTATTTAATTAACATAAAAAATCAAGCTAATAGAGTGTGTAACATATAAGTCCACTGGTTTCAAAGACCAGGAAGTCCCACGGAACTTAGTGGTTTTGTAAACCAATTCATATTTGAATCTTCATCTTTGCTTAGTTAAACAACGAAAAAATTCAAAATTATGAGCCCAATTCAAGTTTTCGAAAACTTAAAGCGGGCTCTGTACAAAATAGAAACATAAGTTAATTAAGACATGGAAATGCACCTTTTCCTAAAACCTAACCTATGTATAGTAGTCACAGCAGAACTTTGTGGGTGTGAAATTAGGCTCTGTGAACGATTGCGCAGGTACAGCTGTGAGGATAAAACAGTATAAATAAAGAGTAAGAGCGAGATGGAATATGCGAGAAACGTAAGCGAGTGTGCGAGGCAGTTAAAGAATGCTGTCTTAACCTTCAACATTGGGAATGCGCTTGAAAAATAGCAGTTTGCGCAGCGACTTTCTAACAACTTCTGAGCCACAAAGATCCGCTGCGACTACTGTTCAAGCCAGAACGAAACCAAAGTTTTTTTTTATTATATCAAATAATCACTCTGAATAAAATATAAGAGATAATTTTATTTTTGTACTGAAAACAAAAACTTGCTCTATTTTATAAAGCCCTGAAAATTAATCAACGGTATGGCACAACCCGCCGTTCTATTTACAATATTTGATTTTGAACTGACTTCGTATGAGGTTTTTCTATGAAATCTAAAATCTATACTACGTTTGTATGGGACTTTACCCGTACCAAACTCTCTTTCGAGTCATTCGAAGGCAAGCAATGCGAACTGTGAGAGACCACCGTACTGAAGACACGCAACGGAAATTGGGCGCGCTGTAAATCTTAGAAATTTCGCACGTGTATTTCAGTCGAAAAAAAAAGAAAGAGCGGGGTGAAAACGAATGGTGCAAAATGTATGTAGGCTTTTAATCTATAGCACCGTCGCCTGTGGCCATACCGCGCTTACAATCCAGTCTGATATAATATATATATATATATTGTGTGTGACGCTGTTGATCCAATCTAGTGTAGAGTAGTGTCAGCGCGGCCGTACAGCGCTTACAATCCAGTCTGGTGTAATGTTGTGTGCGTGTCAGTGTTGGCACACTATAGTGATGATCAGTCTAGTCTCTGGTGTAGTGTGTTAGCGCGGCTACACTACAAGACGCTGCTGAGATCATCAGCGTCATGTTGTTGTGAGTGACAGGACGTGCAGGTTATTTACCTGATTCACCATCAGGGCAGCACGCCTGCCCATAACATTTGCACGGCATTGCACTGTGCTCGTCACCCTGAGACTTTGGTTATTATGTCATTATTAATGCCCAGTAATTTAACTGTAAGTAATGCCCTTCAAACTGGAACTGAGTAGTATTTGCACACTGGCGCCCAAATATCTGGTAAAAGTGTGGTAGTGTTGTGGGCACACGACGATGACGATCCAGTCTGAAGTGTTAGCGCGACCACACGACGCTGGTGATCCAGTCTAGGTAGCGCTGCACGCGAGTGTACACGCCAGGCACAGGCGAGCCGCAGCCGCGCCCGAATGACGTCACGCCCACCAGCCGGTACACGCCGCGTACGCTGCCCTGCAGCGGCCCTCCGGAGTCGCCCTGCAAAGTCAAAGTATTAATTGTAAATAGGAAAAATAATAGCGCTTTTACAAGTCAAAACTTAACAACACACTAATAAAGAGAAAAACATAAATTATTTAGTAGAGAGAGTATCAAGAATAGAGAAGCTCCTTTAATAATAATAATTATGCAAGCGGGATACACTTATAATAATAATAATGCAAGCGGGATACACTTATACACCGTTACCTGATAGTAAAAGAGAAGATAATAATATTTTTGTCCCTTACTGCATATACTGTTTTGGTTGTTTGGCTGAAAGCTCATTACAGCCAAACAAGAGAATTCAAGAGACTTTTTTCGACGATATTTTAGTGATTTGTGCTTTGACTGCATTTGAACGTTTCTGACTACTGTTTTATAGTGAATAATTAAAATCTAACCTACAACAATAGTAAATTGTTGCATTGCAGGCTGCAAAAGTCGTACGGAACAGAAAAAACGAAAAAAAACCTTCCACACGTAAGACTTGATTTTCAAGTACATTATTGAATAGTCTTGCATAAATTTTTGCTTTTAGATTCTCATTCGCGTTAGATATAGTAAGATTTCATTGACTTTAGACGATATTATTTAGTATTTTTCTATGTCTAAGGGTTATTTATATCGATGTATTATCCTCACAAATTGCGTGGCTTGTTTTATTTTAACATTTGTGTCCATCTAGCTCTATTTTGATGTGGTTTGAGTGAGCTGGAATGAGTAAGGACATAAACGACGGATCTATAGGGATACCATATATTTTTACCCTCAAATACTGGTTAATTTTAAGTATCTAATGTAAAATTATAATTATTGTTTGTTCTGTGTTTTGATGTATAGTATGTATTACAAAATAAAAAGTATAGATTACTTATAGCGGTTATCTATTTCCCATAGTCCAAGCATAGCTTAGTTTGGGGCTAAATGGCGCTGTGTGTGAAAAATCCACCAAAATATACAATTTTACTAAACAAAGTGGAATTAAATTGTATAAAATTAATTATTTCTGTCAATTTTCTAATTTAATCCCCTTAGTTTATCCACATTTCTTAAAAATCTGACATAAGAAAGTTATGGGACAGTTTAACAGGTCGCAATAACTGGCTTCCAACAATTTCCTCATGTATATGCTCAAAACATTTTTTGAATCAAAATATTTCAGAAAAACAGAAAAGAAGATGTTCTTACGAATCGGTTCTGTACCTAAAATTGATGTGCACGTAAGTTAATTATAATAATATAATAATAATATATTCGGGACTATTCCACAGCAATTACCTAGCCCTAAACTAGGATACTATGTACTATGGGCACTAGATAACGCATAAACATACATAGATACGAATATTACATCCATGACTCGGAAACAAACATTTCTGCTCATCACACAAATGATTGTACCTTGCAGGATTCGAACCCGCGACCGTTGGTTACGTACCTAGGGTCTCTAGCCACTACACCAACCGGTCGTCAAAATATATAATACAATCTATACTGTGTAGTCAGCCCTTCATGATTAACACTAGCAGCGCCCCGCGGTTTCCCAATTTCCTACAGGAACAGTTTTTTTGTTGGGATAAAAAGCAGCCTATGTTAATCCAGGGTATGAGCTACCTTCATACCAAATTTCATCCAAATCTTTCATCGTGAAGGAGTATCAAACATACTATAATTCTCTCACACACACACACACACACACACACACGCACGCACGCACGCACGCACGCACGCACGCACGAACGCACGCACGCACGCACGCACGCACGCACGCACGCACGAACGCACGCACGCACGCACGCACGCACGCACGCACACACGCACGCACGCACGCACGAACGCACGAACGCACGCACGCACGCGCACACACACCGACAAACATTCGCATTTACAATATCAGTTTGATCTATATTATTCGTGTACTATATAACTATATTATTTCATTTTTGGTCTAATGGCTAGACCGAAATCAAACTGTCGCGGGTTCGAATCCTGCAAGATGCAGTCATTTGTGTGATGAGCAGTAATATTTGTTTCCAAGTCATGGATGTTAATATTGGTATATGTGTATGTTTATCCGTTATCTAGTGCCCATAGTACAGGGTCGTTGTAACTGTACCGATAACTTTATTGCATATTTTATTAACGTCCTTTTTTATCAGGCAAATTATTTAGTCCTACCAATGAAAACCTCAAAAATCTTTTATCCGTTTATTGTTGTACACTAACTTTATAATTTGGGCCGAATATAAATTTGAAGTTAAATATTCTTGCTCACCAGTTACGTAGTATTTATATACTCTTTGCTCAACAGGGTATTTATTTCTCAAAGCGGGTAACCCTAATATTGTAGGTACTTTATACCCGTCTTTTTTCAGTATACGCGTGGAGCTTCTCTATATTGATACTCTCTCTACGATTTTAAGATATAGGAACCGGCCATAAGTATTTGCTCTGAGTTTGAAAAGGAAATTTCTTCCATTGCCGATGCAGAGTAGAAACTCGCACAAGAAAAGGAAATACCCTGTGCCTCTACCGGTCCTTCGGAAATACGCCCGTTAGAGAAGAGAGCACCAAGAAACTACGGGGATGTAATATTTTCCATTTTTGACAATTCTTTATTTTTATTTATTTTAAACTCAGAAATAATAAAACATGCATGTAAATGTCAAATACAAAATATAATAGTGCCAATGTTATGTCCCACAGTCATCAAACTGATAACAAGACTACGTAAAATAAAAACCCCGACTACGATCGGATAAAAATTGCAGACGCGATGATCGCGATGCCGTTGGGCAGCTTGCGTCAGTTGGTGCAGGACTCGCCGCACGTGTCTCTGCTAAATATTATAAAGAGCTAGGCTGGAGCAGTCCCCACAATCAGCACCCCACGTGTACAGTTATAGTTACCTGGCAGGCGTCCCGCAGGCCGGCCGGGTCGCCGGCGCAGAGCTGCTCGGACGCGATGCCGTTGGGCAGCTTGCGTCAGTTGGTGCAGGACTCGCCGCACGTGTCTCTGCTAAATATTATAAGGAACTAGGCTGGAGCAGTCCCCACAATCAGCACCCCACGTGTACAGTTATAGTTACCTGGCAGGCGTCCCGCAGGCCGGCCGGGTCGCCGGCGCAGAGCTGCTCGGACGCGATGCCGTTGGGCAGCTTGCGTCAGTTGGTGTAGGACTCGCCGCACGTGTCTCTACTAAATATTATAAGGAACTAGGCTGGAGCAGTCCCCACAATCAGCACCCCACGTGTACAGTTGTAGTTACCTGGCAGGTGTCCCGCAGGCCGGCCGGGTCGCCGGCGCAGAGCTGCTCGGACGCGATGCCGTTGGGCAGCTTGCGTCAGTTGGTGTAGGACTCGCCGCACGTGTCTCTACTAAATATTATAAGGAACTAGGCTGGAGCAGTCCCCACAATCAGCACCCCACGTGTACAGTTGTAGTTACCTGGCAGGTGTCCCGCAGGCCGGCCGGGTCGCCGGCGCAGAGCTGCTCGGACGCGATGCCGTTGGGCAGCTTGCGTCAGTTGGTGTAGGACTCGCCGCACGTGTCTCTACTAAATATTATAAGGAACTAGGCTGGAGCAGTCCCCACAATCAGCACCCCACGTGTACAGTTGTAGTTACCTGGCAGGTGTCCCGCAGGCCGGCCGGGTCGCCGGCGCAGAGCTGCTCGGACGCGATGCCGTTGGGCAGCTTGCGTCAGTTGGTGCAGGACTCGCCGCACGTGTCTCTGCTAAATATTATAAGGAACTAGGCTGGAGCAGTCCCCACAATCAGCACCCCACGTGTACAGTTATAGTTACCTGGCAGGCGTCCCGCAGGCCGGCCGGGTCGCCGGCGCAGAGCTGCTCGGACGCGATGCCGTTGGGCAGCTTGCGTCAGTTGGTGTAGGACTCGCCGCACGTGTCTCTACTAAATATTATAAGGAACTAGGCTGGAGCAGTCCCCACAATCAGCACCCCACGTGTACAGTTGTAGTTACTTGGCAGGTGTCCCGCAGGCCGGCCGGGTCGCCGGCGCAGAGCTGCTCGGACGCGATGCCGTTGGGCAGCTTGCGCCAGTTGGTGTAGGACTCGCCGCACGTGTCTCTGCCCACCGCCGTCACGTTGGCCTTCAGCAATATGTTGCTGCGAGTGTTTCCTGTGTCAACAATACAATGGTTAAGCTAATTCTGCATTCCGCCTAGGGTACCTTTGTCAGAATATTGAAATGAAATGAAATTTATTGTCACAGAAGTAGGTTGATAAAAGTTGGTATATTCATTATGGTAATTTCTCTGGGTTAAAAGTTATGTGTTAGAAGTGCAAATTTCAATGCGCAAACAGTACGTAGTACATTCTTTTGGGAAAAAATGGCAATTTTTTATGTGCGTTTAATTACTACCCTAACAAAACCAAGAAAAATCTAAAAGAAAAAATTCAAAACGAGGTATTAACTTACTGGAGCTGCTGGTTTTGCCCCAGCCGGTGATGACGAGGGACGACGTGGGGTTCTCGGGGCTCGTGTACAGGCACACGGCGTTCAGCGTGCTCGAGTATGACAGCGACTTGTTCAGCCTGCAAGTATAGTGACGTCATCAGGTGCACAGCCAAGGCAACAAAACCGGGTGGGGTTGTGTCAGGGCGCACGGCCATTTGTTGGTCGTGAAACGTCTACACCACGTACAATTTCATCCGCTTCTGGAACCTTCTCGTTCGCTGTGCTAGAGTTTAGGGTACCGTTATGAGCTCCAGAACTTCTTCTTTCCAATAATGTGCCTTATATTTATTTTAGTACAAACTTTCAAGGCGCTGCAGACACTTTCGTGTATTTTACTGATTGACAACCCCTTTTTTATCATCTACTTAGTCTTGAGTAGACTTTTTGTATACTTTTTCATAATGAATCGAATGGTTTTTACTAGATCTTCACAACAACGCCCAAATCAATGCGCTACCTCATCTAAATTGCGAATTATACAGAATTAAAGATCACAAAAATATCAATTTTGCTGGTTTTGCTGTGTGCGTTCCTCTCCCTCTGTCGTTTGACAAAAAAATAAAAAATTACACCAAAATTAAATCTCTGGAGCTTATAGTTACAGAGTTATAAAAAGACGATATAACCCTTTTTTAGTCATGATCCCCATATTGTCATTTTTTGATTGATTGGTTGCGACTACTATAAGCACTTCCCCTGTAGTCCTACGTCTGTCATTTAGACGTACCTCAAGAGCGCCAAGTCATTAGTCCTACGTCTGTCATTTAGACGTACCTCAAGAGCGCCAAGTCATTAGTCCTACGTCTGTCATTTAGACGTACCTCAAGAGCGCCAAGTCATGGTACTTCTCGCGGCGCGTGTAGCTGGGGTGCATGATGATCTGCGCGATGCCGACGTCGCTCTCGGGATCCCAGGCGCTGTCGCCGATCTCGATCACTCCCGTGCGCACGATGGTAGGCTCTATGCTGCAAATTTAACAGAAGCACAAATAAAAAAAAATATAAACCCAGGCTTCCCACCCCCCATTATAGCTAAGAAGCATCTCGATCATATCAGTTATGAAAAACCGCAGCTAAATTGGTCCATTCGTTTGGAAAATACAATTCTCACCCCCCTTTTCTCAACTCTCCCACCCCCGCCCATATCGCTAAGAACCATCTCAATCACATCAGTTATCAAACATAAAAAACCGTATCAAAATCGGTCCATTCGTTTGGGAGATCCTCACCCTACTCCTCCTCCCCCCCCCCCCCCTTCCATCCTCCCACCATTATAGCTGAGAACCATCTCGTTTATCACAGTTTTCAAACATAAAAACCGGAGCTAAATCGGTCCATTGGTTCGAAAGTTACAATACGCGCAGCAATTAGCAATTTAGCTACAAATGTCAATAAACTGATTTTTATCTTATTTTTTGGTTTATTGACAAAATATGTACTTATACTAGCTTTCACCTTGATTTTTTTGGTTGGTGTAATTTCTTGATACAACCTATTATCAAACAGACATTATCAATATCAATTCGTTGCGTTGTGTTATATCTCCCTCGGAAGTTTTAGTAAATGTCCACCATTTTACTGATTCGTGACTTTGACAATTAATGACTGTGACGTGACATTGCTATAAACTATTCAATTTGACATTGGCGAAATTGCTAGTAGGCCAGTGCCTCCGCAGAAGCCTTACAGAGACTATCAAGAATAGAGACGCTCCTTTAATAATAATAATAATGCAAGCGGGATAAACTAATACACCGTTACCTGATAGTAAAAGAGAATATGATAATATTTTTTATCCCTTACTGCGTATGCTGTATAGGTTGTTTGCCCGAAAGCTCATTCTAGGCAAACAAACCGTTCAAGAGATTTTTGTCATCGATATTTTAGTGATTTGTGCTAAACTGACTGCATTTGAACGTTTCTGAGTGCTGTTTTAAAGTGAATCATTTAAATCTGACTTACTTAATGGTGAATTGTTGCATTGTGGTAAAAGCCGTACGGAACGAAAATATGAAAAAAATACCTTCCACACGTACGATTTGCTTTTCGAGTACATTAATAAATAGTTTTGCATAAATTATATCTGTTAGATTCCCAATCGCGTTAGATATTGTCAGATTTAATTGGCTTTAGACGATATTTTTAGTATTTTTCGATGGTTAAAGGTTATTTATTTCGAAGTATTATCCTCACAAATTGCGTGGCTTGTTTTATTTTGACATTTATGTCCATCTCACTCTATCTTGATGTGGTTTGAGTGAGCTGAAACGAGTAAGCACATAAACGACAGATCTACTACATTTCGTAGGGTTAATCTGATTTTAGGGATACCATATTTTTTTAATATTTTTTCCCTCAAGTACTGGGTAATTTTAAGTATCTAATGTAAAATAATAATTGTTGTTTGCTCTGTGTGTGGGTATTTTGATGTATAATAAGTATGTATTTACAAATAAAAAAGTATAGATCACTGATAGCGATTATCTAGTTCCCATAGTAAAGGCATTGAGGCACTTAGTCTGGGTTTAAATGGCGGTGTGTGTGAAAAATCTACCAAAATATAAAATTTTACTAAACTAAATGGAATTAAATTGTATTAAATTAATTATTTCTATCAATCTCCTAATTTAATCCCCTTAGTTTTTTCCAGATTTCCTAAAAATATAACCATAAGAAAGTTACGGAACAGTGTAACAGGTCGAACTAACTGGCTTCCAACAATTTCTATATTTGTATATATATAAAACATTTTTGAGTCAAAATATTTCTGAAAAACTGAAAAGAAGATGTTCTAACGAATCGGTTCTGTACTTACAATTGAGTAAGTTGATTGACCGAGCGAGCGTGAGTGCGAGCGAAGCGTCTCTGTTTCAGCTTCGGCAAAAATTCTTTCGTATGTCCGTATGTCTGTCCAGATTTCCGGCTGTTCTGCTCTACAGGTCGCATTTCTCAACCGATCTAGACGAAACTTGGTATAAAGGTTAAGCAAATTTTTTAGAAATTTTTAGTTGTCGGGGATTTTTGATTAGGGGGGAACTTCCCCCAAAAAAGGGTAAAAAGGGGGCTACTGAATATCTCCGCCATATTAAATCAGATTTAGATGGTTATTTTTTTATTTCAAAGGTTTCACTTTAAGTTAGTCTCATTAAAGTTTGGTGAAGATCTGATGAGGATCTTCGACGTGATGGAATAGCTCTTCAAAATGCAGTAAATTTCTCACTTTTAGGTTTCTACCAGTAGATTCGGCCCTTTACCTATTAGGTAGAGATTGATGGAGCACTTTGGTTATTAATATTAATGATACAATAAGGTAACTAGATGGTGCTACTGTGCACCGCTAGATTGTTTGCAAAAAAGTTTGTACGTGCGAGGTCTATAGCTCACAGAGCCACTAGTTCTATACTGTGTAGTTAGCCTTTCGTGATTAACACTAGCAATGCCCCGCGGTTTCCCGATTACCTACATGAACTGCTTTTTTGTTGGGATAAAAAATTGCCTATGTGTTAATCCAGGGTATGAGCTACCTTCATACCAAATTTCATCCAAATCCTTTCAGCGTGAATGGGTATCAAACATACTATAACTCTCTCTCTCACACATACACTGACAAACTTTCACATGCATAAATATTAGTGTGATCAAAATTTTTCGTGTACTTTGCACCATTCCATTTTTGGTCTAGTGGCTAGAGACCCTACAAGATGCAATCATTTGCGTGATGAGCAGAAATGTTTGTTTCCGAGTTATGGATCTTAATATTGGTATTTATGTATGTTTATCCGTTATCTAGTGCCCCTACAGGATATCCTAGTTTGGGGCTAGGTAACTGGTGCGGAATTGTACCGGATATATATTTTATTTTACTAACGTAATTTTTTTACCAGTCAAATTATTTAATAAAAACCTCAAAAATCAACTATCCCCTTATTATTGTACACTAACTTTATAATTTGGGCCGAATATTTTGCTGCTAAATATTGTTGCTCACCAGGGTATTTATTTTGTAAAGCGGGTAACCTTAAAATTGTTGGTACTTTATACCCGACTTTTTTCAGTATACGCGTGGAGCATCTCTATTCTTGATACTCTCTCTACGGCAGAAGCCATTAAATAAAAAAACAAGAACAAAATTATACCTACTCATGTCATAATATTCGCAAAATGAACTCAAAAGTTGACATAATTATTATGGCGAACTTTATCCACAACAGAATTAAAATAAATTTGCTAAGTAATTTTGGCGCGAAGTTGTATCAGCACACTTAGATAAATCTCCTTGCAGTATACTCGTCTTTGTAAGTTTGATATATTCAAACTTTTTCGAGTTTTTTTTTTCATTGTTTGTTTTAGAGCGCCAGGTTAGAGTTACAGCACATTTTCTTTAGTATGCGGCTGCACATCACATGTACTTACAATGTACATACAATAAACCTTACAAAAAAACCTTGACAAAAAAAGATTGTCTGGAAGAGATCGCTTTTTAGCGATAAGACCGCCCCTTGTCCCATATATTTTGTATAAATGTTTTAGTTATTATTGTATTTTTGTTCTATGTGGTGTACAATAAAGAGTTATCTATCTATCTATCTATCTATCTTGACATGCGCGCGATGCACGGAAATGCGCAGAAACATGTATTTTCCGCCATTTGGCATATTTTTCAAGTGTACATTTTTTATGTGTTTACTAGCTGATGCCCGCGGCTTCGCATGCGTGGTTCGCATTTCTCTAGGTTAAAAGTACTCTACGTGCTATTCCAGGACCTAAAATACCAATTTACCAACATTTTGATCAAAATTCCTTCAGCCGTCAAAAATATTTTTATCTATTGCTCGGCTTCTACTCGTCGGATTGAGAAAACAAGTACCCCAGTTTTTAAATCAAAACCTAAGCTATCCAACAGTGAAAACCGCATCGCAATCGGTCCAGTAGTTTTTACGTGATGTGCGAACAAACATACAGACAAACTAACAAACAGACAGATACGATTTTTGAAAATGTTATAATCTTGTTCAGTAGCTTATTTAAAGTACCCTAGACCATATTTTTTTAAATTATCTTCATTGTACAGACTTTTTCGTTCTTATTGCTTTATTATAAGTATAGATAATATTGTTAAAGTTTTGTAGTTCACTCATGCAATACCTATTAAAATATAGTGAAGATAAAGTAGTGTTTATCCAACTGCTTTAAGTTGTTAATTAGGTATTAAAACACTCGAGTGATACTATTATCACACTCGGCTACGCTGATAACCCTATTATTTGACAGTATAGTATGTGTATGAAGTCAAGAGTGAATAAGTATCTACTAGGCAAGCGTGCTACACCTTCGACCACATCATCGCTTTCCATCAGGTGAGATCGTCGTCAAACGATTGCCTAGTCCGTAATAAAAAAAAATAAAAAAAAGAAGTTGCATATTCTACTATAAAAACTCGTCACGGATAAAACAGCACTTTTCATTTCCTTTGTACCCTGAGATGAGATGGGCTGTTTGATTTATCGTGCGGTGACAGGATATAGCCAGCTTGGCTTCTGGTGTCAGAGTCAGGCCGCCCGAGGACCTCTGAAATGCCTCAACGTCTGCTATCAATCAATAGCAGCCGTGAGTATAGATGTAAAGCCGGTTTAAAACAAAAAAAAACGGTTTAGAATGGTTGAAAACTATGTTTTTTTAACAAAAGCGCTGTGTTCATTGCGTCATCGAATTCCCCATACAATGGAGCACCAGACTGTATATTTTCAGGTTTGTCAGAATTTTCTACCCATTATCAATCAATACGTACTATATTTATTCACACGAAAATTGCCAGTTCTATGTTAAAAACGAGACGAGCAAGTAGGTAATTTTAATTCAAAACTTGTCAGAGTCGCGTCGTTTATCATTCGACATGGATTCTATTAATAATTATGATTAAAACGCACCTACATTTATTGAAATTAAATATAAATAAAACGGCTAAAAACTCACGAAATATAAGATCGGAAATACTCCGACCAGTTTCGGACTATTTTGAAGTCCTTAATCTGGGAGTGTTATGCCGACAAGCCGCGACGAGCGCTACGAACGTCAGCACGCAACTGACGACGCGTGCGAGGCGCGAGTGGCCCAGTGGGCGGCGATAGCGGCGCTCGACTATGTTCGGCCTGCACAGTCACTTCGTTGTCTGTCGAAGAGTCATCACTGTCACTAAATTCCGTTAACTTTGATTGTTGGCACACTGCGCTCGTTGTGTCCGGCTCGTGACCCCACATTGTGGTCCCAGTGTCAGTCGCATCAAGAACTGGTCTCCACGCCGAAGGAACATTTATTGAGTAACTATAACCTTTGTTATTTAGAACAGCAAAATATTGAATAATTAATAAGTAAAATGAATAATATTGAATAATTAATAATAAAATACCTACTTGATTTATGAAATATTACCTCCTTTTTAACTGCGTAGTCGGGTATTCAACCGTTAAAAACTATTTATTTCAGGTTTTAAACCGTTGGTTATAGTTTTAAATAGGTTTTAACGGTTGTTTTATTTATTTATTTATTTATATATTTATGATACGCCAACAGTGTACATATTTAAATTAGACTAAGAAACAATTGTCTATTTTATGACAGTAGTCATAATATTTTTTACAACTATAGCCGTGAGCGATAGCCCTCTGAAGCACGATGCTATGCTGCGATTTCAGTCTAGCTAGCGTGCGCCGGTCGGTTTACCTGTCCAAAGTGTCGACGCAATGAGCAGCCGTCAGCACGTAAGTCTTGGACAGCACTGAACCCCCGCAGTCAAACTCGTAGCCGTTTCCTCGATCGAAGCCCAGAGCCACCTGGAAATAAACAATAGAAAACATTTATTCAACACTCCTATCCTATTACAATATCAAAAAATGTCAAGCACCTTCACAAAAACCCGACTGCAAACAAAACTAAAAAGAGGCAAAATATAAGTGAGAATGGTTGCTAACCAACTTTATTATAAGATCTTAAATGTTATAAGATCTTAAATGGTCGCTCGAAATGAAATGTGAAAATAAATCTATAGATGATTTTCAAATATTTATTTCGTCGCCTTTCAGTTTTTTGTCACAATAATGCGTCTTGTTGTCGCCATATTGAATTTTGTTTACTGACATGTTTTATTAGCACTTGCAAGATTTAAGACAAATCGATTGACGTATCATCAAAATCGATCCACGCGTTTGGTCTATATAGTGCCACAAAGGAACATATATACATACATATTATAGGCTGATAAACATATTATCCGGCCTTAGCCTTAAGCTCTGGTAAACAAAACAGAAACACAATAAGGAAAATATAATAATATAATATGTCAATGAACATTTAAGGAAAATATAATATTATAATATGTCAGTGAACATTTCATATTTGTCTTTTATCTGATATTTTCTTTCGGAACGGATATTAAGCGATATATTGAATATCTTTAAACTTATTAATTTTTATATTGTTTGAATGAGCGGCACGTTTATTGTGTTATTCATAAGAACTTCCAGAGGATATTCATATTGATATTATTATATATCGATACTATCTGTGCCGGCATTGCCCGCGTGGGTTTTTTTCTGCTACATATGAGTTATTCCAGAACCAAAAGTGCCAATATACCAAATTTCATCAAACTTCGTTCAGACGTCAAATCGTTTTAATCGATTGCTCGGCTTCTACTCATCGGATTGCTATCCAATAGTGAAAACCACATCCCAATCAGTCCGGTTTTTTTACGTGATGCGCGAACAAACAGACAGACAAACACGATTTAAAAAAACCTTCTTCAGTACCTTATTTTAACTACCCTAGACCATTTTTTTTAATTATCATCCATGTACATACTTTTTGGTACTTACTGCTTTATTATAAGTATAAATTAATATTGCCTGTTTACAGCCAATATAGAGACTTCTATTGGAGATTATGGCCAGCAAAGAGTATATAAATACTACGTAAGATGGCCAGCCTTTCTGCAAGGGCAACTAAGTCGAAAGGCATGAGGCCCACGCCACAACGCCAAACTTTAGCTGTAGGGTTTTCTCAGTGGGTCGTTGTAAAGTAGTGACAGCCACACACAGCTGACTGACCATGGCGTTCCTTCTCATGTCTAACTTTCGTTAAAAGAATAACTTCTAAAACCTTGGCCGGGCAGTATAGTGTATGCCTACTCTCGAGTAGAAAATCTGTTCCAAGCTTTCTTCAGGGAGCCCAGGCCGCGGGGTTGTTGACGCCAAAAAAAAACAAAAAAAAGACATCACTTGTTATTACAATGGGCGATCTTATTGCTTTATGCGATATCTACCAGATATCAAGATAAGGACAATATATAATTGCACGACTGCCCTAAACAGGAGTGTAATGTTTTCAGTGTTCATGTATGTATGTAAGTTTGTATGAATGTATGCGAGTTTCTTTGTTCCACCATTATTTTTAAATGCCTGAACAGATTTGGATGTATCGTTAGAATCCTTACATCATTTCAAGTAACACAAGCATATTTTTTTGTCTTGTCTGTCGTGTTTTTTCCTCTTACTTTGCTGATAAACTTGTTTGTAATAATTAGTGTAAAAAATATAGCTTATGCTCTTTTCTATGAACTATGAACATTCTAAGAAAACCAAATGATATATTTTATTATTACGGTTAAAACAAATGGCATTTGCAATTACTAATTTAGATAATTGGAAAATCGTTGGCCTTGTTTCAGTCTGTAGGTCAGTCTTCAGCGTGTAGTTTGTACAAAAAGTGTATAATACAAGCCATTTTTGTTCATCCGAGCCCTTTGAAGTCGAGGATAAAATGCCAATACGTTGGAAAGCAGAGTGTATAACTCGTTTATGAAACAAGGCATTTTATCCTCAACTTCAATATAATGCCAATACGTTGGAAAGCAGAGTGTATAACTCGTTTATGAAACAAGGCATTTTATCCTCAACTTCAATATAATGCCAATACGTTGGAAAGCAGAGTGTATAACTCGTTTATGAAACAAGGCATTTTATCCTCAACTTCAATATCTACCCTTGCTTTCGGCACGGGCGGAACTTTTTTTTGTGTATACTTCTTTCTTATGGACTAGCTGTGCCCGCGTGGTCATTTCATTTTAAAGTAGCCCTTACGTGTTATTCCAGGACCAAAAGCACCTACAAAGTACAATAAACTACATTTCTTCAGAATTCGTTCAGCCATCAAATAGTTTTTTGAATTGCTCGGCATCTAACAATCGGATTAAGATACCAAGTATCCCAGTTTTTAAGTCAAACCCTAAGCTATCCAACAGTAAAAACCGCATTCGCAATTGTTCCAGTCGTTTATACGTGATGCATACATACAGACAAACTAACAAACAAACAGAAAGACAAGTTTAAAAAAAGATCTATTCTTGCTCAGTAGCTTACTTTAATTAACCTAGACTATTTTTTTTTAAATTATTATTCTTTGTACAGACTATTTCGTTCCTATTGCTTTATTATAAGTATAGACTACAAAATTGCTACATGATTGTAGTGTATATTACCATATGAGGAAACTCGCCGAGCGCCGCAGCCTCCCCCCCTATTATGTGCAGGTCCAGCGGTTCTATTTTATCGGCCATAATCTTCTGACATTCTAAAAAAACAGAAAACGTGTGTGTTTAAATAATATAAATACAGTTTTTTACTTATAAGCGAAGAGACGTCATCATTGCTGGCCGGTCGTAATAGCCAGGCCCTCGCGATATTGATTTAAATTGCTTTCAAAGATAATAGAGCGATGGTAGCCTAGAGTGCAACTTAGAATACAACAATACCGGATTTATGTGCGGTTTTCCATCGTTAAGCTATCGGTCCCAGCTGTTATTGATTAAGACCAGGCTCTGCTTTTTAAGGGTTATTTCCGTAAATATTCTGGGTCAACCACAAACCTGATAAATGTGAAACTTAACACACATGTATTTGAGATCTTTATCTCTCTAAGACTAAGACAAAAACATGATTAACAGAATTTCATTCGATACATTTTCTAATAAAAAATTACGTTATTTTCGGTAATATTTACATTTTTCTACTCAACGGCTTAAGTTTTATCTCTAAAATAAATCTCACAGCAAGAAAATATAGTTTATTATTTAATGCTTAGACAAAATTTACCTAACTAAATTATTAGCCTGCCAATAAAATAAATTACTTTTGAGACATACGTCATTTAGTTCCGCGCTAAATTGTGTGTTCAAACAGCGCTCGCGATAGTCAACCAGGTTACGCATGCACTACAGTGCTTATTGCGGGTAGCGGGTGGCAGAGTGTAGGGGATGTGGCGGGGAGTGGGGAGTGGGAAAATGTAACCTTGGAGCCTGGCCTTAAGCACTGGTGGGTGCACGGGTAATTCGCATTTACACCTCCACCCACTGCACTAGAGTTGGAAACTAATGAAGAAATAATCGACATATATGAAGAAAAAAAACAACATCTTTTATAATTAGGCAGAAAGACATTTTAAAGTGACAGATCTCAAAGTGACATGTCAAAATAATCGACATTTATGAAGAAAAAAAACAACATGTATTATAATTAGGTAGTAAGACATTTTAAAATGACAGATGTCAAAGTGACATGTCAAACTTCAAAGTCATACGTCAACACCTGACAAGATTTAATCGAAATCTTCGTTTTGGATGACAGATGTCAAACTTAAAATGGCTATAACTTTGAAACTAACGATCCTGGACTAGTAGTTTCTTTACAGAAGTACTAATGTATGAAAGGAAACTTCTTCTCAAAAATGACTACAAAAAAGCCCGCAACATAATCATAATGTTACGAGCTGGGGTTCGGATAAAATTAATGTACGCCAATTGCACCAAAAATTAACACCTTTATTAGAAAAACCACAAAAAGAAATTAAACTGACAAGTAACACTCAAACTCTCTTTAACTTGACTGTACTCACTAATCAATTATCACTGAATACTCGCTTCGAATCACTATGATCGTTTCGTTCCGAATGCCAAGTCAAAACTGTGCCAGGCAGTCGATGCGCACCCTATTTATACCGCAACGGAAGTTTCCAGAAGGTACTCGTACGTACTCGTATGTACTAGCAGTAGTCGGTAGGTATTTGAACTTTCAAGGTCGGCGACGCCTTTGAAGTTGCCGCGCCGCGCCGCATCTGTAGGTACCTAAGGCCGGCGGCGCCTTTGATGTTGCCGCGCTCGTAGGTACATGCCTACCGCGCGCTCTGGAAACTTCTGTAGGTACCTACGCTCTACAGGTATGTTCCAGAAGGTTCCTGTAGATGTAGGTATTGCGTCATCCGATCGCGGATCATCGAACGTTTTAGTAACTACTGTTTTTCTAAGAATCGACCGGCGTAACAATAATTTGTTGACTCTATATTCTAGAGCTTTTTATGCTAAACTGTATAAATCCTTATCTAATAAAATATCACACTAGTCTTCCACATTTCATGTAGATTCATTCTGCTTTTTGTCATACTTTATTGACGAGAAGTTTGAAAGTTAGGACAATGTATTCAAGAGCGGATTTAAAAAAAAACTGCGCTATCTGCTCTTCGTACCTACTATTATTTTATTCTGTAGTGTAATGGAGGACAGGGAGCAGGCGGGCCGCGGGTGGTCATTATAACGTTATGTACAAAGAAGTATTTAGACAAGCTGTTAGCTCCCCGAGCGAAGCCAGGGCGGATTGCTAGTGTTTTATATAATAATAATAATGTCTCACCTCTATCAGCAATCCCCTGCGCATTGTCGGTATTTGACCTTTCCGTTGAACCTAGAATACAGATAACCTTAAACTTGTTATAAAATTACAACAAAACGACTGTATTTAGTAGTGCATATTTGTTCTCAGAAAATTCAAAGGTGAAATACCTAGCAGAGTACAGTAAAAACAAACAGATAAAAAAATGAAGACATGGGATTTAAACTTGAAAAATATTTGCGGTCACCACACAAATTAATTAAATGTTACACTTGGGTCTACTTGTGCATGATTTATTACTCCCCAACCCCCACAAACTGCCACCATGTGGGGGCAGACAGTAACACTTATGGCCATCGGCCCTCACGTTTTGGAAAATGGGGAAGGTGGTAATACACTTATGGCTTTCAGTCATCATGTATTGAAAATGGGGGCAGACGGTGCAAAAGTGTCGCAATTATGATGAGCAACCATCTCTATTAGCGGACTCTTTCCGCCTCAGCTCGGCCATATTCGATGTTTAAACCTGCCAGGCGTCCCATGACTGTTCTTTGTTTGTTTATTATTTACTTTGTCTTTTTACAATATATAGATATACGACACAACATACCAAATTTATCGTTTGTGCGTGGACAGCACACAATTTCTTGGAGTCCACTGAAACCGCATCTCTGAAAGTTGTGACGTCTATTGATTTTTAGATCACTGAAATATAGGTTTTACATTATTAATTAAGTAACAATAAAACCACAGAAGGTACACAGATAACTACATTATGAACCACAGAAGGTACACAGATAACTACATTATGAACCACAGAAGGCACACAGATAACTACATTATGAACCACAGAAGGTACACAGATAACTACATTATGAACCACAGAAGGTACACAGATAACTACATTATGTCCTATGCGAACAAAATTATTGAATACGAGCTGTCGGCCTACAAAAATAATCACATTACCTATTATTATTGACGACCGGTTGGTCTAGTGGCTAGTGACCTGTGCTAGTGACCCTAGGAACGAAATCAAACGGTCGCAGGTTCGAATCCTGCAAGGTGCAATCATTTGTGTGATGAGCAGAAATGTTTGTTTCCGAGCGAAGGTTTCCGAGTCATGGATGTGATATTCGTATTTATGTATGTTTATCCGTTATCTAGTCCCCATATTAAAGGGTATCTTAGTTTGGGGCTATAGCTAATTGGTGTGGAATTGTCCGGAATTATATATTATAAAGGCGAAAGTTTGTATGTATATGTAAGAGTATTTTTGTTACTTCTTCACGCTTAAAAAAATGGCTGAACGGATTTGAATGAAATTTGGTACTTTTACATAGGCTACTTTTTATCCCAGAAAAATGCACGGTTCCGGAGGGTCGCAGTTGAAACCGCGGGGCGCAGCTAGTATCTATATAAATGGTTTTTTTTCACTTTGCTTTAATAGTTGCAATTGCAACATTTGTCTATAGTATTTAAATTAACTTGAATAATCTATAATATCAATTTTTGTATGAAGCTACAAAGACAATTACTACTGTTTAGTTGCATTTAAGAATTATATATTTTTGAAGTCCTTCATTATGATACCTCACTTGATAGGTTTTGGTTAAAATATTGTTCCGTCGGAAATACATACAATATGGCAGCTGTGAGGCGCCATATTAGTTTTCTTAACACTTCGTAAATCATATAACACTCTCGAGATCAAGACGAATCCAATGATACTTCATTATAAAATCCATCAAGCCGTTTAAGCTGTAGTAGGAGCCGTTTTGTAGGAAACGCCTAACAAACATACATGCAACCCAAACACATAACCCTCCGTGCAGTCGGGTAAAAATACGCAATTATTGAAGGTAACTGCCATACGCGAGAGTAATTAGCGCAAATTAGCATTAAACTCTGTCAAAATCCATGCAAAACAATTTAATGCTTGATAAGACTTAAGGCCCGGTTCTAGCACTTTTAGCAATTTTCGATCATTTTTAACGTCTGTATCTTGTTTTAGAATTAACCCAGAACTATGAAATTGGTATCACATAAAAATTTGGCATATTATCTCGTACTTTGTGAACACACAAACAAGATTAGTATGAATTCACTCGATAGAAAATAAAATCAAAGGTGACACTACTTTATGCTTATATTGATTGGAAAGAGACCCCGTCACTAAATGATATCAAAAATATACTAAGAGAAAGAGCTTATTACGATTGAGAAAATGGCTAGACACTTTTTAATTCAAAGCTTTAGTTTTCCGACAAATAAATAAAAACCTTAAATTTTACTCCCGAGATGTATCATGTTTCCCGATCTACTTTATCACGGATGAGAGGGACATAAAATTCACTGACATCCGGCCTTAACAGAAGAATACAGCTAAACTGGCAGCATTTGCGAAACTTCGTCGAGTCTTCTCGTCGCCAATACCGCAAAGTTTGAAGACAAAAGTCTTGTGTCCTACCTGTTACGACTCGGCTCCGTAAGCCGAGTCGTAGACACTCACGGTACGACTAGTCCACCAATTTAAGGTCGCTCAGCGGGCTATGGAAAGGGCTATGCTCGGAGTTTCTCTGAAGAATCGTATCCGGAACGAAGTGATCCGGCAGAGAACCAAAGTTGTCGACATAGCCCTTAGGATTAGAAGCTGAAGTGGCGGTGGGCTGGTCATATCTGCCGTAGGACTGATAACCGTTGGGATAGGCACTTGGCTTTGGGAGAGGCATATCTCCAGCAGTGGACTGACACGGGCTGATGATGATGATAATGAAGACTTAATTGACGTTGTCTATCTCTGGGTATGGCAGTTGATCTTAAGAAAATATGTACTCACTTGATAGCTGGTACACAATCGGAAAGCAGCGTGCACACGCCATCAGGGTACTCATTGTTTGACACACAGGAATCACCCACTGAAATAATATAATAACTTAAACAATCAAAAAATGTAGATTAAAAAACTAATCAAATACCCCTTTTCTTTTTGAAATGCAATGTCATCAAGTTGTGAGCTACCCTGAAAGTTTCAGCCGGATAGCTAATCGGGAAGTGCTCGAAATTTGAGTTGCAAGATTCCACGTAGAAAGACAAACAAGAAAGTGACTTATTAAAATCGTGTTAATATAAGGTAACCTTTGCCTGCAACTTCGTCTGTGCGGACTACAGTTGGACGTAGTTTAACGAAAAAGATCCAATCCACACAACCCCCGAAAATGAGTTGAGTATGCCAAAGTAGTTCTTTAGGTAATATCCTAGAAGAAGTGAAGCAATTTTATTATCTTCGCCTCACTATAGACACACATTTTTCATGGAAAGTTCATATAAATAATGTGTGTAATAAACTTAGAATTTTGTTAGGATTTTTTAATCAATTATCTAAAATGTTAAAAGGAGGCACCCTGTATATGTGTATTACGCATTAGTCGATGCGATTATCACCTATGGCTTGAGTTGCTACGGGCTTACGTTCCCAACATACCTACGACAAGTTAAAAACCTACAAACTAGAATATTAAAACTACTAATAAACAATAAAGCTAAAGAAGAATTAAATAAAGAGTACTTCAAACTTTTCAAAATACGAGTATGTTAGGTATTACCAGTAGATAGTAAAGTACATTATATGATTATAATGGAAAACTTTCATATCAGTACATTTAAAAAGGAAAGACAATTTAACTTTCCGACCTGGAAAGCAATTATGCCACAGCTAGCTTTAGAATATAATGTTAATAATTATTATGGGCAACGTATGCGGAAATGGCTAGTGCCCAAATTGTATAACGATTTATCTAGCGAATTTGTCGATAAATATGTAACTAGACATTCGATTAAAGTAGCCTTAAAAAAATGGCTATTATATAATATTGAAGACTAATACCTAAATGTCTTCAATATGCATGATATTAATTAAGTTATTATATAATTAGATGTACTTACAAGTTCTTAAATACCTACCTTTATAAAACTAAAATTAATGACATAGTTATAATATAACATGAGAGTTATCATCTGCCTACAAACTACTTAGCAGTTTGGCAGAATATTATTTTATAATATTTGCTATGTATATTGATGAATAAATAAATGAAAAATAAATAAAAGGTCCATACTTTATTACCAGCAAAGAAAATAAGCAAAACAAATCATAGTGACATTTCTAGCTACCTAAAGTACCATCCCACATCTATAGCAGGCGTTTATTTTAGTTTGCCAGTAACAATCCGATCTTCTTGGATCACTATGGAAAAATGCTCAGTCAGAGAAACTAGAAAATAATCATTTTTAACTTCACAAAAGGAGACGGTTATACGTTCGGCTGCATGTTTTTTTTTTTTTTTTAATGTATTTCCGTCTATATCTCCGTCAATTGTGAACCGATTTAAAAAATTCTTACTTTCCAAATGGTCCCATATAAATTTATCAAAATTGGTACAGCAGTTTTTCGAGAATAAACAGTTTTGTTGAGTAATTCCATTCAATTTTGTGTTTATGTTACCATTGTTTTGTGTTTATCTCTAAAATTACTGAACCAATTTAGATGGTTGTTTTTTTATTCAATAGGGTAAACTTTCCGTGTGGTCCCTTATAAATTTCATCAAAATTAGTTCAGTAGTTTTATTAGAAAATTAATTTGTTTTATAGTTTATGTTCTCTAATATCTTGGGATTTCTGAACCGAATTAGATGATTGTTTTTACTTGAGTAAAAAGACCTTTAGTGTGGAACTGTATAAATTTCATCAAAATTGGTTTACTAGCTCTAAACAAGCTTTAATTTAATTCACTGTGTTATAATGTTTAGGACTGGATTGCAAGTCAATTTTGAACTATTTAAGGACGTCCAAAGATGCTGAAGTTTTGCATGTGCAAAACTTCAGCATCTTTGGACGTCGTGTGAGTGTAGTTCTGATGACAATTGAAAACTACAGTAGTAGTAGTAGTAGTAGTAGTAGTAGTAGTAGTAGTAGTATTAGTTAAAACAACTACATAATCGGATGATGGATTCCCTTCAAGTTTGGGGTCATTTGGTTTGTCTTAATGAGATCATGTCTGGTTTTATTTGGTATCAAGGTTCTGATGATGGAGCCGGAAGGTAGTCACAGGAACTCAACAACAAAGTGATGGAAACCCTTCGAGTTTGAGTTCATTTGGTTTGTCATGATGAGATCTCTAGTTTTATGTGGTATCTAGGGTGTGATGATGGAGCCGGAAGGTAGTCACAGGTACTCAACAACAAAATGATGGAACCCCTTCGAGTTTGAGCTCATTCGGTTAGTCTTGATGAGTTATATGGTGTTATGTGGTATCCAGGGTCTGATGGTGGAGCCGAAAGGCAGTAACAGGAACTCAACAACAAAATGATGGAACCCCTTCAAGTTTGGGCTCATTTGGTTTGTCTTGATGTGTTCTCTGGTGTTATGTGGTTTTCAGGGTCTGATGATGGAACCGGAAGGTAGTCACAGGAACGCAACAACAAAATGATGGAAAATGGTCAAAACTAACTCAGTTGTTATATATGTAGGTTTGATTCACTAAAGTGAGTAAGTGTCTACTATTTTCTTTGGCATATATTTTTTCCGATGTTTGCATATGCCACTAAAAATCAAAAAATAAAATATTTTTCGAAAAAAATTAAATCGTTTTCTTAATAAAAATGTTATTTTGTAAACAACCACTAAAAAGAATAAAATAATTATAATTGAGCTAGAACAGTATCACTTTTTCGAAATTACCAACGTAATAATAATGAATATATACAACATAAGATAAGAAAGGGTTTTTTGAAGGCGTTGGCACCATTTAAATCTAATATCTTTACAAAATTAATGCATACCTATCGACGTACGAAGCAATATGCAGTTATCTATGACGCACCCTCATACAAAACACGAAACGCAGAAGAGACAAAACAAGAGACATACACGAGCAGATTTTGACTTTCACACGTTCACAAACCGATTGACACGAATACAGCAATATAGTAAATGATAAAGTTTTTGTAGGTAATTACTTTAAAAGCTTATTATTTTATATAGCACGTCAAGCCGTTTAAGACATTATCCTTTTGAATAAGCTCAACCATATTAATAATTATGGCTCGGCTTGGCACCGCCTTCAAAAACCCCTTTCTTATCTTATGTTGTATTTATGCTTTATTATTACGTTGGTAATTTCGAAAAAGTGATACTGTTCTCGCTCAATTGTAATTATTTTATTCTTTTTAGTGGTTGTTTACAAAATAACATTTTTATTAAGAAGTCGATTTAATTTTTTTCGAAAAATATTTTTAACCAATTCGCTTGGATTGTATTTGAAAAATCTCATATATTTGATTTAAGTACACTCTCAAAAAAAAACAAAAGAAATCCAAAATGCGTGGATTCTTTTTGCTAAATTCATATTTATTTTATTTCAAAGCATTCCTCAAAACCCAAAACGATCCAAAATGCATGTATTATTTTAGTTGAATTCATATTTCGTTGATTTCAAAGCACTCCTCAAAAGGCAAAACGGTCCAAAATGTGTGGATTATTTTTGTTAAATTCATATTTCTTTGATTTCAAAGCACTCTTTAAAAGCCAAAACAATCCAAAATACGTGGATTACTTTTGTTGAATTCATATTACCCTGATTTTAAAGTAGACGTATTTTAACGAAAAAGATTCAATCCACAGTCACTTTTAATAGTAATACTAAGTATTAATCTTAAAATATTTGATCTTATAATGTTCCTAATCATAATACCAAAGTAAGAATATATAATTTACATAGAGATAGTTCACTGTAAATGAACACATTAGAGTACAATCTTTGCTTGTAAAGATTGTGTTGTTATTGTTTGTAATAATGTGTCACTTATAGAATATTTATCCTTTAGGATCATTTTAATTGATGATTGAGCACAATATATGTTCAAACGTGATTGTAATGACTGAATACTTGTGTAGGAACCCCATAATACTAGGCATATAAAGGTTGGATTTTTGAGACGGGACAGTAAGGGCAGGTACCTTAACTGTTATAGTTACAGGAAAACGTTTCTAGGAGACCATCCATAAATTTTTGAGATATACTAAACTGCAAACACAGATTTTGAAAAAAAAATAGTCAACAAGAAAATGGTAATTTTACACGAAATCTTTTTTTGATGCCAATCTATCTTGTTTCATATAAGGATCAAACGTCACTACTGTACTGACTGAGGTTTGAGTACTAGAAATGTCAGAAATTGCGAAAAACTTTTCCCATACATTTTGTACGAAATTACCTTAATCGTTGTAGCTACAGGAAAACGCTAACCTTTTTAGTATTGTTACCGACCTTTGCAGTGTTTTGTATATTGGCACACAATTCAAATTAAGAAGACAAGTTGATTGTCATACTCATATAGATTATCAGTCAGGCGAAACAGGTTAATAAAAAACTGTTCATAACTTTTGTATCAAACGTGAGCTAATTTCTATGGCGGCTATCTTTTCTACTTCACTATATGCATGACCTTCTTGCACGCCTTCGCTATGAATATGTGTTCTGTGGTTTAACTTTGTTTACAAAATTATTAGGCAAGTTGATTTTGTGATAATTATCGTCTGTTGATGTATTTAATGCTTTGAAGGTGTTTGTTTCTACATTAAATAAATAATAGTGTGATTGAGTTTGAAAGTTTTCTATACAATGAGCTATAAACATGCGAAATTTGTGGTTTGCGATCTGTTAGAGCGATGGGTCAAAAACGAACATTTATGGCTAAATTTCCACTCAATAAAGATAGCTAAGTGGTAAATCTATTCGGTAATCTATTAGGTACAAGAAATTAATGATTTTTCTTTCATAATATTCAACAAAATAACATAGCCTTGCTAGAACTAGTGCGCTGCTGGTGTTATCGATAACCCGTTATTCGACATTTGGTTCCTAATCTTATTCTAAGTCCTGCATTCCACACTATATAATAGTAAACGTAGTAAAAGTATAAATTTAGAATACCTAATGTCGTGTAGCCTAAAACCGCTTAATCATCTAATTTTAATTAAAAAACTTATTTTCAGGTACAAAAACTGGATACAAGTGACCGATAAAGAGGACTTGACATACATACCGATCGAAAAGCTGCATGAATTAAATATTTCTGTGGCAAACATTTTCGAAACACCGACTACAAAAAGAAACAACCCAATTTAAAAAAAATTGCTACTTCTTAACTGCTATTAATCACCGACCACTGCTAGTTTGTAATATTAAGTAAGGAGTAAGGAAGATTAGACATTATTTTAAGGGAAAAAGACACAAATTATGTTGTGTACTATATAATGTATTATTTTTGTATGTAATAAAAACCACATGCTTAGAAAAGACATATTATTATTATAAACCCCATATAAATTAAAATAGTCCTAATACGTTTTTTTTCTGAAAATATCGATATCGATAAAAATGTGCTATGTTTGCAGACATCCTTTTCTGTTTGTCATGTTGGCTAACATGCTCGATATAGAGTGTTATTATCTATGGTCATTCGTTTTGTTATGTTGCACTTATTCTCAGCGCCCGTTTTAAAAATTCAAAACATCCGTTCCAATATACGTCAGTCCCGTCTCTTCTTACGTAGTATTTATATACTCTTTGTAGATTATGTGTAGGAGAGAAAAAATACTCATATTTTTCAGAAAATGTTAAATTGCTAAATTATTAGATAAGAATTAAATTATTTATATTCCGTAAAGTGAAACGCTAGTTTTTTATTCGAGTAAACTTCTATTAATCGTCCTGTAAAGCAGGACTATACTAATTGGGATGAAGAGGCCCAATCAACCTCTCTTCACATACATACATACATACATACATACATACATACATACATACAAACATTGCAAGTTAAATAAATAAAAGCTTTTAAAAACGTGTTAATATCAACCAGTGTCTAGAACTGGCCATTTTTGATGAGCACAGCCTGGTTGGTACAGTCGCAGCTATTACATTATCAAGTTGTGCACTTTTTTTTATATCCTACCTGTGCCCCATGGCACTGCCCGCATATTCAATGATCAAAGGTATCCTATATGTTTTTATTTGTTCAAGTTTTCCTGATTTTTTGCTTTTTTCGGGGATTAATGTATGTTTGTATTGTACAATACCTATGGGCAAAATTAAATCGACATCTGTAAGCCGTTTTGGATTTACGATTTTCCTGCGGGATTTTCCTACTCTCCGGGATCAAAACTATTATATTTTAGTAATTATATCATTCTGTATCTATTTGTATTTTTTATATAAATCAGTTTAGCCGTTTCCATGTGAAAGCGAGTACCACCAATCTACCAAAATATTCCTGTTTTTTTCATTTACACTTACCTTTTTCCGTGATAAATGTATTTTATGTTTATCTGTGCATAGTACGTACAGTACCTATAATACCTGTATGTTCAAAATTTCATCAACGTAATGTTAAGATTTTTCGTTTTTCCAGGGTAAAAAGTATTCAACATTTAAACTGTATTAAATTTCATTGAAATCACTTTAGCTGTTTTGCTGTGAGAGCTGTTAAAACCAATCTACCGAATTCTTTTTCAACTTCCCCTGTAAGCTTTCATGTATCCGGGATAAATTTATCGGCTTGTTGTTAGAATCGGTATATTTACATAATGTACTTATGGGACAGGAAGGGGTGGGAGAGGAGGGGTGGGAGAGGTGGGGTGGGAGGGGGAGGGGTGATGACTCTACCTCTGTAAGGGAGGGTGGTGCAAACCCATAATTTATGAGAAAATGTAAAAACAAATTTTGAGGTCATGTATGAAAAATTGTACATAATGAATCATTAATGTAGGGATAGTTTGCTCTGCGCTATGTGTTTTGAAAGCTGTGGACAGCTGTTTGTGGTGGCGTTTCGTTAGTACAAGTATATTTAGCAAAACACTCAAAGAATAATGCATTTTTTCTTTGTATAATTTCATTTTGTATAAAACATTGGGAGGCGCTAGGCAGAAGCCCGAATTTGCCGTGCACTGTATTTCGTTACTGCGATAAACAGATATCATTATTCGATAATGCTATTGTACGCAACCACAAAGGAACGGAACGGCGAAAAACAAGCATATTATTTAGAGTCCTCATTTGCAGTTACTATACTGTGACAGTAGGTAAAGATGAAGCACGAACATGTTTTTTTTTAGAATATTATGCTACTATATAATATACTTGTTTTTCGCAGTTCAGCTTCCGCCGTTGTGTCTCCTGTGGCATTTTCCTTTTCCAAAGGTAAAAAGTACCCTATGTTGGCCTCTGTTGTACACAGTATCTACATACAAACTTTCATCAAAATCGGCCCAGCCGTTTTAGCGTGAAATGGGCCTTTTCATGGGCAACAATCAAACAGAATTTATATTTAGTGAGGTTAATGTTTTATGTTGTAAATGTGTGTTGTGCCAGTAAACATATTTTATATTTTTGTTTTCTTTCAATAAATTTAAGAAAAAAATATAAAAGAAAGGAAAGTTTTTTTAGTAAAACCATTTGAAGTTGGATTTTTAATTATTATTATGTTTTCTTTCTTTGTTATTTTTACCCGTGGGAGGTCATATTAAATTACCTCCCGACTCATATGGAGCTTGAGCATATGGCTCATCTCTCATATTTTGTGGCAAATGGAGATAAAATAATAAATAATCACAGCTGGCCTAGGATCAAGTCGGTATCTCTAGGCCTGGCAGCCTCAAAACGTACCGGATAGCGAAGGCACAACTTTGGAAGCTTGACCCACGATTTAAGGGGCGGGGATGGGGGGATGGGTAGGGGTGAGTGAGTATTACCCCCCCTGAGAGTGGGGGGGGGCTAGATCTCACCCCCCCCCTCCTCTGAGATATGATTTGTATTATATATTTATTTGTTATTTTTTTCAGATTTTGACCTACGATTTTTGGAGGGGGGGAACGGGTAGGGGGGAGGGAGTACAACACCCCCGGAGAGTAAGCCGGCTATATCTTGCCCCCCCCTCTGAGATATGATTTTTATATATTTTATTTGCAATTTTTTTCATATCTTTACCCTTGAGTTTGGGGCTGTTTTTGGCTAAACTGTAGTTGCTATACCGTCGATTTTGTGGGTGGGGAGGGGTGGAGGGCTGAACATGACTAAGACACATCGCGCGAGCCGCGCGAACGAAGCGAGCGTGCCGCGGCAGCGGCCGGCAAGCGCCAAAGTTAATTTAGGTTCTCCCTCCCCCCCCCTGAAATCGTGGGTTAAGCTTCCGAAGTCGTACCTTAGCGAATGTTTAAGTTAGCGGTCCTGGATGGAAAAGTATTGAGGTATTAATAAAATTATATGTTTGCTTACCGTCTTTGGCGATGCTAGCACTTGCAAAAAAAGTGATTAAAAACACTAAAGTTTTTAACAACATCGTTACCGCACTCACTACGTGTGTAGTTTGCTTCTTTGCTTACAGCACCACAATAATTATTAGAATTTTTCCTCTACGTGACTCAGAACCGGTTTGTAATCATTATTATTTAAGAATACCAAAAATTTAGAACCAAATCATATAAAAAATTGCTTCAAAAGGCTTTAGTTTCTTCCGACTTTATATCTGCATTGCTCAAACGATAATAGTTGAAAATAAATTATGTAGGTATCACCCGTATTACAACTCACGACGGCTGCATTCGCAACATTGTATTGGTAATAAAGATTAATGTGTGTGTGCTAAATAAGGGCCGTAAGCAGAGCAAAAATGAATTCGTAGGTATTCGTATTTTAATATACGATTGTTTTGATGCACTGCACGTAGAAGTAAAGCAAAGCAAAATCAAACACAGTTATCTATGAGTACAATAATTTTAGCGTTCCTAATTCATAATTTTGCTTCAATACGAACGGCCTGCAAAATTACCTATATTGTTTCAATCAGATTTCCAATCATGTGTAAGAATGCTTTGAAATTCTGCAGTGCGATTCCATATCTTGGTTTCAATCAGATTGTAACTTTCTTCATAGCAATTTCAACTCTATCACAACGCAATACTAAATTTGACGGATTGAAACCAATATGATCAACATTCCGTAATAGCACTGCTGTTTGCAACAAGTCATATAGATGAAATGAAATTTTGCCCATATTACTCTCCTAATCTGTGTTTGTGCTTTTTAGGTACATAAATATGTATTTTATAGGTACAAAATTAAAAATAAAAGCTAAAATTATAAATAATTATTTGGATTCTAAGAGAAAATTAAAAATGCTTCGATCACTGTTAGTTTTGGACATGACAGTTAAATTTGAAATGGGAAAAGAGACTTTATTGTTGATCGTTTTTTTTTCAGTTTGGGAAGGATCGTTGGTGGCAAAAATGCCAATTGAAACTGACCAAAACGCCATCGCTTCAACTCCAACGCAGGGTTGGTGTGGTTTAATTAATTACGCGAACCAGAAACACTGCTAACGATTGGTTATATTGTTGGTCAACATATAGAAAAACACAAAATACCAATGATTGCAATAATAGCCCAGTAAAATTAGGCTTTCACCTCTATATGTGAGATAATAAGCTGGAAACCTATATAAACCTTTGTTTTGGTATTCTAAAAGATGCCTCAAAAAGTCTCATAAAATCTCATGTCTGCGTATAAGTTATTCAAAAGGTTAAAGGTCACAAAAATCGTTTTTTTGCATATATCTCAAAAATTACAAATCGCAGAGGGCTAGGGCTGGAACTAAAATTGTTCAGAGTCCTTGGTACTCAGGATCTGATAAAAAAAAGGTGGCCTAAGAGTAAAAAATACTACCATAAAAATATACACCTTCCCCACCCTTCCCACACACTCCCCCCACCCTTATCCAATGTTCCCAAACATTTCCCAACTTCCCACCCTTTCCCTACAAACTGTCACTTTGACACCTGTCATTTCTCCTGACATTTAATTGTTTTTCTTAAATTAATTTCATTTCTGACGTTCATTTGTTTGTCTGATGTTCATTTGTTTTTTGGGCCGTGACTGAAAATCAGCTTCAAGTGTCGAAGACGCTTGGCATTATGCTGAGGCATGACCCTTTCAACATTTAGATTTATATGTTTAATTTATAAGTTAATTATACTACTTTTTTGTTATATCAGTGTTGAATAAACGATTTTTCTTTCTTTCTTTCTTTCTTTCTTTCTTTCTATGCAAATGTGAACTTTAGTACGGGAACTATTTTATACGGTGGTTTTCTTGTTTTGCAGGAACCCGTCTTATTTTATCAGATCTTGAAAGAACCAAGCCCGAGGGGGCCTGCTGCCATTTTTTATGACCAATAGTTAGAAAGCTAAGAATATTTTGTGGTCTAGTGAATTAAATGCTGCTATTAAACGAAGTGAACACAAATACGCATACGCATTTGTGGTGGGTGTATCCGTGACAGCCACCCAAGCGCACGTACAATTTTAAAAATAAAAAACCCACTATGAAAAAAGCTGAACGTTTGTTAGTTAATTTGTTCATAACAAATTAACTAATAAACAAACGGGAAAAAATAGTCAGCTGACCTGAGGGAGGGGGAATGTACGTAAGCTTCTAGCCCAAACACGCAAAAAACATGCGGAGAAAAAAATACTAAGAAAGCTGAAACTTCGTGAACTTTGTACTATTATTTATTCTGTGTAGAAGAAGAAGAAGAAAGAAGAAAATACATTTATTTCTGACAACACACAACATTAAACATTATCTAGAAGAAAAAAAATTAGGAAATTAGACAAACAAACAAAAATTAATGCTGTGTGTTGTCACAAACAGGTCCCGACTCAGCAAACGCAAAGACCAAGGCCTTGGCACTGATTTTCTGTCGGAACCTATTCGTGACATCACGTACGCAGAGTGGCACTATAATATAAACACAAAAAAATAATAATGAAACGAACATACTTAGAAATAAAACAATATAATTTACAGTAAAAAAAATGACTTCAGAAATGCCACTTTATAGAGGAAACTTCAAGAAAGTCATCCGTCATTCTGCTTGGGAAGGATCGTTAGTGGCAAATATCTGCAAAAACCATAACGACCATAACCATAATACTTACTTACATCAATTACATACATGAAGAAAATAGTCCGCTGAGCTTTTAGCGGTGGAAAAGTCCTCAGCTGACAATTGAAAGGTACGGCGTATCGTATCGTTATACGCGTGGGCGCGTGGCATATTTTCCTGCATCAGCTGAGCTCTTTTTCCCCGCGAAAAGCTCAGCGGACAAATTTGTTTAATGTACTTATACAGATAACTGTTAGTTCACGAAGTTTCAGCTTTCTATATTTCTGATTTATATTTATTTCTAAACAGTGAAACAGTGCGTGTATCCATATGGCCGCATTGCGTCTATAGAATTATAATGAAATATTATGTGACGATATTAAACGCATTTATTGGAAAAAAATGCGATAACCTTTTTATTGACAAACTAGTTTTCCCACCCGCAACTACGTCCACGCGGCCTACAGTTTATCGAGAAAAAAACACCCTATGTTCTTCTAGGATATTAAAAATCACACGATGGACCTACGACATTGTAGCCATCGCAGGAAGTCGGTGGACGGAGGTGGCACGAGATCGCTCGTCATGGTGCTCTTTGGGGGAGGCCTATGTTCAGCAGTGGACTTCTAAAGGCTGACATGATGATGATGATGATGATAAAAACCAATGCAAAAGTAGGTATAGCACCAATGCTCTTGAAGTTTTTTGACATACTTGTTATTTCGTTTCCATGGCAATCGTACCCTACAGCGAGTAATCAACATTTTCCAGTTTTCCCGTGCAATTTTTCAATTTTGTGTGATAAAAAGTATTCCATGTTTTATTCCAGGACATAAGCTATCTCCATCCAAATTTCATCAAAATCTGTCAGCCGTTATTGTGTGAAAGCTCCCCAAACAAACAAACAAACAGACAACGTTTCACTTTTACATATTGGTATGGATACGTATGTGCTTTAAACCCGAGGGGCTAAAAGCAGATTTTTAACTATCCTAAGAACATAATTTTACCACACTTATAACTAACTTGGCACATCCCGTGGATGTCGTAGGAGGCGACTAAGGGAATATACCCCGGAAGATGGGCAGCAGCGTCCTCCGAGTACATATTTGTAACACTGCGGTGACCAATATGCCTGCCAAGCGTGGTGACTATGGCAAACCCTCCCTCTTTTGGGGACGCCTATGTTCAGCAGTGGGCTCCTAACGATTGATATTATGATGACTATGATGATTTTAACTAACTTATAAGCACTTACTAGCACGAAAAGGGGCCCTCTTTATAAAGTGGGCCCTTTAAAACAAAAACAAACAAACTCACCTATAGGTAAGTTTGCACTTGTACCATATTATCTATAGTGCACTAGCTGACTGCAATGTACACAATATAGTGCTCTTACAAAATTTACTATAAGTACGAATAGCTTACAGAACCAAATAAGATTATTGGTTTACGAGGGTTATTGAGGGTTGGTTGAGGGTTGTTGGGTTTTTACTAGATTTTCAAATTTACCGTAAACCAACACACACGGACATTGCTATTCCATTTTCATCTTGTCACCCCATTCAACATAAATTAGCAGCCTTCCATAGTTATGTACACCGGTTATTGGCAGTTTCATTGTCCTCTGAGAATTATAACAAAGAACTACACACAATTTATCAAATTGCTATTTCAAATGGGTACAATGTGGAAATGGTTGATAGTTTTTCATACATGGGCCCAGTTTCGGTTAACTTCGCAAACTTGCTGAGGAAAAATAACGTTCAGTAACCAATAACAATCTGCGTCATCTTTGTAACGGTAAAGACAGAGATTGAAGATTCACAAAAAGTCCGATGTTCACAAGATGGTTTCTGATAACTGTAACGGGGCGTATGTGGATCAGACTGGCCTCAAATTCTTAATTAGGTTTAAGAACATAAGGCTGCGTATAGGAATAGTCAGCCAGAGTAGTCCCATTTCGTTAAACATTTAATTGATTCCTCTGCGGAGTGATAAAACGTATAATGTTCTACTCGTTTGTGACAAGGGTTTCTGATAGTGTGTATTGGAACAATTGGAATTTTTAAGACATAACAATAATTTTGATACATTGTTGAACTAAGGTGATACCCAAATACTTTACCTCTTCAGTCAGGGTCAACTGAGTATTGAAAAGGTAGGGCAGTGTGTACCTACCTAATTTTCTTTTGTTCGTGAACATGACTAGATTGGTTTTTGTTGGATTCACGGTTAATCCAAATTCTGTACATCAGCTCTCTACGATCTTTAGAACATTATTCATGATATCATAAGACACGATGGCAAAATGTCCAGACACAAGAATCGCCAGATCGTCTGCGTAGCCAACCGTGAGGAAGCGTTGGTTATTCAGCTTTGTGTTTAGTTCATTTACGACCAAGTTCCAGAGTAGAGGTGTCAGCCTCTTGGGCACCCTCTTGCCACCATCCCCCTGGTAATTCCACCAAGGTCGACGCGAACCGCCCTAAGCTTCAACATATTTAAGACTAAATCAATCACAGTTGAATGCTTATGAAAATCGTTTTGTCAAAGGCTCCTTCAATGTCAATGAAAGCGCCCAGACACAACGTGTTGTTGTTAATGTCTTGCTCTATTGTGCTTACCACTTTATGCAAGGTAGATTCTGTAGATTTTCCCAAACTGTAAGCATGTTATTGTGGGTTTAGTTGTTTATTAGTTAGTATGCTGTCTCTAATGTACCAGTCACATAACCTCTCCAACGTTTTAAGAAAGAAAAAAGTTAAGCATATCGGTCTATATGCTTTTGGATCCGTATAGTCCCTGTAACTTTTAAACTTTCACGATTCGAACACATAGTTATATATTTAAACGGCACTTAATCGCGCTGAAAACTTAATATTTATTTACCTCGACGATTCGATCAAGTTGCATTGATCGTGATCACGAGAAGACTGAAGTAGCGGGTGTCAGCGTCGAGAAGGGCGAGCGTTGTCTCCAACTACCTACCTAAAAATTCAGAATTGTCACGATTGAATAGCCTTTACATAGCAAACAGGGGTTGCTATGTAAAGGTTAGTTGTAAAAGGGAAATTTACCAATTCTCAAAACTTCACCTATGCTATTTGTCGACGGCATTCCCCATATAGGGTGACGTGCGTTGGTGTCTGCTGATAGTACTAGTTTAAAATTGTTAAGATCACAGTGCCTTACCAGTTCAGCGACGTCTTTCTGTGGGATGTCCTCGTCAGCGTGCATGTATGCCGACGCGACAATCACTGCCTCCTTTTACTCTTCAGTAATATTCTGGAGACTAGCTGTTGCCAGGTCCCTAGAACAAAACTCGTTGAGAAGCACTGCTACAACGTTACGCGGTATGTATATGCACGCCCGCGGATCGCTGCAAGTGTTATCAAGTACTAACTTACCGCTTACATTACTAAGACCACACACATGCCCTACCCTGATCCACGGCTCCTGGATCAAGGGATGGTCTCGTTGTTTGTTGCCCTCAGCACCCTGCGCAGGTTAGCCGTAGCAATGATGCTGTGCTGGAGGTTGCACTGCATGAAGTTGCTAGACGAGGGGTTTGGGGTCACCATCATGTAGGCTTCCCTCTCCCTCAGACTCTCCAAACTCTTATCCCGAATCCAAACTTACATCGCACTCATGGGGGTCCGGATCCAGGGACATCCCTTCCATCACCCCCGAAATTGATGCGTTGGGTGAGGAGTGCAGTTGTACGACCGGAATTGCTCCCTCCGCACCATCAGTTGAAGCTGGAACCAACTTTTGTCTGACTTGTGTCCCGCTAGGTCCCGGTTTTGATACCGATTCCTCAAGGGGACCCTCGTCGCGCTTAGGGGTTCGTTCGTTAACGAACTGTTTTTGGTGTAGAATCGCACGTATACATTCCCAAAGTTGTAAGCCAGTCTGCGATCACGCTCCAGAAGGATGGAAACAACGTCCTCAGGAATCCCCAAAGTCAGAAACATGGTCCCATCCCCCTGTCTCGTGTGCGTGAACACCGTCCAGGTATTCACGAGGGCCCACTTGTTGTGGTACGCCAAAACAAGGTTGGTATCCTCCGAAGTGTTTTCACATTCTGGAAGAGCCAGAGCCGATCGTACCCTCCTGGCGAGCTCACTCTGCAGCTTCACCACTAGCCTGGGACATGTAGCTGTTGTTGGGATGCTGTCAATCGCTTTTTTTAGCCACCTTAGTGAAGGCTCGTCCTCACACCACAACTTCAGGGCTCCATCAGCAGTGATGGGCTTCCCTCTAAAGTTGAGGGAGAAGGTGTTGGCAGGGTTTTTGACGCCTTCCAGTATCCTACTCTGCAGGAACTTCTTCACTAGGGCAACTTGCTCGTCTTTCAGTTGTAAACTGTCGGCCCTAGACACAGCTACGCAGAGCTTGTTCTGCACAATATCCGAGTAGCTAGTCTAGGCACGAAAGGATGTACAGTTCCTTTTCGCTTTCTTTTGATCACCTCTCGGCGACACCGTGTCATCCAACCGTGTACGCTCCTAGACTCATTGTGGGCCGGAGCCTGTGCCGATTTGGCAATCAATATCGCAGCTCACTTCTTGCGGTTGTATCTATTGTTATGCTTGGATCTCTGCTCCTTGCCTCTACCCGCGAACGAAGCAGTCACCATGGACGAATCCACGGAAGACGCTGGCGGGGCATTTGGCTCGGTTCTGTGATCCTCGCGTTGGGTATGTCTACTCTTGAAGTATGCGTGCGGTCCTGGTTTATTCGGTCTGGTATCATCCGCCACTGGCTTTTGACCTCCAGAGCTCGCCACCTTGCGATCCTTCCGCTTACACTGCTGTTTCAGCTTTTGTTTTTGCTTTTTTGTTAGTTTTACCCCTGGGACATAGGCTCCCACGGGGTTGGTGGCACTGGCACAAAGAAGAGTGTTGCGGACTCCCCACTCAGCCACCAGGTTTGTTTCATCCTACCATACGGGCCCCCCACGCACAGCACCGTGTTACGTGGATGATCATCCCTACCGCCTATTATCTCCTTCATTTGGAATAACAGGCCCACAGTGATCTGACCATCTCGTCACTGTAGCGTATTGGATAGGATACGTGGGAGCGAATAGGATATGATATTCTCTGGATGGCCGATGTTACGTGCCGCATCTACCTTGCATTGGAGATCATGAGATGGCGTTGCAGGCGGTTTCGAAATGTACATTTTGAACAAGCCGTTCTCTTTGAACATTTTCAACACTTTTGCTCAGTTTGCAACTTTTGACACTAGCGATCCTTTCCAAATCGAATGAAAAACGACCTTAGGAGTAAGAAAATAAAGTCGATTTTCCTATGTCAACATGTAATCTAAACATTGTGCGATGGTGGCCTTACGGTTATATAATGCAATTTGGAATCCAACGATACTGGGTTCAAAACCTAGGCTACGCTTCCTACCTACCTACTCTTCTGAGTTATGCGCGGTTTTCCATCGCTCCGTGCTTCGGAGGACACGTTAAGCTGTCGGTCCCGGCTGTTATTGATTAATAGCAGTCGTTAAGCCATGTCAGAGGCCTTTTGGGCGGCCTGACAAAGTCTGACATCAGAGGCCAGCACTACCTCATACGACAAACAAACATCTAAACATTCAAAACGAACGGTGATCGAAAACGTTCAGAACGCTAATTTCGCCCACAAATGTTCAAAGCTAACGGCAAATGTGATCATATTTAGCGTTTCTAACAGTTAATTTCGCCATTTGCTACAAAACGAACGGCCCCTTAGTCGAAGACATCGGGCCTTCGAGCATATATCCAATGGAGATGTGAATGCAAGGCGGCCCTCTGCTGGCCCTATTGTACGACTTGACCATTCACGTTATATACAACTATTTCACTCACGACCGCGGCCATTCGGTATCGTTTCGTGTCGCAAAAAAGAGCTCCGTGAAAATGGTGAATTGTGAATGGTGAAAGCAACATCAAACTTACGGGATCACGCTATTTCGTATCACAAGTAAGTGTTATTTATGTGAATTGTGCTTGTAACTTTGTATAATTTTGATTCAAATGTACTACCAGTTGCGACAGATTAGCGACAGTTTTACGACGCCATCGTCTTGGTAGAAGGCGTAGTGCGGAGACAAATTGAGTGAAATTGATTGAACGAATGATGGAATGAACGTTAAATTATCTCAAAATGAGGAGTATTAGTACCTAACAGATTATTTTTCAGTGAGTATTAAAAGTGTTTTAATCTACATTTAAAAAGCGATATGCCATTCACTCTCTAAACACTTACAACGCTGAAATTTTGCCTGTTAGTATCATATAGGCGGTAGGCGGCAATTACGAACGGATGCTACGAATGGGCCGGATTAAGAGGGTGAAAAATTAGTTCTGGGTTTCTATTAAAGTTCATGTTATTTAAGTTCTGGACACAACACAACGTTTGGTAGTGAGTTAATAGTTTAAATAATTCTGAACTATTAACCTGTGGACGAGTGCGTTTTTAGAGTGCTTGAGCTATTTTTTATACATAGAATGATTAAAAGGTTTGCCATATACAAAATCTGTATTTGAGGAAAGTATGTGAACAAAAAAAACGGAAATAGTTTTTTTTTTAAGTTTGTTCGTTGCAAAATTTGCAATAAATAAACTCATATATCTCGTACGGGATACCGATAGCTGACTACAAATATATTTTCTTGTACGAGTAATATAATAAAGAACTGCTATTAAATGATATAAAACTATATTCAATTATTTTATTTTATGAATGACTGTTACAGAAGAGATAAATATTTCTGATCTGGATAAAAATGATTGTCCAAGCAATTATGTATAAAATGAGTAATAAATAAAGTAATGTAAGTTTATTTACTTACAGCGTGTTTTTAAATAAACGAAAAACCTTTCGTGGGTTATCCTTAGATTGTACTTAACAACATTTGATCCATAAATTTTTAAAAAGGTACACGTCTTAAAAAACAATTTAAAGCTTAAGATTATTTTCCAAGTAATTTAAAATGATAAAATCATAGCTTTCGCCCGTGACTTCGTCCGCGCGGACTACAGTATAATATCACGTAAAAAAACATCCCATGTTCTTCTAGGATATTAAAAACCATGCAAAAGTATAGCACCAACGCTCTCGATGCTTTTTGACAGACTTGTTATTATTTCGTTTCCATGGAACCCGTTCCTTACAGCGAGTAATCATCATTTTCCAGTTTTCTCGTGGAAACTTACTATTTTCCGTGGAAACTTATGTTTTATTCCAAGGTATCTCCAGGAGTGGGTTTTAGCTAAATCCATACCAAATTACATCGAAATCCGTCCAACCGTTATCGCGTTAAAACTCCCCAAACAAACAGAAAACGTTTTACTTTTATATAGTGGTGTGGATTGCTAGAGCTTTCTCTAGGTATTTTGTCTCATACTTGACTTCGAAGATCTGTAATTATAGCCATACCGTGTCATTTATTTTTTTATCAATAATTTCAAGGAAAAAAGCGCTGAAGTATACATATAATGTCAAAGAATAAAAGTTCTTGAGTATCAGATAAGGAAGCTGCCCACGTGAAGGTTTGCATTAATTCAAAAACACGCAGTATAAATAAATAAATTCACCAAGTAGCGAAAATTTGCTAAAAAAGTCGTACAAGTTCAGTACAAATATATAATATACATAAATATCTTTAAATAAACTCAAATTATAAATAGCTATATCTTTTCATCTCTATAAAATAAAAGCTTCATTTTACATCTTCCACGGAACGTTAGACATAAGTATTTAGTAAATCCACGTTCATTTAATTCATTCATTCATTTATCGTTCAGGTTACCGGTCTTTGTAAATGCCCATCACTAGAGATTATCATAGTGTGCGTCTAAGCACTGCGTAACTATGCTGTATTTTATAACTGTGTGCGTATTTTATGATGGTTTGCGAGATTGTTTTAGTGTGCGTTTACATGTATAAGATTTTTATATGCGCGTGTGCAATGCGTGTTTACCTCGCCCCCTGTCAAAATTGTCAGAAAATAATGTTTCCGGATTAAAACGTTAGCATCTCCATTGGATATATGCTCGAAGCATCGGGCGCTTTCGCTAACACTCGAAAGAAACTATTTTCAGACACAACTTTTAATAAAAAACAATATAACAACATTAAAATACCTAATATGGGGCCGTTCGTTTGAAAACAGGCAAAAATAACTGTCAAAAGCGCTAAATATGATCACATTTGGCGTTTTCTTTGGACATTTGTGGGCAAAATTAGCGTTCTGAACATTTTCGATCATCGTTTGTTTTGCATGTTTAGATGACATGTTGACATAGGAAAATAGACTTTATTACGCAAACGATAGGGTCATTTTTCATTTGGTTTGGAAAGGATCGATATATTCAAAAGTTACAAAAATGGCAAAAGTGTTGAAAATGTTCAAAGAGAACGGCTTGTTAAAAATGTACATTTCGAATCTGCCCACAACGCCATCTCATCATCTCGAACGCTATGACAAAAAAATATGGTAAATTGCTTTCGAACCGTAGACGCGAGTATGTACCTACTACAGTCATGTCATTGAATAGCAATAATACAAGACAAGGACATACATACAATAAAAACAGTATGATTGAGCGAGACGAATATTCATATTTTTTATCCATTTCACGTATACGCCTGTTTCTGTAGCGAGACAGTGAATAAACAATCTAATCTTGCGGTAAATTGATAGTAAATTATTTGTAAAACTGGCGCTTATTTCATAATTTGTGTGTGGCGTGTGTACACACTACCATATACACACCACATATGTATTTCTCAGTGAAACAGATAATTCATACTAGCTATATTATGGAGCGTTGTTGTTTATTATGTTGTAAAAACCGACCTGCAGGCTGATTCCCTATGGAGTGAGGTTGAGTGATTGCCACCGAGCAGCGAGCACCCATTGCGGGTGCGCTTGAAGGTCGTAAAGGTTTTGGAATTCACTAAACAGTTAACACGCACCCGTCAAGGACCCGCAATCAACACTAATACTGGGAAACCGGTAACTATGCGGCAGAATTAAGCTCAACCCAGCCTACAAATACTTCTACCAGAAATAGGACCTTTCAAATTTTGCCGGGTTTTATGTTCGAGTGATTATCTGTGGGTGCCGCGCCAGCCAACCAATATCGGCAATCACCCTCCAACAATCATCGTCTGAATTTATTTTCTGTTTTTTCTCTCTCACTTTTAATCTATCTAAAATTTTATTCCCGTGTAGATATTAAGTATAATTAAAAGTTAATTAGCATCGTAAGTTTTGTAGTGATCTAATATTATGCCAATAACCTTTTTGTAGATTGTCCGTCTCTGAAAGAAAATCTAAACATTGATATTATTTCTCAGCATAATGAACTTACCTACTTCAAATAATTATTACACTTCCTATTTAAAAAACCATGTTCCTATAGGTATAGTGACTATAGTGCTTCTCAGGTAAAGTTAAACTTCAACTGAAAATAATCTTTGCCGTCGAGTAAAAATGCTGTGAATGAAAACATGTCGTTCCTTGTACACTACTTTTGTGCAAAACAATTAAATCAATAAATAATTAAAACGTCAAAAAACAAAGAAAGAAATATATTTGCGATTTAGAAATGTATTTCTAGGTGAAATCTCTTGCTTTGTACCTATATAGAAGTGTATTGTATCTATCTAAGTCTTATGTATCGTTTTAGATTCACAAAAATGATCAAGGACAAATGGGAGCTCGACAGTTGATAATTATACCCTAGGACTTGATAGACAAGTACCTAACTATATTAAATCTACTTGATTATACTAATAATATGATACATTTGTTTCAGGTGGGTGCACACAGAACTGAGTTCATAGAAATGTATAGATCTCCGCTTTCCGAGCTCATAGTATAGTGTAAATCTCAATTTATGTGAAAATTATCGTCTATTCTATAACATTATTACATGATATTTAATACTTACACTTGATTTCGTTTTGCTTATGTTTGCATTGACCCCTCGTTGTTAGTAGAACTTCACATAATTAGGCTTTGTAAGAAAACTACTAGATTTCAACACCAGTAGGTATTTTTCTATTTTAGGGTTAAAATCCTACTCTAGCTATGAAATAGTTAGGTAGGTTCTATGAAATACCAGAAACATACGTCATTAAACCTAACTTTCACAAAAAAAACACAATTTCATGGCACGATAAAACATGAAACAATGTGTACTTAGGTAGGTGTTAGAACTATAAGTTTCATAGTAACTATGCATTATCAATGATCTTCACTAACCAAACACTGCTAGATAGTAAATGCAATGAATGCATCGGGTGCTCTTCGGTTGACGAAAACTCATTGCTACTGAATTCCTTGTGAATTCTGATTCTGAATTACCGGTTTTGTATTTCGTAGTAAAATGACAGTTTCCATGCGGTTGAGTGCTCATCGCCTTGATGACGTCATTTCACATGCTCACTGGAGCTCAGTGAATTCGAAACTAGTGCAATGATCGGTGGCAATGAATGGTCCACGTGGCATTAACCGAACCACACTTTAACTCTACGGAATCAGGCCCCTGAGCAGTAAAATGAAGCCATGACCTTTTAACGGTAAGTGAGCATGTTTTCTTAAGTTTGTCGAAGTATTTGCGATAGGAAACGTTCGTATCATTTGTAATTAGTTATTTTCACATGTTATTATCAGGCCATAACTAAAATATAAGCGAATTTTACAGTTTGTTTTCTCGTATTACCCGACTAGAAAAGATAGTCCTAGCTTACCATATAAATGCCATATTTTGACCTGTGTCCATAAATTATTTGGGTTTCCATCGAGTTAGGGATACCAGTGCTCAAGAAGAAAAAAAAAACACCCATATTGTTACATGTTCTTGTTGCGATAACATAAAACCCTGCAATTTTATGCTAGTTATTATTATGGCCCGGTTTCTAGTTATTAATTTTATGCTAGTTATTATTATGGTTCGTTTCGACTTGTATTTTTTCGATTAAACCGGAAGATACGTTTTCATGAAAAGAAGAAAATCCACACATTGTCCGTGGCATTCTTATTTTGATAAAATGCTTGACAGATCACAACTTGTTTGATCTTTCTTTTCCTAGAAATCAAAAACCATTAAGAAGTTGATAGTTCCGGAATTAGGTGTCCAGTATCGGGATTCGGAACTAAAGTTTCGGAATCGAAAACCATTCGATTTTGCATGCCCTAGTGAGGGGCCGACTAAGTTGTCGGACGGATGCAATATTACATTGTTGATAACGCACATCGCTTACTAAGGTTATTAAAGTTATTTTATTTACTTGCTATCCCTTACATAAACGCTCATAGCAATTCTATTGGTATTATCTTTCTACGGGTGCATTCCGAGACGCACAAAAATCGATAAAATCGATATTATCGCGCTAAAACGCGTACCGAGTCACCGTGAGTACGACAACGATATTCCATGTGAAGTCACGGATTGCGTAATTACATCCGCCATTTTGCAATTACACTGACCATGCCTCAAGCCGATATCATCGTGAGCGCTACTGTCAAAGTGACAGACTGACGGTTGTATGTAAAGAAAACTGTTGTTTGAATTCAGTTGTGAGTATTTTCGTACAGTTTTCCAAATATTACTACATACAATTGTCAAATTTTTAGACAGACTACTTTCCCCACGAGTAATACTTTGTATTTTGAGCAAATTTTGAGGTAATGTTGTTGTGATCTTGTAATCACGATCACGAGCGTTCTGAATCAATACAGCACTCAACTTCATGAACGCGATATCTGAATCGGATCGCAAATTACCACTGTGATCGCTCACACCGATATTATCGTGAATCGGAATGCATTCTACGTTTCGAAAAATTCTTATTTTTTAAATCATTGGGCCCGTTCACATAAACGTTCGAGGACGCGCGGATCACCCGCGCGTACACTCGAAATCGTTCACGGCGTCGTCCGGGCGTTCGCCTGGGTCATCCGAAAAATAGTAGTGGAGGGGAGGAATAGTATGAAACTGACACTTGACAGTTGTCAGTTGTATGTGGACGTTCAAAGTCGTTCACGATCTCCGGATGCTCGAGCGATAATCTCGAGCGTGTAAGTGAACACAGACATTGCTGTCAATCAGTCTCTTAGTCAGTGTCAAAAAAATGACATTCAAATCAGTTGGCAACATTCGTCTCGCGAGTTGGTTGTGTTTTTGTAATGTGAATTCCAGAATTCATGCAAAATTTTAAGTTATTGCGATGTGATTGCTATCAATCGCGTAATGGAAAAGTGATAATTAATTGATCCCTTTATTCAGTGATCATTCAGTATGTAAAACGCACTATACATGTGGAACAGTGGATTGTTTTTGTAATGATATCAAACAAGGACGTGCTTTTTGTAGAATAATATCAGTCGTCTCAAACGACCTCTCCGGGTCCGGGCGCTGAGGTACTCAGCTCGGCATACACGCTGAAATGGCCGGCCACATGGGCCACGGCGCAAACTTGCCGTCGCCTGGCCAGCCAGTTGCGGACTTCGGTTTAGCTGTGGTTGTCCCGCCGTCTAGCATGTGCTACGACGCTCAAGGGGCCAGCTGCAGCGAATCTTCTGATTCCCACTCTCCGGAAACGCCTTCGGCCAAAGCTAGCGACCGACAGTCGCGTATAATTGCCGAAAAACAGCGGCGTAGTCAATACAATGCTTTAATAAGCCAGTTAATGTCCCTCTTGTCTGATATAGTTCAGTCGCAACGAAAGGTAGATAAAACAAGCGTCTTAAGACTAGCTGCTAACAAACTACGTGTTGAACATGTCTTTGGTAAATCATTCAAATGCTGCCATACTGAGACCTGGACTCCAAAGTTTCTCAAATACTTTGACCTTATTGGAGGAATCCTTTTTACTGTTACATGCCGAGGCAGAATATGTGTCATATCTCCAAATGTTCAGGACAAATTGGGATATAGCCACATAGATTTATTAGGTTACGATCTGTACAACTATGTGCACCCAGAAGACAAAGATGTACTAAGAAATCATATATATCCTCCAGAATTGCAATCAGGGTTTGATGACACATTGTTCGAAAAACACCACAACTTTAATATTCGTATTATGAGAGCTGGAGCTCGCTCAGATACTCCAAAATATGAAAGGTGCTGCATTGACGGTGTCATAAAGAGATCAGATCAGGCCACTTCAAACGAAGTGCAAGATGAAAGGATAATAAGGCGTCAACGTGTCAGAGTCAATCGCACCTTCTCATCAAGCGGAAATGACTTTGTTTTTGTAGGAATGATTCATGTTATGACCGACAACTTGCCACCTAGGATTTTGCCACCCACTGCATACTCTGAGTACTGGACTAGGCATCTGATAGATGGCCGAATAGTGCAGTGTGACCAGAGCATTTCTCTCGCTGCCGGCTACATGACAGAGGAAGTTACCGGTACATCGGCATTTGTATTTATGCATAAAGAGGATGTCCGCTGGGTTATCTGTGTTTTAAGACAAATGTACGATGAAAGCAGAGAATTTGGTGAATCATACTATCGTCTAATGTCACGTTCAGGACATTTCATCTACATGAGAACTCGGGGATTTCTAGAAATTGATAAAGATACAAAGAAGGTGCAGAGCTTCGTGTGCGTCAACAGTGTGATCGGTGAAGATTATGGACAGAGGATGATGGAAGAAATGAAGCGTAAGTACTCAGTCATTGTAGATATGGAGAAGCAGAATGAAGAGAAAAAGGTCACAGTTGACGAAGCTCCAGTGGAGCATCCCAAGCGTTTAGAGCGTATTGTGATGCATCTAGTGGAGCCACCAACCAGTGAGAATATTGATGAGTTCAAGTTAGTTCCGCCTTCTAGAGAGCACATCATTTCTGCAATAAAAAATAGTGAAAAGGTAGTTCAAGAGACAGGCGTCAGGTTTGACTCTAGAAAAAGGAAAAAGCCCGACAGTGATGGCGATGACAGTGACAGTTCGAAAAGACATAGTGGAGTGGACATTCTAGCTCTATAGGGTTATTATATTAATTAGAGACACTTAAAACTACATCTGTTGATTAAATACAAATGTGTATTAATTGTGTTTTGTTAGAAGAAAAATGTAATATAAATAAATATGCTGTAAGTATTAATTCATTCTTGTGATTGCAGAGCACCAAAGCTGCAAAGCCTTAGACAAAACATAGTTTCAGTTTAATATAAAAACTACAAATCAGGTCAGAATTTAATTGTTATATGCCCAGATCCTACTATGGAATGACACATTTAATAATGACCAGTGACATTTTCTACCAGGGCCCTATTTCATAAAACTATAGTAGACTGACAAATGTCAATAGACAAATGTAAGTAAAACTACCGAAATGCGTTGCATAAAAACCATGTAAAAACCCGACAATTCATTCATCTCTGTCGGCGCCAGAAATAATGACTTTAATGGGGGAATTGTCAGTGAAACTATGAAATGTAGTACATTTTTGTTATATGAAACGCAGGTTTGGCGTATTTGACTGACATTTGTAGGCTTATTATGATTTGTCGCTTTATGAAATAGGGCCCTGACATAAGTAGAACCTGTTCTTATAAAACGAGGGTTTGTTACTAACAGATGGGAGGGATACCTTTGCTATGTTCCATTAGCATAATGTTTGGAAATGATAGATTATGATGTTCTTATAGAAAAAAAAACACCAGTGAACTGTCAAAGTACAGAAATTTATCGCCATGTGGAACACATTTTGTGGAACAATATGTGACTCCTCCTTATTAGTAGAGGGATTAAGAATGGTTGCTGTGACATTGATGTATCATTGAATATAAACTGGCGATTATTGGATAGAAGGGCTATGCCATAACAATGTTTACAATTAAGGTTCAAGGCTTAAAAAACAAAACAAGAATAGAGGAAGTTTTAGTTTTCAATACGTAACTTTAATTAGCTGTATGATAAAAAAAAGTGATTTGGATTTGCAATCAACAAAAGCTGGTTTTGACCATTGATTGATTGATCAAATAAATGATTTGAAGTCTGGCTTCCATCTGACTTTGCATGAGTTTTTTCATGAATACATAACAGCAGTGCGATTTTGTATCTTGGTTTAAATCAGATTGTCAGTATCTCCATAGGAATTTCGACTTTAATGCCCTGCATTATATGCACTTGAAGTGACAACCTGATTGAAAGCAAGATACGGAATCGCACTGTTGTTTGCATGAACAGTTGAATTACTGCACCGCTCCGTGCTCATTAACTGGTTCCAAAATAGGCATGCTGTATAATAGCTAATGTTAGTAACCAACCGAACCTTGATTTTAATTTCAAAACCGAACTTCGGCTTCTATTGTTGTTTCGGCCGAAACCGAAACTTATTTATAATAATTATGTATCTAGACAAATGAATAAAATTGAAATCTCTGTTTGTAATGTCATAATAACAGCTTTTTACTAAATGCATATGAAAGTAGGTACTAATAACGAAAACACGTTTTTTAAAGTTCTTGTCTGTCTGTTTGTTCCCACTCATCTCCGAAACGGCTGCACCGACTTTCACTGGAAGATAGCTGATATTATAAGGAGTAACATCTAGGCTACTTTTTTATTTGAACAAGTATAAGGGTTCCGCGCCAAAAGAATAACCCCATGAATTTTGACGATGCGGGCACTTTATTTTTTGCTCATGATTATGGCGCCTGCATCTGCAAAGGAGCCGAAATGATAAAAACTCAATATAAATAAAGTAGGTACAATATATCCCGTTTCCAATTATAATACTAATTTGAGAACAAACTCAAAGTTTCTAGCTGCAATAGTGCCCGAGAATCACAAGAGCCCTCCCAAAGAGTCCTCAGAGCTGAATATCTTGGGAAAACATTTGGTTCACCGGTGGAAAGCTGGTGGTCTGCTAGGATCAAGTTTTCCTAATCGGTAGACCATTCCTTTTGATGATTTTGTTCTTAACAGACTGGTGGCCTGTTATGAACAAAATTCCTAACTGACCACCCAGTTGGATAGTTCGACAGCTCCGTTAGTAATATACCCCCCCTTTGTCGGCATTGTGCTGTAACCACCAGAAAATATTCAAGTTTCAGCTTCGGCCAAACTTCGGTTGGTCGCTAATAATAGCATTTTATTACCAAATTTGTGGTTATCACAGTGTTTACCGATAAGACACTATACTACTGGTTTTTCTGAATTGCTTCCTATGATTGTCAAAATGCTTTGACTATTGCATCACTGACATGCTATATTGTTTATCTAAGTCAGCTTATTAGACGTCTTCTGCTTGCCAACTGTGTAATATAAATTATATGTTAATTTTATGTCCTTAAATTTAGTGATTTATTTTGTAAGTTTTATTACATTCTTGTAAATGAGTAGAGTTAAGTAATTACGTCCAATTATGTATACATAATTTTGTTGATAAATCAGTTTTTTTTTTACATACTGACTTTTGTTTCATTATATTTTTTCAATAACTATTAATATATTGCTCTTTTGTGAATTGCACATAATTAAACAATATCATTAACATTACAAAGTTGATAGATTCTGATACATACGGCGCGGTCCGAATCAGGCCATAATCAATATTATCGCGCTCATAAGCGGTCCGATTCAGCGTAAGCTCGCTAACGTCAGACTGACGATATCGCGTGTGATGTCATAGATGACGTCATTATTGCCGCCATATTGAAGTTACGGTGATTATGCTTCTGCGTGAAATCACTGTGAGCCTTATGTCAAATTTGACGTTTCTGCCATACATCGCCGGTTTTGTGGACTAATACAAAGAAAAAATAACCCTTACAAGCTAAGTTGAGTTGAGATTAAAAAAAAAAACTACGTACATCCCCATATCTTCCTATATGGTCATTGCTGTCTGCGTTTAGAATTTTGGAGAAAATTGAAGTCTCTATTAGTGATGAAGGGGAGAACTGGGAATCAGTTCACCCTTCGTTTGACGCTGCAGGAGGTCAAACGAGCTAAATTGAGTGAGTCGACGTCAAAAAGTAAAATTATCCGCGATCAAAGGAAGGTCCGATACAAAATCACGCTGACAGTGGCTGACAGCACTGTGAGCTGTCAAAATCGCAATTTTTGATTCGGGCCGCAGTTATTTCCGTCAACGCTTTTGAGCAAAGAAAGTCGATTCGGACCGCGGCCATAGTTGATAGTTCAAAGTTGTTTGTTTTTAACTTTATCTAATTATATATTTGATAATATTTTAACCCTGACAGTGCCTGAGATGGTCTGTTTCGGTTAAAATGTTGTGTGACATGATTTGTCTTACCTAGTCAGGTTTAATATATTTAACGATATACAAATAGTTAACTAACAACTTAATCATATTTTATTATACTGCATATTGAATAGTCAACAAAATATTTGCCATTACTTGGACTATTTGTTAGTCTTTGCCGTAATAGATCTTAAAAAAAAAACAATATTAGGTATACTACAATGCTGAATTAAATAATATTACATATTGTTATTTATTGCGACATTTATTATAGCAACCAAATTAAAATTAATTGTCACATTTTTGGAACTAAACCTAACGGAAAATATTTTTTGGATAATATTATTGATATTGCTATAAAATAATAATAAAGAAATTATATATTTTTTAATTGTACTTAAGTATAAAAATAAAACTAATTATAACAGACAACTAATAATTGTCTGTTATTCCAGTGCCGTGTAGTGTAGTAAAATACCTATTCAAAAATATTCCCATAAAATTATTTTTCTCACATTTGATATGAGTTATATAACTTCACATGTATATTTCTTTTTTAGCCCCATAAACCACACTACAAACAAATGCCAAAGTCTGGAAGGTGTATTCAGATCGTGTGAATTAATATATTATTAGGTATAATTAGTTAGTAAATATTTTATATTAGGTTTTACAGTGCAATCATCTCTCTTAGAAAATGTCCCGTCACTATGGCTCGATCGATTCGACCAACTGTACAGTAAACTAGGCTTGCCAATGTGCACGCAATACTCTATGCTCACTGCATGCGCGTACGTATTAGAAAATATAGAAGTTTATGATAGTGTCTGCTTGATAAAAAATAAAATTAATTCGGATATCTTGACATAAAGAAAATCAGTCTTATTTTTTCTCAATTGATGAAACAAAAATATAATTATTATAATTTAACAAAAATAAAACATTGTGCCAAAATAAATTAAAACATTCGGTTATCAGAATTTGTAATATGAATGTATTGAAAAGTATAATAAAAACAAAATTGCTCAATTTGATTGCAAATTTGTAAAATAAGACGCTCAATTGCTAAATTAATTATTAAATTGGTTGTTTTCAATGTTATACAGAATGGCGAAAATATGTAGTATGTTCACTAACTACTTATTTTATCATCAGTAACTATATTTATCTAGGTACCCAGTTGTTCAATAATTGTAATGAACAGGGGCAACGACATTTAATTAACACATGTATATGTCGCAGGCTTAACCTGTCGTTCAATTAAAAGGCTAGCCTTTTGACTAAACGGCGCCGTTCAATTAACTGCCGGAATGATATTCAACCGTAGCGTCTAATACGACATTTAGTGAACTGGCTGGCTGATTGTTTAGGGCATTCATACAATAGGGTGACCATGTATCAAACATAGTAGTTTGCAAACAGGCAAATGTTGATAAACAGTTTCCATGTTCAACCTAACTAACCTACCAAGTTTTTAGGCGCAACTCTATCAAACTGTAGTTTGCAAACAGACGAATATTTATAAATTTGATTGAATGGCTGAATATCATTCAGGCCGCTAGTTGAACGGCGCCTAAGGCTAGGCAAGTAGTTAACATTATCGATCCAATTTATTTGCCTAGCTGTTTGATTGAATGGCTGAATATCATTCAGGCCCCTTGTTGAACGGCGCCGCTCAGTAAACAGGCTGGGCAGTTAATTGAACGGTGGATTAAGCTATCTGCCTGCGACATATATAATATCAATGAACAGGGGTGAACAAATCCTGGGGCCCCAAGGTGAAGGCCCCATATTAAAGGCAGCTCTCATTTTGAACTTGCTATAAATAGCTTTTTATTTTTTGTTTTATCGTTGAAAGAAGCGAGACTATAATATCACGCATCACTTTTAATTCTCGATATTTCAATAAGTATTTTCATATTTATATTTGGAATATTTTATTATTTATAATTTATTTTATTTATAATTTAGTGAGCTGAGCATACATCCTTCTTCTTACAGTAGTCGCAGCGGAAGTATGTGTCTACGAAAATATCTGTTAGTCGCTTTGCAAACTGCTACTTTTCAGGCGCAATCCCAATGTTAAAGGAGAAGACAACATTGTATAACTGCCTCGGTCACTCGCTTACGTTTTTCGCATATTCTATCTCGCTCTTACTTTATGCTGTTTTATCCCGACAGCAGTACCTGCGCAATCGTTCACAGAGCCTAACTTCACAAACATATAGATTTGCTGCGAGTACTTGTACAGTTGTTTGGTTTTAAACTTCATGAATATATCAATTGAAATAATTCAGATGCAATATTTATTATGTTAGCAGTTTGACAGAAGCACATTTAAATAATGTTGACCCACAAAAAGCTTATCTCATCTTAATATCTTATTGCCATAATTACTTAAACATAAATATATGCCATGCCATATTTTAATAGATAAATAATGTTAATTTTAAACTAATGATTTTATTTTAAAGCAATGTCCTTGATTTTATTATATTAAATTATGTATAATTAGTTAAAATATTTGAATATATTCTGTATAAGTATAATAATAATAATAATAACATGGCAGATACTTTCATAATGTTGCTATAGAGAAAAATAATTTATTTAAAAAAATATTTGTTCTTATTCGTATAATAGTTATGTAAGGAATGTTTAGTAGAGATATTTAATAATATTTTTTATCACTATTTGAATTGCACATTCATACATTGTGACGTAGCCAATGTTTATTATTTGTGAAAAGTACGCTCAAACACGGGGTCTTCTAGCTGCCTCAGTCACCAAGCATACTTGGTACCTAGGTACTAAGCAATATGTGAACGCAACTTAGTATGGTAAAAGAATCCCATAAAGGCCAGTCTTTGGGGGAAAGTATGAAGCTTTACCCGATAAATGCTGGACTGGAAGATGTTTTGATTTGTATTGCTTAGTTATGAGGTCTTTACATAGATTATCTGTGGGTCTTTACGAAAAAAAAAACAAATTTTATACCTCTAGGGTTAGCCGCCATCTTGAATTGAAGAGGCCAAAATTTGTTTTTTTTCTAAATAGATTTCTATTAGCTTTATGGCAAAAGTGTCTAAGAAAAGTATAAAGAAGACATATTTGCAACATTTTTTGTATTCACAGTTTGTCTGTAAATCTCATAGGTAAAGTTACAAGAAACACAACAAAAGAAAAGCAAAAGTTAAAAGGAGACACTTTTGCTATAAAAACGCTATTTAGAAAAAAAACTAATTTTGGTCCCTTCAATTCAAAATGTCGGCTAACGCTCCCCTAGAGTTCGATAATTTGTTTTTTTTAAATACCTAATAAACAAGCAATGCAAATCAAAACTACCTGGTTATTACTAGGCTATTATCGGAAACACAAATTTTATGGTAGCTGATAAAGGTTACTTTACGTATTAATGTTTCCTTTTATGCGACATTTATAAGACGTACATATTATACAGTGATCATGATCACCTTACATTTCCAGATTCTTATAGATACAAATCAAAGTCATATTGCATCACAAAGCCACAGACTTGTTTCCGAAACGGCTTCAGGTCGAATATTGCATGATTTTAAATACATTTTCGATGCTTCAGTGTTTTACAAATATCTAGGTTCTACTATAAAACCTTAGGCTACTTTGGAGACTATTTTCTAAAATATAAAGCCATTTCATTAGCGTAAAAAAGTCGATGCTGGTTTTATAATTAATAAGAAATTATATATATATATATATATATATATATATAATATATATATATATATATATATATATATATAATATATATAACAAACACACATATATATATATATATATATATATATATATATATATATATATGTGTGTGTTTGTTACTGTAGTAAATACCGACATATTTAGTAACACATCAACACTGCACAGCATTGCATTCAATATCACTTACCTAATACAACATACGAGTATAATATTAAAACAAATATTAACCTAATATGACATGAGTTGTAAGTTTTAACATGTTTGTAACACAGCGCTATTCAATTTCACTTACCTACTCATAAAAAGCGGCTTCATTATTATGTGGAATTAGATGATTACCTAATTGTTTAAATGGAGCTAAATAATAACTGATTACTCATTTACAACATCAATACATAGTATAAAACAAAGTCGCTTTCCGCATCTGTCTATCTGTCTGTCTCTCTGTATTTTTGGCCGCTAACTCCTAAACCACGCAACGGTATATATAATATAGTACTAGCTTACGAGACCGGAACATAGAGAGGGGGGAGGCGGCGAGAGAAGCAAGCCTTCAAGCGGAGTGAAGGTCGAGTGTGCGAGAACTTCACATTTTTCTCTTCTTTTTTTTCTAAATTACACCCGTGCGAAGCCGGGGCGGGTCGCTAGTATAATATAAAATATGACATGAATACAGTACCACTTACACCTACTTTTCATTATAGTGTGGAATTAGTTATAAGTATTTCGATTTCTAGTTGTTTAAAACTAGGAAAATAATAGGTAAAAGTACCGTTTGCTTTGATACTCTTTTACAACCTAGGAAACTAAAATAATATGACTTCAGAGTTGTAATGTGACAGAACTGAGTACAATATCGCATACATAAATATATTTATACGTTATTATTACGTGGATTTACTTGATTTTTAAAATGTCTAGTTGTGTAAAACTAGGTCAATAATACTGATTGCTCAGGTACTCGTACAAGATTTTAAACTGTCATGGTTATTAACATTAATATAAATCAGCAGAAACGGGATATTTACCTAACATGTTTATTTATGTTTTTTGTTATAAGAATTGTAGTTTGCTAATCAAAATGGCGCTTCGACCAAGCAACCGACTCCGTTTCATGGCGCCCGCGCCGGCGGCAACGGGACGAAATATCGAGAACTCAAAATTAATAAAAATACATGATAAATATTCCGTTTCTGATGATAAGACTCTTTTACAACTTTGAATAATAAAATCAAATATTAACATATACCTAACAATAAAGTGACATGTGTTACATAGGCCCAGCGCAGATTGACGGATGATCGCCACGTTACTGTCGTGGAGCAATTTCAACTTTAGACATAAAAAAAAAAGAAAAAAAAAGTTTTGACAGGTTAAAAAGCTGTAAACCCTTTAAAAGCTGGCATTATTATATTTCAGACATAGTATAATAATACCCAATTAAATTTTTTATTTTATGGTAACTGCAAAGTTCCCAGCTTTGCCTTTCTAATTTATATTAGTATAATCAAATATTCCTCTAGTAATAACGTAGGTATTATGTAAGTCTTGTCTGTATAATTTTAAGTAGGTATCTAAAATGTTATTAGGTTCAGTAATAATTAATGACTTTGTCAAAAATGCAACCGACAATTGAACTAAACCAGGGATTAAAGGAATTTAAGAAAAAAAAATAAGCGAATTAATAAATTGAATATCGAGGTAGATAGGTATTTACGTCCACTTATTAAATGTGGCAGGGTTGCAGGGTAAAGTTAAATGTCTGAGAAGGTTGTGATCAACATTGACCTTAGGAAACTTTTTTGTCCGAGTGTTCACAACGAATGAGATCCTCTAGCGTTCAATTAAATTATGTAAGAAATACTGTACCTAAAGTTGAATCGATCGGTAACTCCGTAATAGCCGTAGCGCAGAAAATTATAAGATCATCTGAGATAAGAAATAACAAGTTATTGGTTGATGTTGGTGGTCATAAGTCCAAGGTTAAACAATAATCGTTATCGCCTTTTGTTAATTCAATAACTGTTTGTATAAGTAACTTGTGAAATATTGAATACTAGAATCTGTACAGTAGTCGCAGCGGAAGTATGTGTCTCGGAAGTTGTCTGCTAGTCGCTGCGCAGACTGCTACTTTTCAGGCGCAATCCCAATGTGAAGCTGAAGACAGCATTGTATAACTGCCTCGCTCGCTCGCTTACGTTTTCGCATATTCTATCTCGCTCATAATTTGTGATGTTTTATCCCCACAGCAGTAACTGCGCAATCGTTCACAGAGCCTAATTTCACAAACATATAGATTGGCTGCGACTACCATACTCTACTTGACAGGCAGAGTAATAAGGACAGTATGTTAAATCGGCACATTTTTTATCGACTTCAGAAAAGGAGACGGTTATATGTTCGGCTGTATGTATGTTTTTTTAAATATAGACTAGTTATACCAGCTATTTATTTTTCACTTCACATGCTCGTAAAATTCTTGTTTATGCTGGGTGTAAGCGGTTTTTACTTCTCTAGTTCTCTATGGTCTTCGATCCGATACTAATGTTTCGTGTAGAAAGCAAAAATGTGTCAGAAAAGAAGCGCTCGTCTTTTCTTTAGTACATATTAAAATGTTTGCTTATTTAAAATATCATTGATTAATTTCCTCGCAAGTGAAGTGAAAAGCAGAGCGTATGTTAAATCGTTTAGAAAACAAGGCATTTTATCCTCGACACGCAGAACTATTATTATGTGCCTCGACTTCAGTATCTACCCTCGCATACGGCTCGAGCGGATAAAATGGCTTGAGTACAGCAAGAATAATAATATTACTATTAAAAATGTATGATTGAGTTAATAGTTAAATTATACACATAATAATAGGCATGGTCAGTAATAAATTTATATTATTTTATCAAAACTAAGAATATTATTATAAAAAATACATTAGTACCTAAGTACATGTTTGTAATTATTGTATGGAAGGGTTGTGATGTATAGGTATAAGTTGTCTACCTAAGTAAATTAACATGAAGCCAATTGAACTTAGATTTTAGGTGAGTTAGGACACAGGCAACTTGTTAAGTATATCTAGATGTATTTTGTTATTATTTAAGCATTGCGGTCTGATGTTCTCAATTAAGATTATATCTCTGATATTTGTAATAATATAAATGTAATCGATTTAAGTTAAGAACTTTGTGCAGTTTAGTCATTACAATTTGTAAATATTTTATTATTGTCTGAATGTGTTAAGACTTGCACATTGCATTGATATTATTTGATGTAATAAAATTACGTAAAAGTACTATACGTTGTATATCTTCATAATCTTATATCTATTCCGTACCTTCGTCATTATCATAATTGATAATAGCCACAGAATATAATTATATAGTACTACGTATTACAGCGTAACATTATATAATATTTTTTAGAATTTAAACTGTAGCATATAGAATCTAAATCTTCATATTTAAAAGCTGTAAGTAACAAAAAGTCTGCACAAAGAAGATAATAAAAATAGGTAAAATAAGCTAAAGCACAAGAAATTTCATTTTTTAAATTTGTCTCTTTCTATCTGTGTTGTCTGTTTCGCGCATCACGTAGAAACTACTGGACCGATTGCGATGCGGTTTTATATTGGCTAGCTTAGGTTTTGAATTAAAACTGGTGTACTTGTTATCTCAATCCGATGAGTAGAAGAGGAGCAATCTTTAAGAGGATAAGGCACCCACGCGGCTTCTTAAGATTTTGTCTTACATTTTCCGTGAAAGTTGCGTTTTGGGAGAAAACGTTTCTACCATACTAAACCATAAAAAAAAACAATTATTTTGGTCGTTTTTTGGGAAAACCTGTAGAAGCCACGCAGGTGCACTATCCTCTTAAAAAAAAATTAACGGCTGAACAAAAATTTGTATATTGAACTCTGTAGGTAATTTTGGTCCTGGAATAAAACATCTAGTTTATTTTTAACCCAGAGAAATAAAAGAGACTGCGAAGCCGCGGGCATGGCAAAAGTAATAATAATTGTAGTATATATAGTCCATTTCATAGGTACCATACTTCATCATACTTGGCTGGACAGTTGGCACAAGTCACAGTACAACTAGGTAGGTACCTACTCGGTATCGACTGCATCAGTGCCAGACGAGACAGCAAGCACCTAGGTAAGTACAATACCTATATACCTTATTTCTTTAATGTTTTTATTTTGTGTACTTGTTTTTTGCCATCAATAAAGCTATGTCTATATCAATACTCCACATAAACTATACTTACCTAACGCCACTAATGCTACGTGCAGGTAGGTAGGTACTAAACCACCTCTTCTGATAACAATACAAGAAATTCTATTGTTCCATTAATTGAAAACCGCAACAGTAATAAAGCGATTGAGGTAACCAGCAACGCAGGTAAATCAATACTTATAATAAAGCAATAAGTACGAAAAAGTCTGTACAAAGATAAATAAAAAAAATATGTCTAGGGTACTTAAAATAAGCTACTGAACAAGAATATACAATTTTTTTAAATTGTGTTTCTGTTTGTTCGCGCATCACTTAAAAACTACCGGACCGATTGCGATGCAGTTTTCACTGTTGGATAGCTTAGCGTTCAACTTAAAAACTGGTGTAATTGGTATCTCAATCTAATGAGTAGAAGCAGAGCAATCGATAAAAAACTTTTAGACGGCTGAAGAAAATTTGATCAAATATTGGTATATAGGTTATTAGGTCCTGAATAGCACATATTGTACCTACTTTTAACCTAGAGAAAGACTACGCCTTCGTAGTTGAGGGTACGGCCAGTAATGAAGTATATAATTATAGGAACTAAGTACTTATTGAAGTACATATAAATACATAGGTACAACGTGTAGATGCACTGTTATAACCACCGCATTGTTTAACTAAACAATCATTTAAAATGTTCCATGTAATCGTTCAAAGGTTGGCAATAACTATTGCACGTTTCTTGTAACGTGATGAGACCACATGGTTGAAGCGGGCGACTGTAATGCAGGCATAAAGATTATATGTAGTACAAATAATTCAATGAATGCAGGCTACCTACTTTGTATTAATGTAGTTTAGTATGGGTAGGTGGTTTAAGTACCTATAGGTAAGTAGGCCTTCCGTGCCCTTGTAAATATTACAGAATGGTTAAGTATTAAGTATGTAGGTAGGTACCTACCTAACCTAAGTAAATGTACTTGTACTATTATTTATTCTGTGGAAAATGTAGGCAGAGGCTCTTCGCTAAACAGCGCCAGCCCGGCTCTGGTGTACAGCGAGACGAGTGTTCGCTCTAGCTAGGTCATCTAGGTGACAGGCTGGTGCCAAGGGGCGCGCGCAATATAATGTTGTAAAATAGTAATTATTTTTCTATAAGCTAAATACATTTTCGCGCTCACTTCGCTTGTGCTTATTTATTTGCTTTCTTTGTTCACTGACAGATACCTATAAGTAGCACACCATTATCGCGCTCACTGCGCTCGCTCTTCATATAGGTAGGTAGGTACTCATGTAGATACACCCCTCTGTAAATAATTAAGCCAGCGCAAGGCACGCCTATGGTTCCAACGAGTATGGTTATTTTCAATCGACAACATAGACAGAGACGTATGATGTCAAGATTTTCCAAGTTCCATGCTTGCAGTAAAACAAGGGCAAGCAAGGGGCGCCATAATTGGATATAGCTCCATTCCAAAACTTGCCTCGGCCCGCACCGGCACTACATTATGAACCAAAAGCGTCTCACACAGCTAAATATTTACATCAGCTACGTTGAATACGGGCGAATCATGAATATTATGCTTTCGTTATTGTTTGGGCAAGTGTTTTGTGTAGCTACCTACTCGGATAGTAATTGTTACGTCAGCGCCATTTGGGCTAATGCGGGCGCGAGACGCGGCGGTCAGGGCCCGCCTGTCCCTGACCACGGTCAACGACTCGTTTGAAGGTGCCCTCCCAAATTGAACGGCCCCACAGATTCGTTCATAGCAACTATGAACGGTGTGACCACGGTAATGTATGACGGAGCCGTCTCGAGCGCTGTTGCTGCGTCATGGTGTATGTAGGTAGGTACTTACACTGAGCCGAACCAAATATACATAGAGCTAGGATCACAGCGCCGCTTGACGAGACGAGGTATGTGTTTTATCAGCCTATGTTTGTATGTTTGTTCCTTTGTGGCGCTCTAGAGACCAAACGCGTGAGCCAATTTTAATCTTACGTCAATCGATTTACAGTAACTAATCAAAATTCAATATGGCGACAACCAGACGCCATTGCACTATTATTTATTCTGTGGCCATACCTAAATAACATGAAAAAGAAAAAAAAACAAGTCGTCGGACTATGTTAAGTGGGGTATCATTGAATAAATATTTGAAAATCATCTTTTATTTAGGTTTCTCTTATAATTTTGCATTTCGTATGACCATTTATGTATAAAACGATTTAAAGTTGGTCAGGTAAAAATTACTGCGATGCGGTTTTTATATTGGATAGCTTAGGTTTCGAGTTAAAAAATTGTGTACTTGTTATCTCAATTCGATGAGTACAAGCCGATTCAATTATTACCGGACTGATGACCAAAACCTATCGAGAGCATTGAGGTATTATTACTAGGTAAGTAATTATATCTCAATGATCGAGAGAAGTATTAAAATGGAGGTCATTTAAAAGACCATTCCAAAAATGTAGAATTCTTATAAATATGTATAAACTAAACAGCCCGACTACGGTCGGGTAAAAAATAGACTTTGACACTTGCGTTGAAAACGATTCGATTGATACCTCGCTTGTCAAAATTGGACTAATTAGGTTTTTAGATTGAAAACATAACCCTTACTTTGCTTCGCCGTAGTCTGGTAAAAAATATTAACTATGACATTCTATAAATGAAGACGAATCGAAATCTGACCAAGTTTTTAGTTTAAACACATAACCTTTCCTTTGCTACGCCGTGGTCGTGTAAAAAAATAGCTTAAGACACTCTTAACCTGAAGACGAATCGATTAGTACCTTATTTGTTAAAATCGGATCAAATTTATAGTTTGAACACATAACCACTCCTTGGCTTCGCCGTAGTCGGGTAAAACAATAGCATAAGACACTAGAAGACGAATCGACTGATATCTCGCTTGTCAAAATCGGACCAATAGGGGCGACGCTATGCTGAAATATCCACATACCCACATCAATACATAGACTGTTAAACACTTTACCCTTCCCTTGATTCGCCGTAGTCGGGTAAAAAAATAAAAAGCCCATCTGCGAAGAGGCAAACAAGCTTTAGATTCTTGATTTTGAAATTTATGTTGCAGTCGGACTCGGATATAAAAAAACAAGTTTTTTTCAATCAACTCTATTTCCCCCCTGGCAAACTTTTCCCAGATCAACTTACTAAATCAAATCAAAATATTTTAAAGCTCATAAATTATATTCATACATTTTCTAATATATTTTTTTCATTTTCATTTATAATTTTTTCATTTTCACGGCACCGTTGTGAGATTTGTGAGGTCCATGCGAACAAATGCAACGAAACATTTTGTTCTCATTCAAATTGTTTTTACCCGAGTACGGCGAAGCAAGGGAAGGGTAATGAGTTTAACAGTCTGTGTATGTATGTATGTATGTATGTATGTATGTGGGTATGTAATTCCCCTATTGGTACATGTACTATTATTTATTCTGTGCTATTGGTCAGATTTTAACAAGCGAGGTATCATCAATCGATTCGTCTTCATCGTAAGAGTGTCATTGGCTATTTATTACCCGACCGTAGTCGGGTATTAGTTTTTGAACTTATGTCATGTTTGTGATGTTTCTTCTTAATGTCTTACTGGCACTTTTATTGACCCTTAACTACTAGTACCTAGGTACATCATGAAATTAAATTTTACCTTATGATGTTTGAATTAATAATAAAAATAAATAATAGTTTAAAAAAACTAAAAAACACGCTTTATATAGAAAACCAAACTAAAAAATAGAAAATAAATTTTAATAATTTTGAATTAAGAATAGTGTTTAAATTTCAAAAAAATCGTCGGGTGCATGGGTCAATAGTTACAAATATTTCATTGACAGATATGAGAAGAAGGATTATCATTTCGATAATATCTTAAAAAGCACCCCAAGCTTTTTTTTTAAATTCAAACACTATTCTTAATTCATATATATTTTTTATTATATATAAAGCGTATAAAAACATACATTATCTGTTAGGAGCTATTAGCACATTATAAGTATGTAGCAATAAGGTAGTTCAATCCTACAACTAGGTACCTAATTATATTGCCAGTAAGACATTATGAAGAAACATAATAAGTTAATTAAAAAAAAGCTTTTATGCAGTAGCCATGTCATGATGAAACTTAGAACGGGCTATCACAATTAAATACGCATAAAATGGACGAGCAGGACAAACTTTTAAGAGCCTACACCGCCCTAATAGTGTATTTTGGCCTAGCCGTTGTACCGTTTTCAAGAAAATAAGCAAATCTGTAAAAAGCATCCTTTTCAAAGGGGAGAGGGGAACCGGCGCGCGGAGAGGGTGGGAGAGTTCACAAGTAGCACACAAGCTGTATAAGAGTTAATGAGGAAACTAATATACATCTTCAAGTTTGATTAAAGAATTTTAACACTCTTCGCAATGTCTAGCTTCTGGTAAATAGAATTTGATTGACTTTATAATTCCTAAAGTTATATAATGTACTACATTAATCTTTTTTAAAGCCATAAGTTTTATTTTAGATGTAATACAATCCCCTGTACAGCTTCTTATACAGCTTTAAATATTCATCAAGAGCTTTGGTCTTTTAATTGAATTTAATACGGTAAAAGCTTCTATATAGCATTTCTAAAATCTATTTTAAAGCTTCAAGCTATATAGAAACGTATTAAAGAGTTTAAGCTATTTAGGGATCTAGGTCAGTGCTCTTTTAATACCAGCTGCTTAGAAGCATTGTCACAATAGTTTGTACAGATATTAGCTGTACAGTTACTATTAAGAATAATTTTAATAAGCTAACAGCTGCAATAAGACCATAAATTATGCCTCAAACCAGCTTTTCATTGTTTTGTCTTTAATCAAACACCGTGGAAAAAAAAGAACAGCGGCAAGTGTTGTTACCTTGTAGTCTAGAGGGTTCCGCATGTTATTTATTATACATATAAATGGACAAAATGAACTCGTTTCTAATATAATAATTACCATTACGAATTAGAACTGTCTCGGCTTACTCAGGAAGAGCATTTTGAATCGGATTGCAGCTCTTCAGAAAATGTTATAAAAGAATATTTATGCATCACAGAATTTATGAAAAAATTGACATTTCGGGACAAAATAAAGAAATGGTCTGTTTATCCGTTCAAAAATAAGCAATAATTAATTAAAAGAATTCTCAGATATGGCAAAAATCCATTGGAACAAGAAGCAAAGAGACTCCACGAAGAGGCAGAAGTAACTAAATAAATAAATAGTCACAAAGAAAAACCTAAATGTGATTATTAAATCAAAAGTACCTACCACTTTCACATTGTATAGAATAGTAATTAATAATAATAATTTACTATCAAAAGTAAAACAAAATACAATATATTCAAAAATATTTTATTTACTTCGAGTCTGGAGGAGGATGGAGGAATTTTCTTTCCATAAAAACGTAATACCAAAATCATTTGTAGTTGGAGAATATTTCTTGGAGTGCTAAGATATTATACGGATTCGGATAGTGTATATGTCCCCAACTGTATTTTGTTTTCAAAATACTTACCTGAAACCTTGAAACGTAATTTAAGCAAATTGTATGTTTTTTCTGAAAATATGGAAAATGCAATATGGACTGTGGAAATATGGTCCAATTATAAATGATTTTGGTATTACCTTTGTATGGAAAATTCATCCTCCGCTGACTCCTTAACAATCGAACATAGAAAAAATGTTAACTCCTCGATCCCAGCGCATATGCGACTTCACTCCTAAGCTTTGGTAGGTACTTAATAACCAAATGTTCTACCATGTTATAGTAGTCGAGAAAACAAGCTGAACCTTCTTCAACTCTAGGTTCTTCATGATCACAGAAGTCTCTGTCGCAGTTCCGACACATGTTTGCAACCCGTCGAACTAGTGATCCCCGCTTTACTTTGAATGGCATTAATAGGCCATTTTGTCCGGTGCTTGGAATCAACCTAAACTGGCCAGTTTATAGTCGGCAGTTTTTATAGAATAACGGAGTTGTCCCTTCCACCCCCAACTGCTCAGTATGACGAAAAGTTTTGCAGTTTCTTGCTCTGTCGTTTAAAAGGCATGTTGACACTGAAAAGAGTTAATTAGGTACTTATTATCATAGTCAACATTATTGAAATATCAAAAAATGTTAAACTTGCTGGTAAATAAGTTACACCTTACGTATATGTACCTACATAATTCATCAAGAATTACAAGATATATTGGCAAGGCGAATGCAGAGCGACAACGCGAGTGAGGTGCGCTTTGCGTCGGTAAAGCATTCAGGCTGGACAAGTCAGAAAAAAACTATGTTTCAAAAATCCTTAAATGCAGCTGTAAAATTGAAAACCCATAGACTGATTTCTAAAAACACATCTACCTACCTTTAATGGTAATCTTAGCTATGTATTACTATTATTTATTCTGTGTCATAGCTGCCAAAGAGATGTCTATTAAAAAACTCAACCTGTATATGTATAATTTATTGTATGTTTCAAGCTTGTAAGAAGAAATGGTTTGTTGTACCTATGTACCTACACCTACTCGGAGTGATTGAAAGTTTTACAAAAGTTTTAGTGATACCCTAATACGTTGGTTAATAGCATATATTTAATCGCTCATAATGAGTTAAGAATTTTAAGTTCTATTGATCATGCTCTAATACAGCCTATCTCTATATAAAGTTATCTATACAGCCATAAAAGTTCTTTACGATTTCTCTTCAGCTTTCATCAAGCTAATAGAATTACACAGCACGTTTAAAATATCTTAAGCTATTTATGTAGGCTGACGCCATTTCTTTTTCATATTCCTAATATTTTAATAAACTGTATTGTAATTAAAATGCATATTATAGAATATCAATCAATTTAATTAGATCTGCAGCTTCAAGACAAGCAACATAATGTCTTAAACTGGGGATTAGCTAATTAAAATTGAACTTACAAATTTACACTCCACAACATTTTACAATAAGTTTACAATAAATAGCTCTTTTTTGCCAGGCGCGTGAAATATTTACCGCAAATATATATACACTATCACAGTAAAACGATGCTCGCAATCATATTTTACTATCTAAAGGAAATTAGGGAGATAAAAAAATACTTGCCCAATAATACTTCTCGTTGAAAAAGCCCTAGCAATAAAATTGTACACCATGTTTATTCCGTTTTGGTGTATTAAGGTAACCAAATAGTTAAAAAAGCATTTGTGAATTCTTTTATTTGACAATCTTAATAACACAAGCTGGGTAAAAACTGTACAAAAGATGTGTTTTATGCCACAATCTGTTTTATCAGCCCTTATGAAGTGTTTAGAATTCCCTTAGACAGCTAATGAACAGCTATTGTACTGCCATTCTAAAACCTAACGCTGCATAATTTGGGGCCCAAATTGGTATTAGAAGAGCGTTTATAAAACATTCTTATGGCTTTCTTGAACAGTCTTTAGAATTTGCGAGTTCTATTATTCATCCATAAAAAAGGTTTTTTGTGCTACTTGGGTTGTGTATTATAACGTACTCACTCATAGCTATAAATCAAAAGCAGTTTTTTTAGAAATATTTTACCCTAAAAAAACCCTACCCTACCTAGAAATATCTTACCCTAGAATTAATATTATATAATGAAAATCAACAAATTGTCACACATTGACTAAGTACCTACTCACAGATCTCAATGTCTTCTGTAAGGGTTTAAGCCTACCAAAAGAAGGTATATTTTAAACCTTCTTGGTCTACTTATTGGAAGCAGGAAGCTGTTGCTACTATTTTATTTTCATACTAGCTTTGCCCACGGCTTTGCCCGCGTCACAGAATAAATAATAGTACAAGTACCCGCGTGGTCATTTCAGGACCAAAAGTACCTTTAAAATACAATATACTACATTTCTTAAAAAATCGTTCAGCCGTTAAATATTTTTTTATCGATTGCCCGGCAACTAATCATCGGATTAAGATACCAAGTATTCCAGTTTTTAAGTCAAAGCCTAAGCTATCCAACAGAGGAACCGCATCTTAATCGGTCCAGAAGTTATTACGCGATGCGTGAATAAACATTTAGATAAACAGAAACATGCGATTTTAAAAATTGTTATGTTCTTATTCAGTAGCTTACTTTAAGTACCCTAGACTTTTTTATAATTATGTTATTTGTAAATACTTTTTCTTTCTTATTGCTTTATTATAAGTAGGAATATACAGTTGTAGCAACAGCATCGTTAATAATGGTAGATGTTCGCATCAAACTATCGGATCGGTTATTTTGAGTAGGTAGGTATTATATTCATAAAGGATAAAAGTTTAAAAAAAAAAGGGTAAAGTTGCAAGCCAAGTGAAATACTGCCGATGCATTACCAATAAACTAGGCACTATTTATAGCACAAAGTAACCGATAAATGTATCGACCGGATTGATTGTTCCAAATTGATCAAATCCAAGTCTAGTCTAGAGTCTAATCTCAAACTTGGATTGGATTTGATCAATTTGGAACTATTACTATTGAGTCAATAAGGTAGGAAGGGTAGGTCTGTGAAGTCTGCAACTTCACAGACCTACCCTTCCTACCTTTCAGGTTCCTTTCACAGACGTATCTTATATCTATAGGTATATATATCTATACTTAATAATGAAGCAATAAGAACGAAAAAGTCTGTACAAAGAAGATAATTAAAAAATGGTCTAAAATAAAGCTACTGAACAAGAATGTAACATTTATTTAAATCGTTCCTGTATGTTTGTTCGCGCATCACGTAAAAACTACTAGACCGATTGCAATGAGGTTTTGAGGGACATTTGGATAGTTTGAGGTTTGACTTAAAAACTGGGATACTTGGTATCTTAATCCGATGATTAGGTGCCGAGTAATCGATAAAAAACTATTTGAAGGATGAACGAAATTTAAAGATATGTAGTTTTTGGTCCTGGAGCTGGGCTATACTTAAATGAAATAACCACGCGGGCACATCTAGTGAACTATAAAGCGGTTGCATTGCATTAGATCATTCGACGATGTACTATTATTAAATTATGTTATACATCTAGGTAGTATTATACTATTATATATTCTGTGGTAGTACGTACGAATAATACGAATTATATGCCTAGAGGAAATCGTATGGCTTTTTTTATCTTTTATTTTTATCACTGTAGACAATCGTTTGACCACGATCTCACCTGATGGAAAACGATGATTTTGCCGAAGGTGTAGCACGCTTGCCTAGTAGATACCTATTCACTCTTGACTTTAACACACCAGGGTTATATTTTACCGGAAACACTGACGCATTCCACTCCTTAGAAGTTCTTATAATAAATGAAGAAGCGTAACGCTTCGTTCTTGTGCGAGGTATTTCAACGATAAAAGGGTGGCGCTTTGCCGATCGTCAAATCGTGCGGTGATGGAAAAGTGATGGGGGAATCAGATTGTGCAGTTCTTGTGCACACTCTCCATAGTGCAATCTGTAGAATACCGCCAGGCTTGCGACCTCACGTCGATGCGCCAGACTTTGAAGCTTATAATACTCATTACCAGAGTGACATCCCCAATGAGCCTCATAGCAAGTCTCTCAATTGAATCCAAAGACTTAGCTGATACTTGGCAGAACCGTCCCAGAGGTGGCAGCAGTACTCCATACAAGATCGGACCTGTGCTTGGTAAAAATTCAAAAGCTTCAATTTAAGCGATCAGCAGAAAATTTGTGTTTTTACCTGCTCTAATTTTATTTATTACTAGCTGTACCCGCGGCTATGCCCACGTGGTAATTTCACTGGGTTATGATTACCTTATGTGCTGTTCCAGGACATAAAATACCAATACTCAAAATTCCCTCAGCCGTCAAATATTTTTTTATCGATTGCTCGGCTTCTACTCCACTGATTGAGATACCAAGTGCACCAGTTTTTAAGTCAACACTGAAAACTGTATCGCATTCAGTCCAGTAGTTTTTACGTGATGCGCGAACAAACAGACAGACATGATTTAAAAAAAAAACTTGTTCAGTATCTTATTTTAAGTACCCTAGTTTTTTTCTATTATATTTATTGTACAGACTTTGTGGTACATACTGCTTTATTATAAGTATAGATTTTAGTTTATAGAGCTGGCGAAAACTAGCCAAAAGCTTCTAACTATACAAATAAAAAGGTATTTGGAAACAACCTGTATAATTTTAGGTATTTACCTAAGTAGTAGCGGTTATATCTGTCGGCAAAGTAATGGAATAGGGCAGCAATTCCTGGTAAGCAAATAGAACCAGTTTAAAAAACTTAGCTTAACCTACCTGTGGAAAAATAAGTAAGTTTTTTTCGTTACTTACCTGTGGTACAACTGCCTGATACCTCAGAATAAATAATAGTACAAGTACCGATACTACCAGTTGTGTATTGGGGAACTGCACTAACTGTTGTGCCTTGGGGAACTGCACTAACTGTTCTGCCAAAGAGAAATGTTTTTTGTTAAATTGACTATTTGATTTGGTAAGTTACTTTTGGGGAAAGTTTTCCTGGTTGGAAATAGATTAAATTTAGACAATTTCTTGGGCTTTTTTGAAAAACTTAAAATACAGATTATTGGGCCGATTTTGATGATTCTTACGTCAATCGATATGTCTTTATCTTGCCAGTGCTACTAATGACATGACAGTAATTAAAATTAAATATGACTACATCCAGCTGATTTTCTATTTAACAATATGGCAGACGCCATATTGTTAAATAGAAAAAAAATGAAAGTCGACGAACTAATGGATGCTAAGATGTACTACAACCATGTTTTTTGCGTTGGTAGGTACCTACCTACATCCCTTGGATGCTAAGATGTACTACAACCATGTTTTTTGCGTTGGTAGGTACCTACCTACATCCCTTGGATGCTACGATGTACTACAACCATGTTTTTTGCGTTGGTAGGTACCTACCTACATCCCTTGGATGCTACGATGTACTACAACCATGTTTTTTTGCGTTGGTAGGTACCTACCTACATCCCTTGGATGCTACGATGTACTACAACCATGTTTTTTTTGGGTTGGTAGGTACCTACCTACATCCCTTGGATGCTACGATGTACTACAACCATGTTTTTTGCGTTGGTAGGTACCTACCTACATCCCTTGGATGCTACGATGTACTACAACCATGTTTTCCCCCATTATAGCTAAGAACCATCTCAATCACATCAGCTTACTAGCAGAAAAAACCGAATCAAAATCGGTCCATTCGTTTGGAAGCCACAATCCCGACCAAAAATTACAAATTACATTTCAAAATCAAGAATCTAAAGTCTATTTTTAGTTTTGTTCGCTGTCTTTTATTTTCCATAATAAATTATTTTTACCACGTTTTTATTATGTCACTTTCTTGTTTGTCTGTCTGTCTGCTGTTCCGGGTGGAAGCTTGCCACTCAAACAAGCACTTGCCGTTTAGCTATCCGGCTAAAACTTTTTAGCTCACAAATCGATGAAATGCTTAGGTAGGAAAAAATATATAAAAAACTGGTTCTTAGATTAGTTTATTTAATCTTGTTATTAATCATTGACTTAACTATCCAGCTATTATAACTATTTCTAGTGTAACTAGGTATCTTGTACGATGCTCGCTGCAGGTTGCCGTGATCTAGAACCTACCTATCAGCTCGCGGGCCACTGTCAAGGACAATACGTACACCTGGTGAGAGAAGCAGGTCACGACACGTGCCTATTCCCTTCCATTCATTCCCAATTCCTAAAAACTCAACCATAAACATGACGGTAGCGCGACCGCAGGCCTCGTTCACAAATAACATAAAACAAAACAAGCTAAATTAAACCGTTCAGAAACAAGGCTATTGTATCGGGTCGACGGCCGCACAATGTCACCTTTAGCTCTAATGAAAAGACTGATAATCTGCACTCCCCACTTCTCTGCATGCATCGTCGCTCCCCCCCTTGTCCCGGTTATCTAGGCCACGTCGCCATTCGCTGACTGTTGTACTGTACCTATTTATGTAGGGTGGACACAACAGATAATGAAACTGCATGTTTATCTACATTGCTATAAATAACTACTTATAGAGTTTTATTACACAACTAGTTGAGCCAGCGGCTTTGCCCGCGTGGTTATTTCTCAAGTGCGTTATGTGTGGGTAATTCCAGGACCTAAAATACCAATATTCCAAATTAGATCAAAATTCCTTCACCCGTCTAAAAGATTTTTAACGATTGCTTGGCTTCTACTAATCGGATTGAGATACACCAGAAGTACGCCAGATTTTAAATCAAAACCTAAGCTATCCTACTGTCAAAACCACATTTAAATCGGTCCAGTAGTTTTTACACGTGGTGCGCAATCAAACATCCAGACAGACAGACGTGAGTTATTCCTCGAGGCCATTTCTTTTTAAATTATCTTCTTTGTACAGACTTTTTGGTACTTACTGCTTTATTATAAGTACTTATGTAAGTATAGATAGAATAGATTTTATAAAGCTATTGAATGGCTCTTCCCCGCTCCTATAAAATGGTAGCGTAGGTACATCCCATAGCTGCCAAGAATGCCACGATGTACTACAACCATGTTTTCTTAGGGTTCCGTACCTCAAAAGGAAAAAAGGAACCCTTATAAGTGATCCTACTTAGTAGTCCGTTTGTCTATCTGTCAATTAAATTGAAATTATTATCAAATACTTAGGTCTGCAATCGATTGGAGTTGTGAAAAAACAAACTTCTAAGTATACGCAATCAAAAGATACTGAGATTATGCAGCATATTTTGACACTCGCAGGGAAGTAATGTAGCACAAGCGGCAACGGGAAAAATCCGAAAACCGTAAATTTATAGATATGTCTATAAATTTACGGTTTTCGTTTTTTTCTCCTTTTCCATATTTTTTTGTTATATATAATAATAAAAAAATGTACGAGACCTCGGTGCGCGAGTCCAACTTGCACTTAACCTTTTTTTTTATTAAAGTAGATATTTTGTAGTAGTTCTATTCCAATTCTGGTTCCAACGATTTAGATATATTAAGAAAAACTAAAGAAAAATGCAATATCGCCCATAGATACGCAAAGATTTGAAGCCAAAATGGGGAAGTGGTTGTGAGAGAGATTGAGTGATTGAGTGAGAGAGGTCTTATCGCTCGCCCGATGGTAAGCCCTACGCCTCCCCATAACAGTAATTGTTGCAATTGTTGCAATTGTTACAGTGTAGTGACGTGCAAGATTTTGCATCAGTAATTTCGCTGGAAACATTGCCCTTGGCAAACATTATTTTCGACTATATATAATTATAAATAAATAATAATATATAATTATATTAATATATAATTTTGATTTATTAATTATTTTGATTATATTATTGACGACTGGTTGGTCTCGTGGCTAGAGATCCTAGGTACGAAATCGTACGGTCGCGGGTTCGAATTCTGCAAGGTGCAATCATTTGTGTGATGAGCAGAAATATTTGTTTCCGAGTCATGGATGTAATATTCTTATCTATGTATGTTTATCCGTTATCTAGTGCCCATAGCACAGGGTATATATATTGTGGGCTACATAATTAGATAATTGGTGTGGAAATGTCCCGAATATATTTATTTTTATTTATTTATTGGCTTGGCTGTTGAATATCTGACAAAGGTGTGGTACTTCCCCAGGCGGACTCTTTTGTAAGAGCCCTACCACTACAAGCTCACCTTGGCAATTATGTACGTACCTGCATCTCCTTGGTACCTGCACATTGTAGTCTTTATCTAATCTGCTAGTCTAGAGATAGGTACCAACCATAACCTACATAATGCGTACTATAGAAATAAACCTTGATAATAATAGTAAATACTTATAAAGTAACTCTTTTTATACTCTGCCTTAGGTAATTAATCATTATGTAAGTACCTAGTTATTATGTGGGTAAGTAGTACTCTTCATCTTTCAGTCACTTTAATTAGTAGGAATTTAACAGTAAATACCTATATTTTAAAAATGCGGTAAGTAGGTAAGTATATCAAGGACTTTTCTCTGTACGTCATCCTTTATGGTTCAGAGCAGAACATGCTTCTACAGCCATTGCTTCCTGCCATCAGTGCCAACCTCAGAGTATCTTACTCTGAGGTTCCAACTTTGGCTGTTTATTTATTACGTAAGACGATTTAGGGGAGGAGGGGTATTTGCATCCAGGTGATGAAATAATGGTTCAAAACTAAAAAGATTGCCTCTTTTTAGTTTTGAACCATTATTTCATCACCTGGACAAGCTTTAGATTAGATTTTTGTTTTTGAATATAAAATGCAGTCGGAGGCATGAGAAGTCGCCCGCCAGGTTCGAGCTGATCCCGTCAAAGGAGAATTAAAAGGCATGATGCCTTCGACTGCATCTTGTATTTCAAAATAAAGAATCTAAAGCTTGTTTGATTCAAATTAGTTTTGTTCGCAGTCTTTTTTATTTTAATAATAGTTTTTTTTTATTTGGGATTGTCTCTAAAAAATTACATTGATACTCCATTTGATAAGGTCCCTTACGACTGTTAATGTACATCGCTCCAAGATTCCCTCGATGGTAGGATTTGTTCAGTGTGCTCAAAAGACTTCGCATCGAAGGAACCTGTGCAACTTCACAAAAAAGTTCAAGGCGTTTACCCTCTAAAATTGAATAACTTGCTTAAAACCTGGATTCTTACGATACCACATACGTCTAAATCTGTTCAGGCATTTAAAAGTTATGGTGGAATAAAGAAACTCACATGCATACAAACATAGATAGAGAGATAGATGAACTCTTTATTGAAACACCATAATACAGAAATATACAATAAATAAACTTAATCTAACAAAAACATGTTACAATTGGCGGTCTTATCGCTTAAAGCGATCTCTTCCAGACAACTGTGCATGGAGAGGATTAACATAAATAAATTACGAACGGTGGTTTTTCTTACAACAAAACATAAGTATATCTACTTAAATAGAAATGACAATTATATACCAAAACATAACAACCATACAAAACATAAAATACGAGTACATACACATACAATACATATACATGAATCATAAAAACATTACACTCCTTTTTTTGGGCAGTCGTGTAAAAAGAGCATGGCTGTTGCTATTTTTTCTTACGTAGGGTGGAGAGGGGGTCAGAAAGTGGTTAAAATTGTCTTACGTAATAAATTAACAGCCCCTTACGACGCACGTCATCTGACGAGCAGGGCAGCGTCGATTGGGTTAATAATAGTTTTATTAACTCCTGACCTGACTAAAAGAGGAGGGGGTGTTTTATGGGTTTGACATGAAGTTTGTGTAATAATGTGTGTGTTTTTATCCTTTCCTCCTTGGCCAGGGTCCAAAACTGAATGGAACTCCGATATTATGTACTCTATTGCGGCAATACCTTTAGCCGACATGACGCTACTACGACATAATTCACATTGGAACTCCGATATGACTACAACAATACTATGACTAAAATGAGACTACGATACTTAGAATGCATTCTGCAGATAGTGCATTACACCGACATGCATGCTACTCTGAAATCCATCTCCAATGACAAATCATTGTTCTTCTCCGAAAATATGTAACATCGACGTGTGGTATTTTTAAAACACTAGGTAAACTTTAGAACCGTTGCATTAATCCAACAGAACACCGGAAAGTTTGTACCCTATGAAAACTCTTTTTTATTATTGACGAGTCGAGCAGGTTGCTCGCCTGATGGTAAGCGTCAATCTAGCCCATAACAGTTGCAGTGCCACCCATCACTTGGTTGCAAAATCTAGCGCAAAATATAAATATAAAGCCCTACGCCTCCCCATAACAGTAATTGTTGCAATTGTTACAGTGTAGTGACGTGCAAGATTTTGCATCAGTAATTTCGCTGGAAACATTGCCCTTGGCAAACATTATTTTCGACTATATATAATTATAAATAAATAATAATATATAATTATATTAATATATAATTTTGATTTATTAATTATTTTGATTATATTATTGACGACTGGTTGGTCTCGTGGCTAGAGATCCTAGGTACGAAATCGTACGGTCGCGGGTTCGAATTCTGCAAGGTGCAATCATTTGTGTGATGAGCAGAAATATTTGTTTCCGAGTCATGGATGTAATATTCTTATCTATGTATGTTTATCCGTTATCTAGTGCCCATAGCACAGGGTATATATATTGTGGGCTACATAATTAGATAATTGGTGTGGAAATGTCCCGAATATATTTATTTTTATTTATTTATTGGCTTGGCTGTTGAATATCTGACAAAGGTGTGGTACTTCCCCAGGCGGACTCTTTTGTAAGAGCCCTACCACTACAAGCTCACCTTGGCAATTATGTACGTACCTGCATCTCCTTGGTACCTGCACATTGTAGTCTTTATCTAATCTGCTAGTCTAGAGATAGGTACCAACCATAACCTACATAATGCGTACTATAGAAATAAACCTTGATAATAATAGTAAATACTTATAAAGTAACTCTTTTTATACTCTGCCTTAGGTAATTAATCATTATGTAAGTACCTAGTTATTATGTGGGTAAGTAGTGACTCTTCATCTTTCAGTCACTTTAATTAGTAGGAATTTAACAGTAAATACCTATATTTTAAAAATGCGGTAAGTAGGTAAGTATATCAAGGACTTTTCTCTGTACGTCATCCTTTATGGTTCAGAGCAGAACATGCTTCTTCAGCCATTGCTTTCCTGCCATCAGTGCCAACCTCAGAGTATCTTACTCTGAGGTTCCAACTTTGGCTGTTTATTTATTACGTAAGACGATTTAGGGGAGGAGGGGTACCAAACATTTTTTTTTTTTTACATGGGGGTAGGAGGGGGTCTACATTGTTCTTACATAAGATCACAAATGTAAGCAAAAATTATAATTCCAAATCGCTCACAAGGGCGGATCGTGCGGCAGTTTATTACATGAATACTTAAAGTATCAAAGGCATCACACCTGCCCCACCTGCAAATTTTGGCAGAAATTTGATAGTGAGCAGGATATTTGCATCCAGGTGATGAAATAATGGTTCAAAACTAAAAAGATTGCCTCTTTTTAGTTTTGAACCATTATTTCATCACCTGGACAAGCTTTAGATTAGATTTTTGTTTTTGAATATAAAATGCAGTCGGAGGCATGAGAAGTCGCCCGCCAGGTTCGAGCTGATCCCGTCAAAGGAGAAATAAAAGGCATGATGCCTTCGACTGCATCTTGTATTTCAAAATCAAGAATCTAAAGCTTGTTTGATTCAAATTAGTTTTGTTCGCAGTCTTATTTATTTTAATAATAGTTTTTTTTTTATTTGGGATTGTAAAGTATCAAAGGCATCACACCTGCCCCACCTGCAAATTTTGGCAGAAATTTGATAGTGAGCAGGATATTTGCATCCAGGTGATGAAATAATGGTTCAAAACTAAAAAGATTGCCTCTTTTTAGTTTTGAACCATTATTTCATCACCTGGACAAGCTTTAGATTAGATTTTTGTTTTTGAATATAAAATGCAGTCGGAGGCATGAGAAGTCGCCCGCCAGGTTCGAGCTGATCCCGTCAAAGGAGAATTAAAAGGCATGATGCCTTCGACTGCATCTTGTATTTCAAAATAAAGAATCTAAAGCTTGTTTGATTCAAATTAGTTTTGTTCGCAGTCTTTTTTATTTTAATAATAGTTTTTTTTTTATTTGGGATTGTCTCTAAAAAATTACATTGATACTCCATTTGATAAGGTCCCTTACGACTGTTAATGTACATCGCTCCAAGATTCCCTCGATGGTAGGATTTGTTCAGTGTGCTCAAAAGACTTCGCATCGAAGGAACCTGTGCAACTTCACAAAAAAGTTCAAGGCGTTTACCCTCTAAAATTGAATAACTTGCTTAAAACCTGGATTCTTACGATACCACATACGTCTAAATCTGTTCAGGCATTTAAAAGTTATGGTGGAATAAAGAAACTCACATGCATACAAACATAGATAGAGAGATAGATGAACTCTTTATTGAAACACCATAATACAGAAATATACAATAAATAAACTTAATCTAACAAAAACATGTTACAATTGGCGGTCTTATCGCTTAAAGCGATCTCTTCCAGACAACTGTGCATGGAGAGGATTAACATAAATAAATTACGAACGGTGGTTTTTCTTACAACAAAACATAAGTATATCTACTTAAATAGAAATGACAATTATATACCAAAACATAACAACCATACAAAACATAAAATACGAGTACATACACATACAATACATATACATGAATCATAAAAACATTACACTCCTTTTTTTGGGCAGTCGTGTAAAAAGAGCATGGCTGTTGCTATTTTTTCTTACGTAGGGTGGAGAGGGGGTCAGAAAGTGGTTAAAATTGTCTTACGTAATAAATTAACAGCCCCTTACGACGCACGTCATCTGACGAGCAGGGCAGCGTCGATTGGGTTAATAATAGTTTTATTAACTCCTGACCTGACTAAAAGAGGAGGGGGTGTTTTATGGGTTTGACATGAAGTTTGTGTAATAATGTGTGTGTTTTTATCCTTTCCTCCTTGGCCAGGGTCCAAAACTGAATGGAACTCCGATATTATGTACTCTATTGCGGCAATACCTTTAGCCGACATGACGCTACTACGACATAATTCACATTGGAACTCCGATATGACTACAACAATACTATGACTAAAATGAGACTACGATACTTAGAATGCATTCTGCAGATAGTGCATTACACCGACATGCATGCTACTCTGAAATCCATCTCCAATGACAAATCATTGTTCTTCTCCGAAAATATGTAACATCGACGTGTGGTATTTTTAAAACACTAGGTAAACTTTAGAACCGTTGCATTAATCCAACAGAACACCGGAAAGTTTGTACCCTATGAAAACTCTTTTTTATTATTGACGAGTCGAGCAGGTTGCTCGCCTGATGGTAAGCGTCAATCTAGCCCATAACAGTTGCAGTGCCACCCATCACTTGGTTGCAAAATCTAGCGCAAAATATAAATGTTTACACACTACTGCTTGGCGATTTAATATTTGACAAAGGTGTGGTACTTCCCCTGGCAGAATCTTGCGTAAGAGACCTACCACTGCAAAAAAACCTCTACAACCTGGGTATCTTCAAGTACAGCGGACAGGCTCTACTGGGCAAACAAATGATGTTCCATGGTCGACCTCATCGTGTAAATTTCCAATATTATTTTGTAGTGTACATTCCCAGTACTGGAACTGGGACGCAGGCCTATACATTAGAAGCATGATATTTACCATGGATACTATTTTCAATGAGTTTTATGTAATTCGGCACTGCTGCAAGCGCCGTAGTCACGGATAAACTTAAGCAACTCCTTTCTGATCATCTTTGACTGAAGGAACAGCGGGTGGATAAGTTTTTAAGAGCAGACAAAATGGTCTACCCTCTTTCTCACTCGTTTATTACGCGCGACACCAGTACCATTGTTCACACTTTCGATAACTCTCGACACACAACCAGACACTGACACTCGACAGTTTGTAATTTAAACTCGTCCTCAGGCTTCATTGAATTTCAATCGCTTCTCTAACCAATCTTGGTATGTAGTGGCATTCTGTAGAAAGTATCTGAGGGTTATGTAACTCTATCCTGGGTTTGTCCCCGACTCCAAAAGACAGAAGACTTTTCCACCTGCAGTTACTTCAGTTCAGAGCTGTACAAAATACCATGGTACAAAATATTGACTTCAAATGGATTAACAACAAAATAAAACTGATTCATTTTTGATACAATTTATATGGGACCAACCTGGAGGTCTACTCATTCGAAATCGGTGAACATACATTAGAAATACATACAGCTGAACATAGAACCTCCACCTTTTGTGAAGTCGATTAAAAATAAGGACAAGTTAATTAAAAACATTTAAAAAATAGCTTTTATGCAGTAGCCATGTCATGGTGAAACTTAGAACGGGCTATCACAATTAAATGCGTATACAACATTTTGTATCTGTGTTGTTAACCGTTGAGGAGTTCCCATAGATGTTTGCTGAACGCGTGTTTCTCAGTGGTTTCCCGTAGAGACTACGGGATCGTCTACGGCGTAGACGCTCGTTTACAGGTTTTTCATACAGAGACCTCGTAACTTGTAAGCGTACGTCTCGTAACTCGTAATTATTATAACAGGTAATATTTAATATGTTAGAACAATTTTAGTTTGTTGTATAGTCATAGTCTATGGAGTCAGGTAAAAATAGTAACATATAAAAAAATGTTGCATCGAGGCGAGGCCGTAAAAAGCAAAAAATAAAAAGAAATGTAAAAAAGCATTCTAGCGAGCAAGCTATAGTAGGAAAATATGGCAAGGAATAATGTAATATTTTTTCTAGAAATACTCCAGGATGAATATTACGAAATTTCTAAGAGCGGAAGATTCAAGGACGAAACATTATCGACCGCCAAATTTCTTGGAAAAGCTAGCACGTGCTTGCTCCAAATATCCAGGTACTGATTCTGTTGGCTAATTTAATTATTATTAAACTGGCTGCGCCCCGCGGTTTCACCCGCGTGGATTATGATGGTGGATGATGATGATGAAAAGTAGGCTATGTGTTAATCCAGGATATAAGCTACCCTGGTACCAAATTTCATCCAAATCCGTTAAGCCGTTTGAGCGTGAAGAAGTAACAAACACACTTCTAAAGTTAGATGGCGCTAATCGGTTTTTATGCATTTTATGATGTTTTGTATAGACATATCATATAGATATGTCAGCTCTAAAGTATGGGGTTCTGTATCGCGCATACGAAGTTTTTCGCTCGATAAGAGAGTATCCATATATAAAACTTTAAGCTCTGATTGGTCTGTATATGACAGTGGCTACACTTCTCTAATCTATACCAATATATAAATATACAAGTTAAACGTTGTCTGTTTGTTTGGGGAGTTTCACGCGATAACGGCTAGTTTTGTTTTGATGAAATTTAGAATGGAGATAGCTTATACCCTGGAATAAAACAAAGGATACTTTTTATCTCGGAAAATTGTAAGTTTCCACGGGAAAACTAGAAAAGTTGATTACTCACTGTAAGGAACGGTTGCCATCACAGAATGGTATGTGGTTGCCATGGAAACGAAGTAACAACTCTGTCAAAAAACATCAAGAGCATTGGCGTTATACCCAATGAGATTTTACCAATATAACATCTTTGGTTATACCTACTTTTGCATTGGTTTTTAACCTAGAAGAGAATAGGATGCTTTTATTCGCGATAACCAGTAGTCCGCGCAGACGAAGTCGCGGGCAGGAAAGCTAGTTCTTAATATTAGTGTAAGTTAAATGTATGAAGAAGTAATAATTGTTTCATACCTACATTCTGTATGAGATAAGTTTCTTGGTGCCGATGCCGCGCCGTGTCATGAACATCTGACAGGGAGAGTTCTAATTTATTTGACGGATTCAAGTCACATTACAAAACTTGATCTCTCAGCTCAACGTCATTAATATTGTTACGCCGGTCGATTCTTAGAAAAACAGTAGGTACTAAAATGTTCGAGGAACAGCGGTCGAGGAACGCAATACCTACATCTACAGGAACCTTCTGGAACACACCAGTGGAGCGTAGGTGCCTACAGAAGTTTCCAGAGCACGCGGTAGGTATACAACTACGGACGCGGCAACATCAAAGGCGCCGCCGGCCTTAGGTACCTACGGGTACGGCGCGGCGCGGCAACTTCAAAGGCGCCACCGACCTTGAAAGTTCAAATACCTACCGACTACTGCTAGTACATACGAGAACATAGGAGTACATTCTGGAAACTTCGGTCGCGATATAAATAGGGCGCGCATCGGCTGCCTGGGACAGTATTGAGTTGACATTCGGAACGAAACGATCAAAGTGATTCGAAGCGAGTATTCAGTGATAATTGATAAGAGTGTACAGTAGAGTTAAAAAGTGTTTGAGTGTTTTTTCGAAAAAAGGTGTTAATTTTTGGTGTAATTGGCGTACATTAATTTTATCCGAACCCCAGCTTTTAACAATGTAACTACAGTTACGGTAATAGGTAGGCTTCGACCAAAAAATAATGCATATTATAAAACTAGTGACCTGCTCTGGCTTCGCACGGGTAGCCATATAGAAAGATAAAATTAGTAGGTACTTTGTTTGGACAAATAGAAGTTACAAAGTTAGTAAAAAGTTAGAAGTTAGTTTAAATGGGGTTACTTTTAGACGCCAGTAAGCGTAATTCAACCTCCTTTGGTTTAAAAAACCGCGTGGGAAGAAAGCGTAATTCAAAATCCTTGATGGGTTTAAAAAACTGCATGGGGCTGTGTCGAGGTGAACGGCCATTTGTTTGTCGTGAAACGTCTACGCCACATACAAATAATGAGTTACACCGAATTAAAGATCACAAAAACATCAATTTGTCTTTTTTTGCTTTGTGCGTCCTGTTACCACAGAACACCTAATAATACTACACTGTTACTACAAATAAACATACAATAATCAAATATTTTCTCATTATAAAGTTTAACGCCAGTAAGCGTATACAACCTCCATTGGTTTAAACATAATAGTTTAAAAAAACTAAAAAAAACGCTTTATATAGAAAACCAAACTAAAAAATAGAAAATAAATTTTAATAGTGTAAATAAGAAAAAAATGTTTTATTTCAAAAAAATCGTGGGGTGCATGGGTCAATAGTTATAAATATTTCATTGACAGATATGAGAAGAAGGATTATCATTTCGATAATATCTTAAAAAGCAACCCACGCTTTTTTTTAAATAAATCATTTTTTTCTTATTTACACTATTAAAAATTATTTTCTATTTTTTAGTTTGGTTTATTTATAAGAGCGTTTTTTTTTCGAATTATTGCATTGTCATCGGTCTTTGACAGGTGTGAAAAATTTGAATGAAATCTGACCGTTTAAAGTGGGTGAAAATAGCGTCCAAATAAGTCGGTTACAAACATACAAACATACTTACAAGTGTAGCTAATATAAAGCGTATAAAAAACCGATTGGGACTATGTCACGGCGCACGGCCGTTTTTTTATCGTGAAACGTCTACGCTACGCCTAGAATTTTTTAAATCGGTCAGTGTTTTTTGAGTTTATAGGTAGCGCTCGCCCCACGGCAATTTTCTTACTTTTAGCATTTTTGTCCCCGTCGTAACTTCTAAAAAAAGGCAGTAGGTAAGCATAATTTTAAATCAGTACTTTTGACCATAGACAACTGCATTATTACCTTTTTACGCTGCCTCATTCTAGGATTATTACTCACGTACTTGACAGACTTGTTATTATTTCGTGTATTAATAGCATAGAGCATTTTCTACGTCAATGATTATTAAATGTTCTGTGATTTCGTTTCCATGGCAACGTTCCGTAAATACAGTAATCGAGATTTTTGCAAAATTTTATACCTCGGGTTACATTATTGCAATTTTCGAAGGAAACTCAAATATTTTGAAAACTAATATGCTGCTCAAGGAGGTTGGATACACACTGTTATCCGGAGGCCAAATTTCAATACTGAGCTCATTTCAATTTATGAAGCAGGTTCTTGGCACTTTTTGACGCGAGTGATACCATTACATAGAGATTATGCAAAACATTAGCACTTTTTATTATTATTTTTGTTTTTATTTTTAGTTTGGGAGTTTAAAATAGAAGATGAAATTACAAAATATAAATCTATGGTACAAGTAATTTGTTTAATAACTACTAAAAATACAACTAGTACCACAGAATATATAATAACACTCACAAGTAATAACGTACAGGTACGAAACATGAAACAGTGAGACACCCGTGAACATGCCATGGAAGTCCAATTTTTCTTGCCCACTATTGGTTGGCAGCGTACCCAACCATGCTGGTGGCATTGTCCCGTGGCCCGCGGTTTTACCTGCGTGGACAATGATGAAAAGTATTCTATGTGCTATTGTAGGATCTACATTTAAACATTTAAACATGGGATTTTCAAATCATCTTTTGACTACCTTAATCCATCTCTGTCAAAAAGCATCACTTATCAAAGTATTTATTTAATTTACATTGTTAACCTAAATATCAAATTTTAAGCCTCTATCAGCACAAAAAATAGTTTTTTTATATAAACTTTCAATTGCCACTAGACCCCTTTAATTCGTCCCTGTCGCAAAATACCTTCTTAGTGACGTCCACTACCTTTAAATTACCTACGTTGTACCTACCTGCCTAATTTCAGTTTCATAGGTAGTTTTTTTTATAATCAGTGCGTAGTATTTCGCTTTTAAATTCAAATTCAAATTCATTTATTGCCATAGATGTAGGTAAATTGATACAGTTGTTACAGTGCTATGAGTCCTGTACAATCTACCTCAACAGAGGTGTGCAATAGTTACATGTCTAGCATGCATGTTATAATATATTATAACTATGTTATTGTATTTCTTACATTTATGTTATTTACACAATTTACACAAATAAAAGTTATATCTCAATCAATTATTCTCATCACAATGTCAAATAGTTGCAATAATAATGGAAGTTAAGTCATCATAATATTAATTGTAAAATATGTCAAAGTTTTAATGAACAAAAAAAATATAAACTTTAATAATATGTCAATATACCTTTAATAATATACTTGGCATGTTGTTATTCGACGGAAGAGTCCTGGCTCCTATAGTACGGGTTTCGAGCCTAGTGTGGGAACCAGGTGCACCGCTAATATGTATGTTCCTCTAAGCCTTTTCAAATAAATATTTCTTATTTATTTAATTTTAAATACATAGGCATTTTTCATTATTAATCATAATTTTGTTTGTAAATAATCCTTTACACTATAGAAACATTTGTCCAACAACCAGACTTTTAGTTTTTGTTTGAATTTATGTATGCACATGGTTTTTAAATCCTTTGTCAATGTATTATAAATTGTACTAGCTGCGCCCCGCAGCTTTCCCTGCAAGTACAATTTTCGGAGACAAAAAGGACCCTACGGTCTCTATGGTTTACATCATCTACACCGAAATTTTCATTAAATTCGGCCAAGCCATAATCGCGTGAAAGCTCCCCAAACAAACAAACAAACCAACAAAAAAACAAACAGACAACGTTTCCCTTTTTTTATATTAGTGTAGGTAGAACATTATATTCCTAAGATTTAATATAATTAGACGTTACTTTGTAGAAATCTAAGTGGTAGTGGTTAGTGAAACTCATTTAATCAACCGTCATTTTGGCGTAGCTAAAAACATGGGCATAATAGCACTAAATAGCATTCATGACCTTGGCAAACCCGAAACAGCTGTAATAGCGGTACAAAAAAATAATTTTCGTTTTTTTATCTTTTTGCCAAGAAATGCACGGAAAAGTTGACTACTTTTTTAGGAAATGTGTCTTTGGTGCACTTTTCTTTATTTGTAATATATTTTATATGTGATTTCACTGCATAAACAGTTTTTTTTTTCTAAATAAAATCTCACCGACTCTCCCAGTAAATGTTCATTGGCGTCTGGCGGGAGGATCGAGCAATGAGTGATTTTTTTCACTCATTTAAGTGGAAGTATGTACGAAGCACCTAATAAGCATCTTATAAAATCTATGATGCTGCCAGTGTTACTTGCTGATAATTTAAATTCTTTATGTGAAAGAATTTTTAAAATCAGGTCAGTATTTTTTGAGTTTAACCACTACAAACAAACAAACAATCAAATCCTCCTCCTTTCCTCTTTATAATATTAGTGTAGAAGTAGATGAATGAATGGGCCTTGTCCATACAACTTGCTCAAAAATAATGAGCGTCTTGTAGACATTATGTATACTTCAACACCTAATATAAGTATTGATCGTGTATTTGTTTCAAAAAAAGGCGTTACGAATATAATTTAGATGTGAGAAAAAAAAGATAACCTGTATTTATCTGATGCTCACTCGTCGCACTTCTCACGGACATACCTACTAGGTAGGGATAGATGGAGAACCTAGATTACTAATTTAAGTTTTACAATAATATAGGTAGATGGCGCGGCGCTACTGTGCACCGCTAGATTGTTAGAAAAAAGTTTGTACTGGCGAGGTCTACAGCTCACAGAGCCTACTAGTGGTAGTGTGTGTTATTTATTCTTATTGACCGAGCGAGTGCGAAGCGCGAGCGAAGCGTCTCCGTTTCAGCTTGGGCAAAAAATCTTTCATTTACGAGTATGTGTTTCTGGCTGTCCGCCAGTGCGGCTGTTTGGCTGTTCTCCTCTACAGGTTGCATTTCTCAACCGATCTAGACGAAACTTGGTATACTTACCCATAGGTTTCATGGAATTTTTTAGTCGTCGGGGAAAAAATTCTAAAAATGACGCTCTTTGGGGGAGGCCTATGTTCAGCAGAGGACTTCTAAAGGCTGAAATGAAGATGATGAAGTAGATACCATAGGAACTACCACAGCTCACATCACAAGTAGTTATGCAACCTACCTACAAACTTATGAATTGAGGTAAGTAGGCTTCTTTGACGGAAGAGAAATATTAAAAAACATAAAACTAGGGTACCTACTTACAAGGTACTTACTTAACCTGAGGCCTGATCACGTACATTCTGTTGCTATCATTAGGAATGAGATTTTCTTAATAACTACCTATCTATATTTACTTAAATCGGTAAGTGACAACTTTAAATTGTTTACTATTATTTATTCTGTGCTATCGATTGAAAAGGCATGAAAGTTGCGCAATCCCAATACAAACAAAAGTAATCCCAATAAACTAATTAATTAGGTTTTAAATTGTAGGTTAAAAGTTACGTAATACGGGCAGGTTACACAAGCCGAGGTCTAGGTAGGTCCCTTCTGCGAAGGAAGGTAAAAGTTAGAAAACATAATTAAGGAACCTATTCGGAAGAATTAAATAACCCGAGGGTACCTACCTATTACACGAGCCGAGGTTTATAGGTACACGTCACTGATATCTCCTGACGTTAGTCACAGAATAAAAATAGTACAAGATCGTTAGTTCCCTGGACGCTCACTACTGCCAAACTACTGCTTTCAGCGCCAAAATGGCGATAACCAAATGTTCTCGTTGTGACGTTCGTCAAGAGCCTGTCTAGAGTACGGAGTAATATGCAGTTGTCTATGGTACACGTACATCCATTTACCACAGAATCCCTAACAATATATAAAAGTGAAACTTTGTCTGTTTGTTTGTTTGTATTTTGGTGAAATTTGGAATGGAGAGATAGCTTTAAAAAACATAGGATACTTTTTATCCCGGAAAATTGTAAGTTTCCACGGAAAATATGGAAAAACTAGAAAAATGTTGATTACTCGCCGTAAGAAACGGTAGCCATGGAAACGAAATAATAACAAGTAGGTATGTCAAAAAACATCAAGAGTGGTGCTATACCTACTTTTGCATTGGTTTTTAATATCCTAGAAGAAGATAGGATGCTTTTTATCGTGATAACCAGTAGCCCGCGCGGACGAAGTCGCGGGCGGGAAACTAGTACCTAATAATACTACCCTCCGCTGCCGCTGCTACAGAAAATCTATAAAGTTTTACACCTAGATCTACGTAGGTACCTATGCATTGTCACAGTCATTGTTTTACATTATGCACCAAATGACAGTCACACGCTCCATTGAAAATTAAAACGTAATGCGATGAGGGATAACAGAAAATCCTGTGGCAGAATGTTATGTGGCAATGCTTTGGATCAATATATTGAATCTGAACCTTAATTGTGTGATCTAAGGTGGTTATTACAATGAATAGAGCGGCAACTTGTTATCAGACACACTGGGGTGCAATAGGGAGAGAGGGGAGAATTTGATCCCGGGCGGTTGCCAAGCAACGAACGCATGGAGGATGAAAACGTGTAGAAGCTTCTTATATCTGAATTTTAACAGGATGTTTGTTCTGTATTTGGAGCAGGATAGGTTAGGTAGTTCATTTGTAAGCTTTCAACTTACAATTACGTTAAAGTTATTTTGTCAAAAGCTCCCTTCAACAGAATAGCTCTGCTACAGCTGGCATGAACCTCTATTATTGGTAGTTTGCTTGAACAGTTCTGAACAAAAATAATAAAACTTCATACAATAATTGACCGAGCGAGCGCGAGGCGCGAGCGAAACGTCTCCGTTTCAGCTAGAGCAAAAATGCTTTCGTATGTCCGGATGTCAGTCCGGATCTCTGTTCTCCTCTACAGGTCGCATTTCTCAACCGATCTAGACGAAACTTGGTATACAGGTTAAACGAATTTTCTGAATTTTTTAGTCGGCGGGGATGTTTGATTGGGATTATTACTTCTCCCAAAAAGGAGCAAAAAGGGGGCTACTAAATATCTCCGCCTTATTAGATCCGATTTGGATGGATCTTTTTTATTAGAAAGGTAGTAACTTTAAATTGGTCTCATAAAAATTTGGTGAAAATCTGATAAGGATCTTCGGCGTGTTGAGCAGAATAGCTCCTCAAAATGCAGTAAACTACTCACTTTTAGGTTTCTACCAGTAGAATCACCCCTTTGCCCTCTAGGTAGGGATTGATGGAGCACCTTGGTTATTATTGTCAGTTTTACAATAAGGTAACTAGATGGCGCTACTGTGTATTGCTAGATTGTTAGCAAAAAAGTTTGTGCGCGCGAGGTCTACAGCTCACAGAGCCACTAGTTAAATTGGGTAAAGCCAGGAAGGCGCAGCTCCCCGTTGCAACCCTCTCCCGACGCCCACGATGATCTTAGATCACTAATAGATAATAGAAGATTTTGTTTGATACCTCGTTTGTAGAGACTTGTTTGTCCTCATTTATCATAAAATTCGTTGCGGTAAACAATTTCTGTCGTTATTGTTTAGCGATCGGTAGCCTCGTTATCTATGTAGAGACTGCAGGTTCAGAGCCTACAGTCTCCACATGGATAACGACAATATAAATAGCTAATGCCATAATGCTTTACAATCGAAATCGGCCGCAAAGTTCGATTATTACCATATTTGGTAGGTTCTAGCGGCTCTACAGATAAGGGGCCGGCGGCAATGATGTTATATATAAACTGAGGGCCGGCGGAGAATGAATTTTCCATACAAACGTAATATCAAAATCATTTGTAACTGGAGCATATTTCCACAGTGGTATGATATTATTCGGTTTCGGATAGTTTTTATCTAGATCAACTGAAACGAAACGAAATCTATGCGAATATACCATTTTGCATATTAGGTATCATGACAAACAATCTGATAAACAATATCCGAATTCGAATAATATTACATCACTGTGGAAATATGCTCCGTTTGTATGGAAAATTCATCCTCCATGACAATCGTTAGCTTTGACAGCACAGAATACCTAATAATTGACCGTTTATTGTCAAAAGCTATCGATTGTCTGCTATGGGAAAAGGCAAGGTCACAGCAGAACCGTTGAAAGTTCTCGTGGCGGGATTGTGCTCTAGGCAAAATTCCCACCAGACACTGTCCTTGGAGACAGCTGATCGCCGGGAGACGCGGCTTTGGTCCTGAAACTTTCCGATATGAGCTTGTTATATCACTGATTTGAGTTATTTGATGGGTACTCATAATACTCCTACTAAAGTAGGTACCTAAGTAAAAAAAAATAATGAACAAAATAAAAATATGTAGCTTACTTCCGCCAAAACTGTAAGTCAGACAAATGATAAATGGCAAAATTAACACAAGTAAAACCCCACGCTAAACAAAACCCTACCCTAGCTTGAACTAATGAAAAATATAAATGAAAGAAAAGCTAAGGCCTGAGGCCAGAAAAAACACTTATATACAAATAATATATATAAATATATATACACAATAAAAAAACCCCCAAGCTAAACAAACCCTACCCAAATACAAGTATCGAAACACTTATATATTCATATACATATAATATAAAAACACAATAAAAAAACATATACCTCGATCCAAATACCAAACGTCTGACATCAATACGACACGCGTTTCGCCTCTGCACGAGAGAGCTGCTGCTGCTCTCTCAGTCCAGCATTCGACGAGTCAACATCACCCGAAGATGCCTAAGTCTTAGAAACTTAGAGACTGGAAATATTGCAATAAGATTTCAGGGACATACTAGTGCTCACGCTGCTCGAAGAGTGGTTTGTGGCTTGCCTAGGTCACCGAATAAAAAAATACCTACTTATAGGTTTTAAGGTGTCCAATATGTCAACGTCTACCTCGGCGAGGGGTGATTGACCAGGTCATTTCCGATCGCACGTGCTGGACTTGACCCCTGGAAACGAGTTCGTAGCGGACGCCGCGCCGTATGGATGTTGACATAATATGGGAGAAGCACACTGGGACATGTATCACAGAACACATAGGTACCTAATAAATATATGTATGCTTGTACACAGACATGTAGGTATAAGCATATTCATACCTAATAGTTAGTATATAAATATGTGTATGGGTATTCAGTACTATTATTTATTCTGTGGCACAGGCAAGCTAGCTGCAATGTCAGCAATTTGTGCCGTGTCACGACCGCCATTACGTAACGTGTTGATTGTAAACAACGTTGCGAATAATTAAGTGCATAACAATAATGATAATTAGCATTTATTCCTTAGTGCGGCGAAGCAAGAGGAGGGTAATGAGTTTAACAGTCTATGTATCTATGTGGATGTTCCACCATGGCGTCGCCCCTATTGGTCCGATTTTGACAAGCGAGCTATCAATCGATTCGTCTTCATCGCATTTTAGACCGCTGCATTAAACTCATTTACATAACTATTTTCACCCGACCGCCGTCGACGTAGTTTTTAACCTTATTTCTTGTTGCTATTAGCAACAATCACGACTTCATGACATGCCTTTTTCAGCGAAAAAAAGGTAACATCATTTACATAATTTTTAATTCATTAATTTTGTTATTTTGTGGAAACGGATTGATTGGTAAGGTGTAGGTAGATACATAACTGCTTATTAACTTCATTTATACTGGTTTTCATACATACCTAGTCATTCCACTCAATCCGTTTTTTTTTTAATGAAAGGTACGTGACAGCTGGTACGTTATAATTACCAATTATTATGGTTTGATAGAGTTGAAAAACATAACATTCAATTATTGCCTACATACTTATTTATATTAGACTATCTGCGCCTCGCGGCTTCGCCCGCATGTACAATTTATCGGGATAAAAGTATCCTATGTTGGTCTCTATGATATACAGCATCTACTTAACACCGACTCTTGGCGTGGCAATTGAGCGACGCGTGGCGATCAATCGTTACGCCGCGAAGGGAATAAGAAGATATAAGAGATAAGGGACGAAGAAGTAGACGAAGACTAAGACTGACTAAGACTAAGATTAGGACTAGGACCTCTATTTACTGTCAAAAACCTATTAAAAGAAGATTAGATGAAGAGTTTCTGAGTCACAGTTTAGCAATGAGAGCGCGCGGTGCAAACCGTTGCTCGTTTTATTGTTTTTACACATCTGCCAGGCGTCCCGCGACGGCATATTTTTTTGAGTAACTACAAATTTACGCTTTTCTATTTTTTTTCCTTGACTTGTGCTAAAAGACATTGCTTCTTGCCAAATTTCATGATTATAGGTCAACGGGATACCCTATAGTTAGGTTTATGATTCCCTTGCGATAGTCAACTAAAGGGTGCTATTTAGAGGTATAGAACTTTTAAACGGAATAAAACAAAGATGATTTTTTAAATTGACATTAAATTTACTGTATTCGAAAGATAATCTTCTGCCCGCCACGGCTGGCTCGGACGTAGTCCAATCTGGAGGTCCAATTTTCGATGACCTTTTCCAACATTTGTGGCCGTATACCAGCAATAACGCGGCGAATGTTGTCCTCCAAGTGGTCAATCGTTTCGGGCTTATCGGCGTAGACTAGCGACTTCACATATCCCCACAGAAAATAGTCAAGCGGCGTTAAATCGCAGGATCTTGGAGGCCAATTCACGGGTCCGAAACGTGAAACTATGCGGTTACCAAACGTTTCCTTCTTTCAATAAATCAATTGTGGCACGAGCTGTATGACATGTTGCCCCGTCTTGTTGAAACCACTGCTCCTGCACATCATGATTGTTCAATTGATGAACGAAAAAGTCAGTAATCATGGCTCTATAGCGATCACCATTGACTGTGACGTTCTGGCCAGCATCGTTTTTAAAGAAGTACGGACCAATTATTCCAGCAGCAGCCCTTTATGGACACCAAACAGTCAGTTTTTCAGGATGTAACGGTGTCTCAAAATAAGCTTGAGGATTATCATCACTCCAAATACGGCAGTTTTGTTTATTGACGTATCCATTTAACCAAAAGTGAGCTTCATCGCTAAACAAAATTCGCTTATGAAAATCGGGATCAACGGCAATTTGGTTTTGCGCCCATTCACCGAATCTACGCCTTGCTAGGTGATCGTGTGGCTTCAATTCTTGCACGAGTTGGATTTTGTAAGCACGCAAACCAAGATCTTTCCGCAAAATCTTCCATAAAGTGGATGGACACATGTCCAACTCCTGTGCACGATGGCGGATAGACTGATTCGGGTCTTCCTCTACGCTACGCTCTACAGCAGCAAGACTTCTGTACGCACTGTACGACGTCTCTGTGGATGCGTATTATCATTTAGAGTAAACGTGGTTCGAAAATGTTCCATAGTTAATCGAATTAATTGCTCTGATGGACGATTATATTAACCGTAAAATGGACGTAGTGCGCGATACGTATTTCGAACAGAACCACGACTTTCAAAATAAATTTGCACAATTTGGAAGCGTTGTTCAGGCGTCAGTCTATTCATGTTGAAATGCCAAACCAAACTAAACATAAATCACTTGACAGCTGGCAAAATGGCCGCCAGTTAAAAAAGTGTTGCCAACTTAAAGTTCTATACCTTTAAAAAAAACACCCGTTATATGCGGCATATAAACGGCCGTATCTTTTGATTTCGTTCAATTAGAAGTTTGTTTTTCCTCCAAGGGATTGCTGTCTTGAGTATTTGATATTAATTTCAACTTTATACTTCCACGCGTTCCTGAGAAAAAGGGTCTTGACAGACAGACAGAAAGACAACAAAGTGATGCTATAAATAAAGGTTCCTTTTTTTTGTAGTACTGAATCCTAAAAAGACGGATTCCTCACCGCCAAATCAAAAGTGAAGCATCCAAGGTATTCTGATCCGCTCGTACACACACATGTTATGCCGATTGGCCGCCACCTTGTTAGTCGTGTTAATTCTGTCAAGTTCTCACGAAAAACCAAAAACAATGCAGTCTTTTGTGATGAATGAAATGGTCACATGCGCAGCCGCTGTTTGCGTTTGTTAGGCGGTGTATATTCCGTCTATATTTAAACCTTCTTGATTGAAACTGATTTACTCTTTGTTGCATACAAACTGACAGTTTCTATCTGCAATAGCGCCCGAGGCCACAGATTACTAAGTAGTAACTTCCAGAGATCGATCAAAGCAGACCTGCCCCGATTCATAACCTTTCGATAACGAACCGAATCGATTCGAATCGATATTGCGAATGAAAAATGTATTGAATTGAACGATTTCAAGCCGAATCCACAGAATAAATAATACCATATCGATCGACAACTGAGTTATCGAAAGGTCCTGAATCGGGAGGCTGAATAGGTATCATGGGAACGGCTGCACCAATTCCTTCCAATCAATGCAATGAACCATCTCGCCACTTCCAGCTTTCTCGCGTGGAGATGGTTCCGTACGTGAATATGTCATCGGTTTATTGCAAGAACCGATAGACAACAATCTGACGGATTCTAATTCGTAAAATTACAAACAGACGAAAAATAGCGAAAGGACATGCACGATCGTATATTACCGACCAATCACAGCACACAAAGACACAGCACACAGCACACACAGCACAGTTTTACGATTTATCTGATTTCTGCGATTCGATCGCCACCGTCAAATTGTGAACCCGCCCTTGATTGGTCAGACTCGTGTTATCGCCATAGAGTTACAAATTAACAGTCAGTCATTTGCAAATGATCTCGAGATCAATCATACGACATTACCTCAAAGACTAAAAAATTAATTAAAAACATTAAACTAACTTCAAATCGTATAAAACTTAAAAGAAAGAAATTTCTAGTGTAGTAGAATAGTCTTTGTTTCACCCTAACCGACTAAAGTAAGTAGGCGACTAAGTTAATCTAGAAGAGACCTCAAAACAATAATTATTTATTTCTTTTAAGTTTTATACGATTTTAAGTTGGTTTAATATTTTTTACCCGACTGAGAAGGGTTATGTGTTTGGGCTGTATGTATGTTTGTACGTTTCTTAGGCGCGTCCTACAGCCTAAACGGCTTGCTGGATTTTAATAAATGAGGTATCATTGGATTCGTCTTGATCCTGAGAGTGCTTTAGGATATATTAAGTGTCAAGAAAACCAATATGGTAGGTTATAAGCTGTCTCCGTACCAAATTTAATCGAAATCCGTTCAGTGTGAAAATGTCACAAACATAAACACACATACAAACTTTCGTCTGTATAATAATAATGTGATTATTTTAGGTACTACATTATTAGAAATAAATGAAATTGTAATGAGATAGTTACCTACTTAATAAATAATATTGATAAGTAACATGGAGACCGCGGAGATCAACGGGTCGAAAATTAACTTCTGACAAACATAATTATGTAAATACCTACTTACACTAGGGTCTCACTGTAGACCCGCGCACAAACTTTTTTGTAAACAATCTAGCAGTGCACAGTAGCGCCATCTAGTAGTTACCATATTGTACAATTTTTATGAGACCAATTTTAAGTTACTACCTTTCACATAAAAAACCTTTCGATGGGTTTTGTAATAAGGCTGAGATATTCAGTAGCCCGCTTTTTGCCGCCCTCACAATCAAATATCCCCGACAACTAAAAAATTTGTATACCAAGTTTCGTCTAGATTGGTTGAGAAATGCGACCTGTAGAGGAGAACAGAGATCTGACAACGAAAGCATTTTTCCCCAAGCTGAAACGGACCAGAGACGCTTCGCGCTCGCTCGGTCAATAACAAGCTTGACAAAAAACATCGAGAGCGTTGGTGCTATACTTTTGCATTGGTTTTTAATATCCTAGGAACATAGTATGTTTTTTCACGATAAACTGTAGTCCGCGCGGACGAAGTCGCGGGCGAAAGCTAGTTATTAATAAAATACAGTTAGCAGTAATCAAAAACTTATTGACTGTAATATCACGATAGTAACATACATCAATGGTAATATCACACTAATTTTAAAAAAGGCGAAAGTTTGTATTGAACTAAGTAATGTTTGTTCTTCACGCCCAAACCTGATTTGGTACCAGGACACTGGATTAGGTAAGCTACTATAGATCCCGATTTAGGGGAAAAAATAATAGTATTTTTTATGGGAATTGCCACTTTCTTGTCAAAGTCACAGGTGTCAAAGTGACAAGGGTCAACCCTAGTGTTGCAACAAGGAGCGATTTTTTGAAATTTCATTCCTACAGGGGTGACGGGTGTGATGTAATCTACACAAATATTATAAAGAGGAAAGATTTTGTTATTGTATGTTTGTTTGTTTGTATGTTATCTGTTTGTATGTTATCTGTTTGTATTACAATTTAAAAATTCTTTCAAATATAGAAAGCTACATTAGCAGCTACTAACATGAACACTAAGTAAGAATAACATGTTTCAAAAAGATTGAGATCCATACGAAAATTGCAATAATGTAAATAACTAATCTGAATACCTAATATGCAGTTTTTTCATCATTATTATTATTATTGTATAAGCCCATATCATCCCAATGCTCTCCCCCTCCTAAAATCAATTAACCCAAGTTATCAAAAATATGCCTATAAAAATGTCGCGACGACTTGTTGCCGTGGAAGTGAAATAATATCAGTGTTTGCCTTACAAAAATGTCGCGACGACTTGTTGCCGTAGAAGTGAAATAATATCAGTGTTTGCTTTACAAAAATGTCGCGACGACTTGTTGCCGTGGAAGTGAAATAATATCAGTGTTTGCTTTACAAAAAAGCTTTTACTGTGTTGTTATATTTTGCAATTCATTATTAAAAGAGGTATGAACCTTCAAACACCTAAAAATTTAACCAGACATCCAGCAAACAAATTTGTTGCAGCCAAAGCTTTTTGTAGTTTTTAATGAAAAATATAATTAAATCGGACCAGTTTTGGAGGAGGAAACAGGAGACAACAAACCTTGAATTTATCTATATTTTATAGGAATTCTCGCCCTTGGTGTTTCCTCTTAGCTACCCGTGCGAAGCCGGGGCGACTCACTATCCACACCAATATTTAAAAGTGAAATGTTGCCTGTTTGTTTGTGGAGATTTAATGCGAAAAGGGCTACCTTTGGAAATTTGGATACCTTTTATTCCGGAAAATGGTAAGTTTCCACGGAAAAATTGGGAAATGTTGATAACTCGCTGTAAGGAACGGTTGCCACGGATACGAAATAACAAGTCTGTCAAAAACATCAAGAGCGTTGGTGCTATACCTACTTTTGCATTAGCTTTTAATATCCTAGAATAACACACAAGACTACTAAACTGTAGTCCGCGCGGACGAAGTCGCGGGCGAAAGCTAGTTGAATTATAAATGCGAAAGTTTATGTATTTTAGTATGTTTGTTAGAGCGCTGTTGAATCATCATCAATCAATCAACCGCGGGGCGCAACTAGTTAGTAATATTCTTACAGAAGATAGAACAATTGTTCGGACAGGTTAGTCCGCTCGATTAGATCCTTTGGCCGTAGTTATCGATGTATGTGGTAAGTATTCTTCCGATGGTCATGTCCTTAGCAAGAACCGAGCTCTTCGCCTACCTAAGCTCTTCTATGACTTAACAAAACAATACAAGATGATTCTTACGTCATTCGATTTGTCTTAACACTACTAAAGACATGACGTAAACAAAATTCAATATGGCACACGCCATATTGTGAAAAAGAATAAAAGAAACTCGATGAACTATGTCAAGTGGGGTACATTGAATAGGTATTTGAAAATCATCTAGGTTTCTCTTATCATTTTTCATTTCGAATGACTATTTTGGATCTTTAACCATTTAAAGTTGGTTAGCAACCATTCTCACCTTTTTTGCCTCTTTTTAGTTTTGTTTGCAGTCGGGTTTTTGTGAAGGTGCTTGAGCGTGTTTGTTACTTAAAAAACAAAAACTTAATTCATTAATTATATTTTTTTAAACTTAATTCAGGGAAACAACCTACTAAAGGCATAAGATTTTATCACCATCAGTCTTTGATTATATATCTGTATTCAAAGACGGCTTTTTATACAGACATTTCTCTTATCTAGGAAGTATTAAGCCCAATGAGAGCTAGTAGGTACAACAATTTCTCCTAGAAGCAAGACGACTCATCAGTCCGGCGCTCGAGGTAATGGCCGCGTCTACGATTGTTCGAATCTGTACATTTTCTGTGTGAGAAGAGAAAATAGTCATATCGCAATTTTGACCATTCGCAGAAACGACCATTCAAGGATGTAAGCATTCGATGAATACACTTCGAGGAATAGAATTGGCTTAAACGTCATTCTAAATTTCGTACGTATCCCGCAGTCAAGTGGATCGTCATTGTCTTATCGCTTGTTAAAAATTCTTATCTTAACGATAAGAATTTTTGCAATTAATTTTTTATTCCTTAACTAAATAGTTACTACTTAACTTTAATCATCATCCGAACTTCGTAATCACAACACTATTAATAAACCCTCATAATTTACAAAACAACATTGGCCGGTGTCTTTATGAAGGTTGTTCTGTGACCTTCTTGGAAAAAGGTAAATCAATAAGACTTATTGCGAACTTACCCGCTGGCCTATAAATAAGTAGATCTCTTTATTTTGCCTCCTTGACCCAAGGATATTTATTACCTACTAGCGACCCGCCCCGGCTTCGCGCGGATAGCTAAGGTTTTCTCTAAATATTTATTTGTACAAGACTTTACATTGACCACACTCGCCCGCGGCAAAGAAAAAAAACTCGTGGTTTACACGTTGCGAGATAGCGTGCGAGTCAGCCTGCCGAGTAGCTGCAGTGCATTAACTCTCACCGTATGCACGTATCTTACAGTTACTCGCATGTGCGAGTTGGATAGTAGCTCGCATGCGAGGTAATTCAATATTTTTTGTTTTCATTAGCCTGCTCGCGTGACAGCAGCCCGCACGTGGTAGCAGCTCGCACATCACTCGCATCGTTCGGACTTGTTCGGCAGTATCTCGCCAGTGCCGCTAGGCAGTTGCGAGCGGTACCTTTATTTTCTGTGTGCTGCGCCTACGCACATTTATTTATTTTTTGAAGTTTGTTTTTGTTGTTTAGGCAGTTATATGTACCACAAACCCACCGTTGTTTACCGAAGTCCAATTGCGACATATTTAATCAAACAAGTAGGTACTTCCTTCGATTGTGAAAGTACCAATTAAGCACTTTTTGTACTTATGTTGTTTTTCTACGAATAATGCGCAGTAGAGGTACTCTACATGTTGATTTGATTTAATTGCGCATAGCTGAATAAGCATTTATGTACTTAGATGTTTTTCTCGCTAAAGTATGAGAAATGTAACTACTTAGTTGTTATTGCAAATGAAGAATGTACTAGAAATCGCCTGCGCATTTATAAAAGTTATATAAGGAAGTTACTAAGTACAAATTGACATTATTTTATCTTCGCTTGAATTGTACGGTCAAAAGTAAGACCAATAAAATTAACTTCAAATTTAATTTGTTGTTTATTTTATTAAAATCTCGGCTCCGTCCAATTTGTCTAGGCATTTTCCAATTCAAAGCTTAATATTGTGGTCATAGACCCTATTACAATTTTTTTTATCAAAGCTCTTACCAAAGTGAGTTGTAAAGATGTTGAGTCAAAACTCGACATCTTTGCAACTCACATGAGACTGGGTAGCTATTCGTATCATGTGGACAGCACAGGCGGGCCCAGCTATTGGCATGCGAGAGCAGCTGCCACTGTCTGGACTCTGGTCAGCAGCTCGTAACGTGTTAACCAGCCAGCAAGCGCGGCCTGCCAGTGTCTGCTTATTACACCTCAGAATAAACTAATAAAAGGTACGTCGTGTCAGATAAAAATGAAAAAATAGTTCCATTTTATTCCAGTGAAATCATAGATAATTTTCGTCAAAACTAATTCAGTTGTTATATAATTATGTAGGTTTATTCATCCTTGGTTTTAATTTACCACCGCTTTGAGTCTTAAAGTGAGTGAGTGTCCACTATTATCTTTGGCATATATTCTTTCCGATGTTTGCTTAGGCCACAGAAAATCAAAAAATAAAATATCTTTCCAAAAAAAAACGACTTCGTAATAAAAATGTTATTTTGTAAACAACCACTAAAACGAATAAAATAATTACAATTGAGGCAGAACAGTATCACTTTTTCGAAATTACCAACGTAATAATAATGCACAAATACAACATAAGATAAGAAAGAGTTTTTTGAAGGCGGTGCCAAACCGAGCCTTAATTATTAATATGGCCCGAATTTACTATCTAGCCGGATTCCGGATGGTAAACGAGTATTCGGCCGGATACAGGATTTTAGAAAAAAGTACGAAATATCAAATTTTGGTACTTCATTTAATCTACATAACAAAATGTAATCACCAAATTTTCATTTTTCATCAAATTATAGTAATCGTACTGCACTAGGGGTAAATTTGTAGTAAATCTTTTAGAATTATAAAAACACTTTTATAATAACCTCAAACTACAATAGCAAGTTTGCAATAACCTAAAGTAATCGTGTTTGCAATCAATTTTATAAGCCCATGAAACACTTGCTAACTTCGCTCATGAACGAAAAGACAAGAAATCACCCGAGCCCGCTCGATCGTTCGTGCGCCACCTACGCGAGCTTGCTCGTTACGATGCGCCAATTGGCCGGATATACGTCGGCCGGACTGCGGCTATCCGGCTTCAGGATTGACCGGATATCCGATATCCGGCTAAACAGCTAACCGTTTCATCTCTAGTAAGTACTACTATAAATAAATAATTATCTATAGTACTACCTAGGAGTAAATCTCTACAAAAAATAAATCAATAACAACGAAAAAGTCTGTACAAAGAAGATAATTAAAGAAAAAATGGTCTAGGGTACTTAAAATAAGCTATTGAACTGAAAAACTACTGGACCGATTGCGATGCGGTTTTCACTACTGTGTAGTTTATGGTTTGACCACAGGTTTGACTTAAAAACTGGGGTACTTGGTATCTCAATCCGATGAGCAGAAGCCGAGCAATAGATAAAAATATTTTAGACAGCTGAAGGAATTTTGTTGGTATATTAGTAATTTAGGTCCTGGAATAGCACATAGAGTACTTTTAACCAAGAGAAATGACCACGCGTGCAAAGCCGCGGGTACAGCTAGTGTTAGATAAATTGATTGGGCAGGGCGACCTAGATAACGACGAATGATAATAATAGGAATAATCACCCTACGTTATTTTTCGAAATATCGCGATAATGCCATAGATCTACTTCAACTTGGGTAGATACGGCACATTATAATATCATGCAGACAAAAATATTACAGGCAAACACACCCATACAGCTACAATCCCCCGTGTCGTGCTTCATGTGCATCAACGACAAAGATAGAGGCTATACGATACGCAGACTGTATCGCGAATGAGTCACTGCTAACACGTGCTACACAAACGCCTCTGCGACTGTGACTAGAGCCAAAGAAGGCCAATTGTGTGCGTTGCAACTAATTTATGCGGTCCACGCCCGAGGCATCAGCAACTATTATTTATCCTGTGGTATTGACCGTTTTAGTTATTAGGTAATGTAATGCCCATAATTTATTCGTAGTGGAAATGAACTAGTCCACTAAACTTGATCCTATAGTAAAGTGACCATTTATTTTTTACACAACAGCCCAAAAAAAGGAGTGTAAAGTTTCTTTATTCCACCATAACTTTTAAATGCCTGAACAGATTTAGACGTAACGTTAGAATTCTTTCATCCCCCGAGTAACATGGGCTATTTTTTATTGAAAAATAAATCAATATGGCGTCAGTATGACTCTAGTATGGCTACATTTCAAATTCGTAGTAAATAATTATTCTTCGAATTTTTCAATATGGGTATCAAATTGAAGGCAATAAGCACAATACAATAGTATATAATTTATTGGTAAAAGCTCTTTTTTGGCAGGACAGACGTGTTTTTTTTAGCTTTTATTTCGTCACAGCGCCAGCGCAAGCGGGACGCCTGAGGAATTATGTTAAAAAAACTTTTTGGTATTTGACTAGTTTTTATACAAAAATGAAAAACTATTAAAATACTGTACTTATACTACTAGCTTTCCCGCCCGCAACTTCGTGCGCGCAGACTATTGTTTATCGCGAAAAAAAGCATCCTATGTCCTTCTAGGATATTGACGGGCAAGAAGCGTTAAAAATCAATGCGAAAGTAGGTATAGCACCAATGCTCTTGAAGTTTTATGACAGACTTGTTATTTCGTTCCCATGACAACCGTTCCTTACAGTTTGTAATAAACATTTTCAGATTTCCCGTGGAAACTTACAATGTTCCGGGATAAAAAGTCCTATGTTCTATTCTAGGTTATAATCTATCTCCATTCCAAATTTCATCAAAATCCGTCCAGCCGTTATAGCGTGAAAGCTCCCCAAACAAACAGACAACGTTTCACTTTTATATATTGGTATGGATGGATTTAGAAGTTAGCTGTTAGCTGCCCTAGGGACATGACCACAGAGTAAATAATATGACGTTTGTATTTGTCGGCGTAACAAATCAGTTTCAAAGTATCAATTCTAGTTAGTTTTCAAGTAGGAATGGAGCTCATCACATGATTTATAGATGCTATTCTTGGAAATCAAAACGTAATACTGCAACATAGCTGTGTTTTGTCAAGTGTGACTACGAGTAAATAAAATTCCTCGTGGTCACACTAGCATGACAAAACGGTGTGACCACGAGTCCGTCGCCAAAAAATACCCAATAACTAATTATACAAAAGTACGTACAGTTGAGACTGTTAGCATAGAAGTGTTGGATTAATTCTGAGTTGCGAATGCAAAAAATAATAGGTAGGTACCTAAATTAAATATTAGTTTTGGTCTGTTTGCGAAAGCGGGACGTTTTTGCCCTCGCTGGGGATAGCGGGCAGGCAGCTTGAAAGCGGGACTGTCCCCCCAAAGCGGGACGTATGGTCTCTTTATTCTAGAGTCAGCTGCTTCGATCTGACAGCCGATGACGCAACTGCTGACGGATGTACGGACGTTTATTCCCAGTTGTCGCCACTGGCTCCGTCACCACTGGCGACAAATAGGTAAAAGATCCCAAACATTCCATACATACTCCAAAAAAGGGGCTACTGAATATATCTGCCTTATTAGATCCAATTTAGATGGTATTTTTTTTATTAGAAAGGTAGTTTAAGTTTGTCTCTAAAATTTGGTGAGGATCTTCGGCGTGTACTATTATTTATTCTGTGGTGATGAGCAGAATAGCTCCTCAAAATGCAGTAAATTTCTCAGTTTTAAGTTTCTACCAGTGGAATCAGCCCTACTACGTATGGATTTATGGAGCACCTTGTTTATTAATGTTAGTTTTACAATAAGGTAACTAGATGGCGCCACTGTGCACCGCTAGATTGCTAAAAAAACGTTGTGCTCGCTAGGTGTACAGCTCACAGAGCCACAGTTTATTAATGCACACACATACAATAGTCTTATGTCTGAAGCAAATATTCCCGAGGCAACGCCCGTCATCCATGGACAAATGCCAAACATACCCGGATTTGTAACAATTCCGAGATTAGGCACGTAGGTACCTACTACGTATAACCACAGAACAAATACACAGACGTCAAGACCCGATGGAAAATTTGAAGGGCACAGTTTTCTTGTTTTGCTTAATATGTTATGATTAAACTCGTTGTTTATTATTTTGTAGCAATGTTAATTTGAGACAAAATTGAGAGAAAAACGAATGGGTTTCTACCCCAAAAACTAGCGGCCCGATCCTCAAAAGGAAAAAGGGAACCTTTTAGGATCACTTCGTTGTCCGTCTGTCTATCTGTCTGTCTGTCAAGACCCTTTTTCTCATGAACGCGTGGAAGTATCAAGTTGAAATTAATATCAAATACTCAAGTCTGCAATCCCTTGGACCTGTGAAATTTAACAAAACAATTAAAAGATACGGCCGTTTATGCCATATATTTTGTCATTCGCAAAATATATGGCATATAAAATGTGGCAAGAAACAATGTTTTAATAGCACAAGTAAAGGGAAAAATCAGAAAACCTTAAATTTGTAGGAAACGAACATCACAAACAAATATTGTTCGTAACCTGACTGCGACGTATGTCGATGTCACAGATATTGGGACAACAGTATTTAGTACAAGTTAAGTTTGTACGGAACCCTCGGTGCGTGTGTCCGACTTGCACTTGTTAAGTTCTTCCCCATGTTCAATATAGTTTGAACATGGGGAAGAACTTAAGGTATTTTTTATCGCGATAAAGCATTGATGAAAATTGATGAAAGTGTTTAATAAATTAAAAAAAAGTGTAGCAAAAGCGAAGCAATTTTTTTTATGAAACTGTTGTGGTTTGCTTTTCCTATCGATTTCTTACATTATTAATCGTTTTTTTTAAATGGCTGGACTGTAGTTTTTTCAATAAGGTTACATGCTCATTGACAAGGTCTAAATGATGTGGATGGACATGGGCATATTTTTAACCAACTTCAAAAAGTAGTAGGTTCTCAAGTTGATGTGTATGTATGTAATATTGTTAAAAATGCGTAATATTAATGTATAATGTAATTATGCGTATAATGTGAGCTATATGAGCATTTGAACCAATATACCAAATTTCGCGTATATGTTTGTCCACGTATTTCTCGAAAACTACAAGTCCGATTACAAAAAATCTTTTTGTAATAGTTTTAGTTTCTTTCTACTTTGGGAATAGTGTAAGTTTTATCAAAATCGGTTCAGTAGTTTAAGAGATATGGACTATTAGCTGTTTCCTGTATGGCTTCTTAGCGAACGGAATTAGGTAGGTACCTACTTCATTTAACGAAACTAACAAGTTAGGAATAAAAACTTACTAAAAAGGATTAAACTGACTCCAAAAGGTATAAAATTTAAAATAAAATTAATATTTTTATTTTTTTATGTCTGTACCAGTAAGGGGGCATCCATTAATAACGTGAGACGTTTAGGGGGGGAGGAGCGTCAAGCCAAACCTCACCCAATCTCACGTGGGGGAGAGGGTGGTCTCGGGAAATATCACGTAATTTTTTTTCCAGAAGAAACAGTGTAAAATTGCGAGAAAATTGGATTAAATTAAGTAAAAAATGTTTCTCCACTAAAATATGACTAAATCATGCATAATAATATTATTAGCGGTTTAATTATATACTGACAGAAGAATTTACTGACTATTAATAAATTCATTTATTCGGAAACAATTCATACTTTTTGCGCCTACTTACTTTTGTCGATTTGGGCGTAGCACAGACCTCAAAAAAAGTATATTTTTTTATTTTAAGTTTTATACGTTTTGAAGTCGGTTGAATTTTTCATAAATTAGTTTTTATTAACCTACATTTTACCTTAGAAAAATATTCACTCGGGCAGAGGCCCAGCGCAGCTAGTTTCAAATCAAAACGGTTCGTAATTACTAAAAAAAAAAAACGAATCGAGTACCTTCTCCTTTCAGAAGTCGATAGTGTTGACTACGGCAGGCTCCACGAATGCCTACACCCTAGTTTAGACCCAAAAAGTGGAATATACATAGCGATAATTATATTATTGCAAATGTCATCTAACCTTGTGTTCAATAGATTAATTCTGATAATGTCCGAAGGTTAAAATATGAATAGGCTTGCGAACTTCTTTGATTCTTTCATGTTATGTATTGCTTTTCTCGAACCAAAAATAAGTAACAAGACCCAAGTTCAAAAACTAAAACCAGGTCGGATAAAAAGTAGTCTATGGCACTTTTGCGATGAAGACGAATTGATTGATGCCTCGCTTGTCAAAATCGGACCAAGTTTTTAGTTTGAACGCTTAACCATTATTTTGCCTTGCCGTAGACGGGTAAATAATTATATAATCGAAAGTAAAGAAAATAGTCTTTGATACTCTATACCTGAAGACGAATCGATTGACACTTCGCTTGTCAAAATCGGACCAATAGGGGCGACGCTATGGTGGAACATCCACATACATATATACATACATACCTACATAGACTGTTAAACTCATTACCCTACCCTTGCTTCGCTGTAGTCGGGTAAAAATGGACAAATCATGGTTCCAGGAAACGAGCTCCATCATTTTACTGTGCCAACATCTACGTTAAATGTAACGAAAACCGTTTCGTTTTTCTACTGACGCATTGTGTGCAGACTCACAGAATAAATAATAGTACAAGCAGAATTCAATTAAAAAAAAAAAATAGTTCCATAAATACAGTGGCCTTCAAAACGTAGTACACTTTTAACGTCTGTCTATTCGCGCATCACGTTAAAAACACTGGACCGATTGCGACGCGATTTTTCACTGTACGATAGCTTAGGGTTTGACTTAAAAACTGGTGTACTTGGTTTCTCAATCCGATGAGTAGGAGCCGAGCAATTTGACAAAAACTCTATTAATTTTAAAAGTGTGGTACTAAGTATTTAAGACCAGTGTAGTTAAACCAATAAGTGCTTTAGGTTCGTATTTTCTTATCAAGCAGTAGGTAAATGCATTTGCCGCATTGGGACGCAATACCAGTCGATACTACTCGTTATTCTGTGGCAATACCAATAATTCAATTTTCCATGCGCACGCCAAGAAATTGTTAGAACATTTCTTATCAGTCACATTGTTTCGGTAATAAACACGTTTTCTACGCTACAGTGGCTCAGTTCCAATACAGTAGGTACCTGTACAGTACAGTGTTGTATGTCCTTAGTTTACAGATGGTACCTATATATACTAGGTTGATATGGGAAAACTTCCATATAAGGAAATTATGCACAACATGCATTGAATAACATTGCTTGAAATTAAATGTCAAATGTTATTTATTTGATATCTGTAGCACCTCCAGATCCATTGTTTTTTTATTTGACAAATCGAAATTTTTTTTTTAGGTTTTATTAAACAGCAGAAAATAAAACAAGTTAATTATATCGCAAAAACAAAAATGTATGCCTAAGCTTGTACTGTTATTTATTCTGTGGCCTAAGTGTATCGCATAAATCGGTAGCCATAGACCCACCGAACCTACACATATGGATCATTCACAACAAATAACACCAGCATTCACAACAATGGTGTTAGATTAAAATCATTGATAGACAATAAGGAATACGGATTAAGCCATTGTTGAGGTTATTATTCTACTAATAGAAGAGCTTGTTTTGAAAATTACATAGGTTAGGTATGTAGACCTAAATTGTTGTTGCAAACTGAACGTGCTTGTGGATCACATACAAGAGAACAACCTTGTTCATCGAATAATATCACAGATTTAGCTATAACGTAACCATAACATTCAGTAAAACAATGGCGAGAAACTACTAAGGTATAGGTATGTACCTAATCTACCGACGCGATACGAGTTACTCCGTCGCGTTCTTGTTTACAACCATCAACGCTGTTTCATTTATAAAACGATCACATGACGTGCGAGGGTCTGCATACTTTCATACTAATATATTTATAAAGGTATCCCCACTATATCAGTAATTGTTTAACCAGTACCCGAAACATTTTGTCAGACAGAACCTATTACTGAATTTATCCATAGTCAATTGTAGATTTTTATGAAATGACACTGGCAGAATGCAAGAACCGTGTGAAACCATAAACTAAAGAAATAAGTTTGTGTTTAAATGAGGGTAGTCATAAAACATTGTAACTTTTCGGAAATGTGCAGAAATAATTATTTGAGCTTGCGATTTTGTGAGAGCAAGCGCATATTTTAGAAAAAAGTATAGTGATTTTGCCATAATGGAAAGTAATGCATCAACCACGGATTCAAATTGGCCGTCAGGTATGTTCTACCATTTTTGCGAATAGTACGTGTAACAATATGGAAAAGTGATTTACTTAATGCAATTCATTATGTATTTTAGCTGCCATTTTATATTACTATTTACAAAGTTAGGTATCCTGTTTGATCATTGACTACCTACGTCATATAAAATTGCTATAATAATTTGCAATTTTGTGTAGGTACCATAAGATTGATCGAATGAAACTAAGAAAAAAAAAAAAAAAAAAAACTATCGTAGGTATTAATTAGTTCGGCATTAAAGATAAAATATGAGGTGCCTTATGTATCGCGATAATTGTTACTACATTTCGTAGTATTCGAGAAAAATGTGGCAGACGGTCACAAGGTTTACGTTTTTACTTTTGATGTAGGTACGTATTACGTAATAAAAATATGTAGTAGGTATAATAACTAAAAATGTTATTTGACCTACAGATGCTCTACAAGCTGTAAAGCTGGACCCAGCCGTATTGGAAGCGAAGATCACTGTCGACGCCAACAAAAGTAATGTTCCTTCACCAGAACCTGAAGAAGCCCTGGCTCTTGCCCCAGAGCAATCTACTGGAGAAATTAAATATAAAGGTACCTATCTAAGTGGAACCAGAAAGTTCTATGACTAAGACCACCACTTCTCATTCCGTGGGTGTTGTAAAAATTCAGATAATGGACAACAGCTTTTTTTTGAGAATATACGAGGGCTGTTTGATAAGTCGTTTTAAAAAGTAAAAAAATATATATTTTTTTTAAACAATTTACATTTATTTCTCAACATAGTCTCCTTTGAGGGCCAAACACTTGTTCCAGCGAGATTCCAATTTTTTTATCCCCTCCAAAAAATACGTTTTGTCGAGGTCTTCAAAATAGCCGTTTACACCTGCGATGCAGTCTACGTTTGTCAAAAAAAATTGCCCTCCAAGCCATATTTTCAGATTTGGGAATAGGTAATAATCGCACGGAGCTAGGTCCGGCGAATACGGAGCATGCGGAACCAGCTCGAAGCCTAACTCGTGGATTTTGGCCATTGCAATAGCTGACGTGTGCACTGGGGCATTGTCTTGATTGTCAACAAACGTGGCACCCATCGTGCAGACAGCTTTGTCATACCCAAATCTTCATGCAGGATTTTATGAACTCGCTCAGTGGAGATGCCTGTGTTCTCAGCTATTTCACGCACCTTCACTCGGCGGTCGTCGAGTACAATATTATGGACTTCTTCAACAACATCCTCAGTAGTGACTTCGATTGGTCGACCAGAGCGTGGGGCATAAGATGTGCTTGACCGACCACGTTTAAAATCATTTATCCAGTCTGCAACGTTGGTGCGTTAGTGCCATGAACAGAATCAAGTTCAGTTTTTATTGTGGCAGCACTGCAACCCTTCATAAAAAAATGTTTTATAACGGCACGAAATTCAGATTTTTCCATAGTTGTTGAAAATTTACGAGTGATCACAGTTAAACAATGGTTAAACTGACATAAACTTGTTTTTTTTTTTTGCTGAATTTTAGACAGTCTTCATTTGAAAGATTGTGCCTGCCAGTGTTAATGCCATTTACCAGAAAAAAGGTTTTATAAATAGTTTTTAAAAGGACTTATCAAACAGCCCTTGTATTTAGGGCAGTGGTAGGCCACTTCTGCAAGAGTTAGCTTGGGGACCTCAACTTTGCCAAACATTCAACCGCCATACAGTAGTGTGCAAAAATGCAAACATTCTGTGTTCATTTGAAGGGCAATGTTTCCCAGCGATGGCTGGCGCTAAAGTTACCAGCTGCGAGCAAGCGAATAATTTAGAAATGTAATTGGTGCGGAGCCGAGGACTGAACCCGGTATAATTGAATTCTAACGCGCACTAGTATACCGTTCGGCTAGCATCCCTGTAATTTTGGAAGCAATTATTATACGGCGCGGCTTTAGCTAGGTATTTGATTTTGTATAATAAGTACGATTGATAGATTTACACTTTATTGCACACCAACGAAAGCACAGTAATGTACGTTATGTAATAGTAGATTATGCACCAAGGGGATAAAGCAGTGTCTTACGTCACAAGCGGCATATTGGACCTGTTGACTCCCGAGCGTATCGAGGGGTCCAATATGCCGCCCGTGACAAAAAACAGACTTTCGAGTTAAATAAACTAAAAGGACGGATTTGGATACAGCATTGACTGCTTTTGTTGTTCTCCATTGATCAAAATTGTTATTATTTTTCGTATTTTGGTTTTGATTTTCCGATAGTAGATTATTACTATACCCTAAAGCAAACTCCAGAGTTAAATCACTATCGCTCGACGACATTTTTGTGTCAACTTGAAAATGATAAAATACGAAACTGTTAAAATAACACCAAACACCGTCTCTTGTTTCACATTTCCTTACAATTGGGCCGTTTTAATATTTTATTTGTGGTCTGCCTACGGAGGCTAGTTAAATTTTCTCTTTTACAATGCCCGTATCTATGTCTATGCTAAGAGCTACGCTAAGAGTCATACGAATTTTAACGTTCCATTTCAAATGTCATTATATCCCTTGGGAGTTTCATATAACATTATCTCCCTTAGGATATTATGACTTACTTTACGTCGAGATTTTGTGATATGTAATTGGTCATTGTCGAGCAGGTGGTATAGAAAGTTTATTAGAGGTGTATGAAGCTTTTTATTTGTAGAAGATATTGCACAATAATAATACCATTTTAGTTCCCTCGGGAACTTATAGTATCTATAATGTCCATTCCAGTAATAGCTGTCTTAGTTGCCTATCTAGGCTAACTAGCCTAGATAGGCAACTAAGACAGCTATTAGTCAACTGACTATTAAACATTCTGTGGCCAAGCTGGAGTGAGCTCTCAGTTAATCTAAATGGGAAATCGGATATTATACTGCTTAGGAATTATGATTTAGTCTAAAAACTTCATTAACGACACGTGCACGCTGCTTGTGGTATATATGTCGCCGGCAGATAGCTCAATCCACCGTTTAATTAACTGCCTAGCCTTTTCGATTGAATGGTGCCTTTCAACTAACGGCCTGAATGATATTCAGCCATTCAATCAAACATCTAGGCAAATGATTTGGATCGATCACGTTTAACTACTTGCCTAGGCTATTCGTTTCAAAGGTATACATTTAAATTTAGTTCCACTTTCTGCCACCTGGCGCTAAAGTCCATACATTGTCAAAATACGTAGTATCGCTACCTAAGTCCGAGGTCAATATGGCATCGGCAAGCAATAATATTGTTGGTGTTTCTCACAGTTTGATTGCGTTTCCTCAAAAAAATAGTACAATGGAAGAGTGTTGTGACAAAAATAAAGTGAATTTAGCTGTGACTGTCTGTTTGAAAATTACTAGTTTAATAGAATGGCGCCTAAAAAATATAGGTAAGTTGTTAGGTTGAACATGAAAGCTGTTTATAAACATTTTTCTGATTGCAAACTACTATGTTTAATACAATTGCGTCTTTTTTTGTAATATGGTCACCCTATTGTATGAATGGCCTAAACAATCAGCCAGACAGTTCATTAAATGTTATACGGCTGAAAATCATTCAGGCCGTTAGTTGAATTGAATGGCATCATTTAATCAAAAGCCTAGGCAGTTAATTAAACGGCGGATTAAGCTATATCTGCCTGTGACATGTAGGTATATGGCACAGGCCATCTGGATTGAACTGAAAGCTATCTGTATATAATAAGTTATTGTTACCAACTAGTAAGACATTTATTTATTATTTATTTTTTATTTATTTATTCAATTAATTACACGGCCTTGGCCAATTATTATAATTAATTAGATAACAAAAATATTAAATTAGATAATAATAAGAAACTATGTCAAACACAGATTAGAAAAATAATAATAATCAGTCAGAAGTCAAATAAATCAGTCAAAATAAATTAAAATTAAAATCAATAAACATATTTTCATAAATTCTTCTCACAATACTCCAAGCATTCAGAAATAATCACCTTCCATTCATCAGCAAACACATCAATCTCAGGGTTTGTGCACAGGAGTTGTGCATTGAGCGCAGCGAGAGTTCGGGGAATAGGAGATTGAGCATGCGCTTTAAGGTCGGCATGATGGCACTGCGAACAATTTATGCAATTATTTTATGCATTAATTTTATTTGCATTTATGCAATTTATTAATTTCCATCCGTACAAATGCTCAATTTGTACAATTCTCTATTTACATAAATTATCTGTTCGCACAATGAGCGATTGTTACAATACTGCAATCGGTACAAGTGCTAAATTTGTACAATTCTCTATTTATATAAATTATCTGTTCGTACAATGAGCAATTAGTACCTACAATACTGCAATCATTACAAGTGCTCAATTTGTACAATGCTATATTTACATAAATTATTTGTTCGTACAATGAGCCATTGGTACAATACTGAAATCGGTACAAGTGTTAAATTTGTACAATTCTCTATTTAAATAAATAATTTGTTCGTACAATGATTGACTGGTACAATCCTGCAATCGGTACAAGTGCTCAATTTGTACAATTCTTTATTTAAATAAATTATTTGTTCGTACAATGAGCCATTGGTACAATACTGCAATCGGTAAAAGTGTTAAATTTGTACAATTCTCTATTTACATAAATTATTTATTCGTACAATGAGTGACTGGTACAATACCGCAATCGGTACAAGTGCTAAATTTGTACAATTCTCTATTTACATAAATTAACTGTTCGTACAATGAGCGATTAGGTGTGTTCCCATTGGATGTGTGTTGGATGTGTTCCACTGCCATTTCCCCATTGATGTGGCGTTGTCCCGATCAATGGGGAAATAATAAAATAATAATAAATAAGGTTTTTATTCTTCCCGTTATCCCCATTGCCCTTTCCCCTTAGATGGGGACAACAAGACGAAGGGATTTTATTCTTCCCGTTTTCCCCATTGCCCTGTCCCAATGATGGGGACTCCGAGAAGTCAGTATCTTTGCATTTGCATACAATCCCAAACATATTATACTCTTACACACACATCGTTAAATATACACTTAAAAAACTCTTAATTATTTATTTCACATTTATAAATTAACTAGATGTGCCCCGCGGCTTTACCCGCGTACAAATTTAACCCCGCCTTCCCCCTTTCCAAAAACAGTATTTTTTTGTAACTTGAAGGACGTGGTGCGATACTCACCTATTTTACGAGTCAGAGACTCATTTTAATCTTAAAAATCAATTTTTGGTTGTACCGATAAACATTATTGTATTTTTTATTGTTTTCCAGAGCCTTCCGGGAGCCAGAGGTTCGAAGAGATGGTGCGGATGCAGAAGGCTGCGCTGCTGTCCCTGGCGCCGCAGCAGTACGAACTGCTCATGAAGTATGCTGGCATACTGCGCATGCAGCGTCTCGTCAACCAGAGGCATTTGGTATGAACTCATTATCATAGTCATATCATAGATTTCCATGATTAGTTACCTGCTCTGTTTTTTAATATATGATTGGCTTGCATTGTTTATATTACCCGGAGAACGGCGGAGCATTGGAAGGGTAATGAGTTTGACAGCCTGTTTGTTTGTGGATGTTCCACCATAGCGACGCTGGCGCACCTATTGGTTTTGATTATTGTATTGGTTGTATCAATATATTATAGAGTGTATGTGTGTGTTGTGCGTGTTGTGTGTGATGGTGTGTTGTATGTGCTATTTTATTTTACCGACTGCGGCGAAGCAAAGGAAAGGGGGTGTTCAATCTAAAAATTTGTTCCGGTTTTGACAAGCGATCGATTCGAATTCATCGCAAGAGTGTCGTAGGCTATTTTTACCCGACCGTAGTCGGGTTTTAGTTTTTGAATGTTTTGTCTTAAAGATGCGGAGGCCGACGGTCACAGACATAAAAGTCGATATATGTACTGTGCGACGGTGTACGCTTCACTAGAAGTAACATAATCACTCGTGTCTTGAAGATTCATACATATAGGAAAACAGTGTGTTTCCGTATCACAGACTCGGCAAGGAGTTTATACTTCATAACTTTGCGAAGCAGGAAAGTTGGTGCTTCGTCTACTTTCACCTTGAGAAATGAATAGTCAGGAGTAGAAACCATAGCGGGTATGGATGTACCATATTTCTATTTTGGAAGGACAACAGTTGAACTTTCGCAAACATGTTTAGATGACATTGTTTCGCAGCGACGTGGAACAGTCCATTTAGGGCTTTGACCATTACTTCCTGGTCAAAGATTTTAGGGTTTGAATCCACAAACCACTCCCTGCTTGCTTACTACGGGAAAATTAAGCAATAAGTTCAGTACCTACCATATTTGCATGGTTATACTGGAACTGAGCTCGTAAAATCTCCTCTTAGCAACTTTTAGCTACGCTAGTGGAGAGGCTATGCGGATGAATAGGAAGTCCTTGGCACTTAGCATTCATTTGTTCTTGCGTTGATTACTCAATTGAGTAAAACATTTATGTTAGCTACATGCAGTGCGTCTTGGCGATATTTATTAGCCAGACTGCAGACAGTTATCGATTTCGGATCTAGAAATAGATAATAATGGAATATTTTTCAGGATTTATTCACGGAAATATACCGTCAGACTGATGGGTAGACGGTATTTTATTGTACTTAGGATGTAGAGCCATGGTAGCTGAGTATACTAGTGCGAGCTAGAATCGAACGATACCGAGTTCGGTTCTTAGCTCCGCACCAACTACTTTTCTAAGTGCTGATTTCCATCGCTCCGTGCTTCAGAGGGAAATTTTAAGCTGTCGGTCCCGGCTGTTATTAATATTAGCAGAGGCCAGTACTATCTCATACGACAAGCAAGAAAGCGCAGGATGTGGACACAGACGTGGATGAGATTAGTGCAGGATTAGTGATGATGACGGTTTTTACCGGTTCTCTGTCTTCCAGGAGTGCGCTTTCTGCAAGAACAATGGCGAGCCAAAGTCGTGGTATACTTCCCATGTGTTGAAAGACAACCGTGGGCGAGTGCGATGCCCCGTTCTCAGGGGCTATCGGTGCCGAAGCTGTGGAGCCACTGGCGACCACGCGCACACCATCAAGTACTGCCCGGAGATACTTGATAGAGGTCGGTATTGTGTATTCCTGTTACCATTAGTCTTTGTCGTTACACTGTCTATTACAGACACAATCTGGACCTTATTGACTATTCATAATGGGTCGCTGCGCGCTGGTCAAGTGAGGGTTGTTGGATTACTTCTATCTATTCCAGTCCATATGATAAATGAGATATTAACCGATCATTTTGCTGCTACCTAAACTAATCTATCTATACCTATAAAACAGTATCGAGACACCTACTGACTGACTGACAGACAACCCGGCAGAGAGAGCAGAGATACAATTTGGGGGAAATAATTCCTTGTTTAAAAATCCATCCCTATGAGTTTGAGTTCCTGCCTGTATTACCGGGAGGCTGGCGTATAGATTATATAATAGTTAGTTACTAATAATGCTGAATAGAATTAATTCATGTCGACAAAATTATTGTTATTATGCCTACGTTAGCCTGAATATTAATCTGAACGAGATAGGTATTCATGTGGGTGGTTTGACCCGTACGCTGTAGAGGTAACACACGGGTGCGCATGTGTGCGTGAGTGAATGATTTGTGGTGTATTGTGGTTGATACACAATTTCATCACAAAAGACTGTAATGTATTGAGAGATTTTCCGTGAGAACTTGACAGATTTAGCACGACTAATAAGGTTGATACCTAGCTGCGATGTGGCGGTCGATCGGCATAACATGGGATCAATTTCGTTTTGGCGGTGAAGAATCTTTCTTTTTTTAAACCTTCTTGCTTGTTATAAATAAATGTCGTCATATACCTTTTCATATAATAAAATAAATTACCTACTAGTTGGCTCTGTGAGCTGTAGACCTCGCGAGTCTGTCTTTGGATAGCTTAAACTGAATAAATGTTCACCTCGCACCTGAGAGACATTTGTTAATAATAATTGGCCCCATATCACCGCCATTTTGAAAAATCTCGAAAAACGGAATCGATACAAAAATAATATAATTATCGAACCTGCTCACAAAATTTCACGAGAATCGGTTGAGAAATGCGACCTGTAGAGGAGATCAGCTGCAGGCATCTGCCGGACATACCAAAGCATTTTTCCTAAGCTGAAATGGAGAAGCTTCGTGCTCGCTCGGTCAATAACAATATTTTCATTGTTTTTCAGATCGCTGGAGTCGCTGATAGCACGGCTTAATTTTATTCTCTTTTGTACATAGTTTTAATAAAACTTATGATAAAAGTATTTTTATTTTATTAACTTCTAACCCGACTGCAAAGCGAGAGGTGCTAGGCGCCTGTCATGAAGTTTGTAAGTGTGTTTGTCCATTGCCACATAGCTCCGGGTCTTTCCGTTCAGATAAGTATAATCAACAACAAACATAGCAAAATTGTAAAATTGTAAATTGTATGTGTAAAATAGCAAAATGTAGGGGAACTATAACAACATTGGCTAAAAAAGAACTGGATAATTTTGTAGTGGTACGCCTCTTACGCAAGAGTCTGCCAGGGTAAGAACCACACCTTGTCAGATTTTCAACCGCCAAGCAGTATAATCTAGTATATATTGGTCTATGGTAATACTGTGTTTCGATTGAAGGACAATGTTTCCATCGAAATTTATGAGCCATGAGAAGTAAGTATATATGTCTATGGCCATGAGGCTTAAAAATCAATGTCTCAGGATGACGAGTGCAGTGTAAGATTTTGCAACCAAAGTTCTGAAGCAATTGTTATAGGAGGAGCGACCAGCTCGAATCTACACTCACAGGAATAAAAAGAAGGAAAATATAAATAATACTCTTCTATCAGAGGAATTAACAAGCTAAAGTGAACCTGCAAGTTTCTAGTTTCTATCTTTTCTGCTTAGTTTCATCATGAGGAAGGAAGAAGTTCACTGCTGAACATACAACCCCCTCCCTCCCACAGACTTTACGAGAGGTGGTACCATAACCATAACCACCACGCTTGGCAGGCGACTTCGTGATCGCCGTTGGTGATAATACACAAAATGCTGCTTGCCCATTTCCTGAATGATGATGATTTTTCCTTTGATAGTTCGCACAGAAAGACTAAAAGGTTCACATACCCATTCCACCCCTTTCGCCCCGTCTTTGCAAGTGGTTGTAATAGATTTCGTCAATTTACTGAACCAAAACAGTAATTACACGAAAACACGAGTCCCAATTCAAAATAAACACGTACCCAGAAAAATAACATATTTTTCTTGGTCTTTGGCCTGTACCCGATAATACTCGTAAGAGTTATCACGAAACCCCTTGTTTTACGTACGGCTTACGCGATTTACCTAAATGCTTTCGAATATAAATGTACCTACACTACACAAAGTTCAGTAAATTACCAGGTAGTAGACAGGTAAAAAAAAAACTAATTTCGAAGGGTACACAACACAATAGCTAACAAATTGGACCAATTTCGTGGTGCTCAATATGCCCAAAATAACTCGTCCGGAATTAGATCAGTGGCATGCGTAAGCCGAATCAATGACAAGCTACTGTGATTTAACAGACATTTAATTTTAGTCTGTAAGCTAATCTTAATACGTATAGCTTCAGACCACCGACATCTTGGATATACGAGGCTCAGCCTCACCTCAGACTAATCAGAGCTAGGTACCTGCTCTTTCTCTTTTATTAATCGATTTCAAAAGGAGAAGATTCCGGAATTAGATCAGTGGCATGAGTAAGCTGAATCAATGACACGCTGTTTTGCTTAAACAGTTATTTCATTTTAGTTTGTTTATTAATCTTAATTGGTGTATTTTTGTTTTTTTTTTTACTACGTAGGTATAGCTTCATACCACCGACATTTTGGACATCCGTGGCTCCGATCATTTCAAGAAATAAGTTTGACTCTTTAAGCATTATTGTTTGACCCTTGACTCAACTCAGACCAATCAGAGCTACGCACCTAAACATTTTCTCTTTTTTCTGAGTATTTGGCAACGCTCAAACATTGGTAAAATAAACACGTATTTAGTTCCCAAATAGATTTCTAATCTGACAAATAAATGAAGGACAGACATCAATATATATAATCAAAGACTAAGTAGTAAGGAGTTTGTAACAATTGGCATAGCATAGTACCTACCTACTCATCAATTACAGATTATGTACCAACTCGATGAGGTAGATACTGTGCAAATGTTTTTAACCTAACAAAAAGGAGGGATATTGTTTTAGACGTTTATATTTTTTGTCGTTTTTTTCTGCGGGTACTGTGAAACCCAGCAAATCTCCTGTGTACGAGTAAATATCGAGATCTTATGCGATCAACCCAGCCGGCTGCACAGCATGGTGAATATGACAAGACCCACCGAAGTGGGGAAAGATCGAAAGGCTGCAAACCAAATTTTGTTTTTAACCTAGTGCCTGTTGCATTTCGAATGATATATTGATTTACCCCCCATTCCTATAAAAATGAAACGAGTAGTTTTTCCTACGTCTCGTTACTTTTTGAGGTTTTTTGTAAGGCGTTTACGTCATAAGCTGACGGACAGTAAGCGATAACGGTTCGTTTTAATATATAAGAACCGGCCCGTACTCGTAGTTGACACAAAAATTGCACAAATATATTATATTATTATATATTATTGTTACGTTCGTTGTTGTTTTATTTGCAGGCGTGCAAATTTCGCCCCCCTCCCTCACCCCTTCTCCCTCTTCCGGTCTCCCTCCCCCCTTTCCCACCAGCCTTCCCTCTCCCCGCCCCCGTACTCGGATGAGATGCAGTCCACTGTTGGATAGCCTAGGTTTTGACTTAAAAAGTGGTACTGGTACTTGGTATCTCAATCCGAGGAGTAAAAGCCGAGCAATCCATAAAAACCTATATGAAGTCTGAACGAAGTTTGATGTGAATTTGGTATGTTCGCACTTTTGGACTAAATACGTACCTAGTACTATTATTTATTTTGTGCTAAGACATAGGATTGACAGACATTGAAACATAATCGCGGCGTAAAAAAAACAATCTATTGTAAAATCCATGCCAGCCATAATCATCACCCGTGTTCAGCAGTGGACTTGTTGGGCTTCACACACGGCAGCTATAATGTATATTAATGTACATTACATTCCGGGACGTATAGCTTTAAATTATCTTAATGTATCACACACACAACAGGTAATGTAATGTATCTTTCCCTTTTATACCTAAGTACGTCCCGATTGACGCACTTTACGGTATACAGAATATACGGAAATGTATTGAGACGTATTAAGGTGTATCGAAATATAAATGTATATTTTCGTATCGCTCTGTATCATAAGATACGAAGATGTAAAAATATACATTATAGCTGTCGTGTGTGGTCTCCTGACGATTTCTATGGAAAGATGTAATGAGATGTATCGTGCTATAATGTACACGGTTACATAATGTACACTTTTATATTATAGCTGCCGTGTGTGAAGCCCATATCTACTTATCTATATCTACACATACACGTAGAACTATTATTAATTCTGTGACATAGGTAGGATCCAATCCGGTAACGACAGATAAAAAAAGAGACCAAAATAGGTAACCATGTACCTACCTACCTTCACAAGCAAACGTAACGTAGGTAACCATGTACCTACCTACCTTCACAAGCAAACGTAACGTAGGTAACCATGTGCCTACCTACCTTCACAAGCAAACGTAACGTAGGTACCATGTACCTACCTACCTTCACAAGCACACGTTACGTAGGTAACCATGTGCCTACCTACCTTCACAAGCAAACGTAACGTAGGTACCATGTACCTACCTACCTTCACAAGCAAACGTAACGTAGGTAACCATGTGCCTACCTACCTTCACAAGCAAACGTAACGTAGGTACCATGTACCTACCTACCTTCACAAGCAAACGTAACGTTGGTAACCATGTGCCTACCTACCTTCACAAGCAAACGTAACGTAGGTACCATGTACCTACCTACCTTCACAAGCACACGTTACGTAGGTAACCATGTGCCTACCTACCTTCACAAGCAAACGTAACGTAGGTACCATGTACCTACCTACCTTCACAAGCAAACGTAACGTAGGTAACCATGTGCCTACCTACCTTCACAAGCAAACGTAACGTAGGTACCATGTACCTACCTACCTTCACAAGCAAACGTAACGTAGGTAACCAAGTGCCTACCTACCTTCACAAGCAAACGTAACGTAGGTACCATGTACCTACCTACCTTCACAAGCACACGTTACGTAGGTAACCATGTACCTACCTACCTTCACAAGCAAACGTAACGTAGGTACCATGTACCTACCTACCTTCACAAGCAAACGTAACGTAGGTAACCATGTACCTACCTACCTTCACAAGCACACGTTACGTAGGTAACCATGTACCTACCTACCTTCACAAGCAAACGTAACGTAGGTAACCATGTGCCTACCTACCTTCACAAGCAAACGTAACGTAGGTAACCATGTGCCTACCTACCTTCACAAGCAAACGTAACGTAGGTACCATGTACCTACCTACCTTCACAAGCAAACGTAACGTAGGTAACCATGTGCCTACCTACCTTCACAAGCAAACGTAACGTAGGTACCATGTACCTACCTACCTTCACAAGCAAACGTAACGTAGGTAACCATGTGCCTACCTACCTTCACAAGCAAACGTAACGTAGGTACCATGTACCTACCTACCTTCACAAGCACACGTTACGTAGGTAACCATGTACCTACCTACCTTCACAAGCAAACGTAACGTAGGTACCATGTACCTACCTACCTTCACAAGCAAACGTAACGTAGGTAACCATGTACCTACCTACCTTCACAAGCACACGTTACGTAGGTAACCATGTACCTACCTACCTTCACAAGCAAACGTAACGTAGGTACCATGTACCTACCTACCTTCACAAGCAAACGTAACGTAGGTAACCATGTACCTATCTACCTTCACAAGCACACGTTACGTAGGTAACCATGTACCTACCTACCTTCACAAGCACACGTTACATAGGTAACCATGTACCTACCTACCTTCACAAGCAAACGTAACGTAGGTAACCATGTACCCACCTACCTTCAGAAGCAAACGTTACGTAGGTAATAACTACCTTCACAAGCAAACGTTATGTAGGTACGTAATAACACAGTATAAATAATACCTAGTTGTTATACTAAGTACCTACCTAGGTTATCCTTTTGCATTTTCTCCTCATGGTCAGTTAGGTAGGTTATGTCGCCGCATGCCAATGCGAACACAAGGCCAGCAGCAGCAGCGTCACATAAGAACATCCATGAACTAGGTTCGTAAAGTACCTACTCATTGTTATTGTCTAGCTGCGTACCTACCTCTATCTAGCTAGTCTGATTTAAGAATGTATCGTAGAAACGTCGGTGTCAGCTCAATCAAGATAAACTCCGAGAGGCGTCAATGATAGCGGGCGGCCATTAGGCAAGTGGGGTTCAACGGCCGGGCGTGCTGTGACGAGACACCATTCGGAGGAGTAGGGCAGGTCGCGCACGGGAGCGCCACAATGCCACACGCGCAACACGAGCGGTCCGTGAACTTGCGCTGCGCCACGGTGCCCACGGTTATGTAACGCTGCCAATGTTTTGGTGGCGCATAGCGGAGCGCAGGTGGGGCGGGTCGATGCAGGACTACCTACCCAAATAACTAGATAACAGTTTTGTATTGTACCTCAGCTCAGGTTATGAGGTATTCTAGGTTAGAAGGTAAACCCTCTTGCCTAAACCTAGAATTAAAATATGTTACTTACTAGGCTACTAATCATGAGACACCCAGACTTTCCTTCGCTCCGTGCTTCGGAGGGCACGTTAAACCGTCGGTCCCGGCTGTTATTGATTAATAGCCGTCTTTAAGCTATGTCAGATGACTTCGGGTGGCCTGACAAACCTATCTCATACGACAAGCAAGCAAGCATCAGATCAGACGGGTTATTCCCTTTCTCCCCACCAGTTTCTCCCACTAGTGGGGAGAAAGGGAATAATAAAAATTGTATGGCCTTTCTCCCCACTATGGAATATATTATTTGACAGTGGGGAGTAAGGTAATAATCGAAAAGTATTCTCTTTGTCCCCACTATGGAATCAAAAAATATACCTATCCATAGTAGTGGGGAGAAAGCGAATAACCAAATTTACTATAGTATAATGTCCCACTAGACTTGATATGAAGGAAACATTCTTTTCAGTAAGGGCAATTATGGAGATATCAAGGATTGCGTAGTGGGGAGAAAGTGAATACTTTTTCGATTATTACCTTTCTCTCCACTGTCAAATAATATATTCCATAGTGGGGAGAAAGGTCATACATTTTTATTTTTCCCTTTCTCCCCACTAGTGGGACAAACCTGGTGGGGAGAAAGGGAATAACCCGATCGGACCTCTCATACGCGAGTAGGTACTAGTGGGTACTAACAATGCCGTACCATCGACATACCATAGACCTACATTTTAGCACAAGCACAGAATCAATAATAGAACAAGCACAAGCCCAAAGATTTCTAACATCTTGGGAACGGCCTATTCCAATGTCTTCTAAATGAAACAAACTTAGTAAGAACCATCTAGCCAACTTTTCAGTTTTCAAATAAAAAGCCATACTGAAATCGGTCCATCCGTTTATGAGCTACGACACTACAGATTAATTAAATGTGAAAAAAATATACTTGCCTCTACCAACCACATCGCCAAGAAAAAAAAACGGTGAGTACAACCACAGAATAAATAAGTGTACAACTTGAAGTAGTAAGTACTACCTTCCTACTTTTAATTATGTAAATTTTTATCGAAACTGGCTATGTCAATGCTAAGCCATAATATCTATAAAACAACACTGTATTGAGGGCCATCAAGCTAATGCTGAATTGCGCAGGTACCATACATAAATACCTACATTAGATTTGTTCATTCTATCTTTAACAGGTACCTACCTATTTTTCAAGGAAACCTTGTCTCATTTCCGCAAATGATAAATCACTTGAGTACGAGTGAGATAAAACGGTGTATATATCGTGGATAACGTAAAAAATAATATTATTAACCCGATATTCTATACTAATTTGGTCGATTTAATTATTTAGTTAGATTTTAATGAGTATCAAGTAGAGCAAGTAGCGACATCTAGTGTCACATTATTAAAACAGTGTCTATTTCTGAAAGAAACCTTGTCTCTTTTCCACAAAGGATAAATCACTTGAGTACGAGTGAGATAAAACGATATGTAGTGTGGATAACGAATAAATAATAGTTTATTTATTAGCTCGATATTCTATGCTAATTTGGTCGATTTAATTATTTATTCAGACTTCAGTAATTTATCATAGATGAATATCAAATAAAGCAAGTAGCGACATCTAGTGTCAGATTATTAAAACAGAACGTCAGTGTGCCTCCTTGTCTGTAACTATGGCTTGAAAAGCTTGATGAGCTCCGACTACTGACATTCTAGTAGTTGCGTAAATATTTTCCTAGATGACGCTTACATTAAATTTGATCAAATTAATTTTCAGGAAGCTAATTGAGAAAATTTGGACAGGTATCAGCTATTTCAAAACAAAGCAATGTGTAAATTTCTTCCAAAGTAAGAATCTTACATTCGTTTTTTATTTGCCATGCTTTGCTTGGCAAATATTCTGTCTACTATGAATTAGGTAGGTATATGTAATTTACCTACAATGTTACAGTTGTATTTCAATGTAATTTTGGTAATATTTGGATGTTTCGTTAAAATGTCTTTATGATGATCGTCTTGGAGGGACGTATGTGCGATCAAAGAGAACACAACCGCTTTGTGCGATATGACGGCTGCGTCGGCGCAGCCTGCGCACACACGGCCTAGTAGTGTCGCACGCGTCAAGTCAAGCGTCACCGTCAAGCCGTCCTGTCAGCCGTGTCAACCAACTGTACTGTAACCACACTCGTCATTTCGATGTAACCAAGACCGGTCGTGTTGCTTAGGGCTCATTGTAGTTCGACCCACGAAAGCCCTTAACAGTGCCTATTCAAATGTAGTCCTTTTCGTGTTACCTACATCAAACGCTATTTCTGACATTCGAGAGGAAAATCGATGAAATCGTAAGTACAATTTCATTTTGTACATATTGTCATTGAGAGTGTTGCACAAGATTTTTCACGATAATTCTCGGTATCCCCGAGTTTTCCGAGAGATTAATGAAAGCCTTGCTCTACTTGTTTTTGCAAGGTTTCTCCGTCGACTTTCTCTTCCGTGAGGATGTGAGCCTGGCTATTAACCTCCACAGTGACGGTTCTGATACTGATAACAACAATAATTTAACCATCGAACAGTAAAATATTCTAGGGTTAATGGCGTTTCGAGCTCGTTAATAATAATTTTGGTAATGCGTTCGTTCCTAAAAATAATAATGCTAAAAATGAGATTCTGTAGTGTTGTGTAGACGGGCGACCGCTTTCGGCATTTGACCCCAAATCGGCTCGTGGCGGCTAGGCGGCGCGGTCTGTGGCTCGCGGATAGAATGGAATGATAGCGAACAATGTCCCTTCGCACGTGGTCTTTATAGATCACGTTCTCGATATTGTCAACCAAACCCAGTGGTTTTCCTTAGAACTGTTATTACCTATTTGAATTGTACAGTGCCGCTTTTCGATGGCAGTAGAGTCTGTCAGGCCTGTGACGTGCGCTATTTAACGGCTGCTTGTTTGTTACGTAGTGCCGGATTATCGTGCCCTTCGAAGCACAGAGCGATAAAAAAACACATAACTGGAATAACTAATAGTATAAGATGCGGGGCCGAGGATCAATCCCGGTTTCGTTGGATTGCAAAGTTACCTCTCGGCCACTACCTCTCTCTATATGTTATGGAACTTTAAAAACAAGTAAATCATCTAGGTAAGAAAAAAAAACACGAATGCCTTGACGAAAATTAAAAACTTAAAAAATAATGTATAGGTAGCCCATGTTACTCGGGATGATGTAAGGATTCTAACGATACCCCATACATCCAAATCTGTTCAGGCATTTAAAAGTTACGGTGGAACTAAGAAACACATGCATACATGAACCCTAAAGCATAACACTCCTTTTTTGTTCAGTCGTGTAATAAATAAATACATTGGTCTTATGTAATGAGACGCATCAAAAGAATACATGCTTTGTTCTAACACTAAGACAGCGTGAAATCTGAAAGATCACTGGCAACTTTACATAAAATATTGTTCTGCTGCCTTGAATTTTAAGTAAACTTTCAAGGTACGGAACTGAGTGGGCTATTCGCCTTCGTGTCGGTTGCTATGTGGTGATAACTGATAAGATTGATTAACAAAACTGATAATGAGCATGCGATAAGAATTTCTATCCTATCCATGGAACATTTTTGGCACATACTTATATAACCTAATGGTACATAACGCATGAGTCCAGTAACATAAATAGCTATAGATATCAACTGAATGAATAGTATTATAGTCTGTGCAGTGTTGCCAAACTCGATTGCAAAATTCAGGTGGCTTGGAAAAACGATAGTGTGGGAATCTGGAAAAATTCGGAAACAGTAACATTCTATTATTATTTTAACAACTTGCGACGAGAAACATTCTTGGTGGAAAAGTAATCTACAACATACTTCAGCAATCAGTACTCGTGCATTTTATTATTATTTTGCAAAGCTTGTTTTGTTGTATGTTACTATTTTTCCGGCTTAAAATAAGCATGTCATACTAATTTAACAACTATTACGAAGTGTCTTTTCCTCTAGTATTTCGCACATGACAAGGATGGTTCTAATTTGATTAAAATTAAACGTATCTACGTGACAATATTAACATGTGGTAAGTGCTAACGAAACGAGCGTAGACGTACCCACCTACTACCAAATAATAAATAATAGTAGGTACTACGAGTACGTACTACTTTTTACGCCTTATTTTAAGGCGTAATTCAACCTCTTGGGTACTACCACAATATGAACAGAGAAAGTAGAGACTGGAACAAAACATTTAATCGAAAGTTATAAAAACCCGACTTCGAACAAAACTAAAATGAGGCAAAAAATTAAGTAAAAATGGTTGCTAACCAACTTTAAATCGTTAAAGATCCTAAATGCTCATTCGAAATTTGAAATGATAAAAGTAACCAAAAGATGATTTTCAAAGACCTATTTAATGATACCCCACACGTCATAGTACGTCGACATTCATTTTTTTCTTTTTCATACTTTCATGTCTTTAATAATAAAACAGAGGGATTTATGCTGGCCATTCAACACCAAGTAATAGATACGCGAAATTATAGAAAATTCATCATCAAAGATAGCATTTCTGACCTCTGCCTTGTATTATTTATTCTGCAGACATTGCCACAGCGCATCGGAAACAATACAAATCAGACTAACTCAATACTCAATCAGACTACAAACATCGGCTTGATCAAGTCGCAGCAATCATTCATCAATACCTCGCTTATAAACTTAACTTTAGTAAAGAAAAAACCGCTTACTATAAGTACACGCCCGAAATTATATTTATTTATATATTTATTGGAACACCAACACGGTGCACACCAACACATTCATAATATTATACAATTGTTAATAAAAATAAAATCAAATGTCACAGTAATTATAGGTGAGGACAACATGCAAGTACACAACAAAATAAATTGAAATTGAGCGAGTAACAACAAGTTAACTAATATTAATAATTAAAACTAAATCATTACATAAAAATTAAATTAAATAAAAAATGTTTCAAATTAAAAAAGTGGTTTAATTTTTAAAACATAAATAATATTTAAAAAATTTAATTAATTAAGAAGTCAGATAGTCATTCTTTTTAAAACCGTGAATTTTGTCAGCGAATATGTCGACATCCTTAGATTTAGAAATAATATTGTATTGTCGCACCAACCTTGTCTTGGGGGCATATTAGAATCAGATGATTATAAATTATACTGGGACAGGACAATTATCACATACAAGACGATTCATCACAATAGGCCCGACATCACAGCCTACGACAAAAAGAAAAAATCGGTTTTCCTAATTGATATTGCCATTCCCAATACACACAATATATCATCCACATACACAGACAAACTAAATAAATACACAGACTTAGCAATAAGGGTTAGTCTGTTTATTTGTAAGAAAATGCACTATTAAGAACCCAAGTATAGAAAGTACAGGTACTGAAGTTCCACACACATCCGAAAGAGGAGAGTCCAAGAAGTGGGTAACTAACTGCACACTCTTGTCATAATTGTAGAAAAATATTATTTACTAGCTACGTCCCACGATTTCACCCGCGTGCTTTATGATGATGGATGATGATTATGAAAAGTAGTCTAGGTATGTGTTAATCCAAGATATACGAGTAATCTATCATGGTACCAAATTTCATTGAAATTCGTCAGCCGTTTGAATGTGAAGGAGTAAAACATACACATACACACACACTTCAAAAGATTATTCGGTTTTTATCAATTTTATGACTTTTTGAATAGACTGTCAGTTCTAATGTATGGAGTTCTGTATCGCGCATTCGAAGTTTTCCGCTCGCTTAGAGATTATTCATTTTTTTTAAATCTAAGCTCTGATTGGCCTGTTTACGATTATGGTTACACTTCTCTGATTTATAATATTAGTGTGACCATTCTATTACACTGCGGTTATTCTGTGGCATTCTACCCATTCCTTGCCGAGAAAACTGAAATACGATGTACATAAGAATGTACGTACCTTGGCCATCCGTTTTCCTGTTCAAGTGTTCACATACAATTCCATACACATTTGATGTTTTCATAATAACTGCTAAGAGCCGTTATACACAGCGGTTTATTAGCGTCATCGTAGCGCGTTTGCGGAACGGCTGTACCACGAAATGGAGCGAGCGAGAAAGTTATTGAATTTTCTTTGTATATTGACAAAACAATGCACGTCTAAAGAAAAATATACGAATACATTCCGCACGTCAAACCGAACGTCACCATAGTGTAACTCTGTAAAAAAAATGTCGTATGTAAGGTTCGTCGAGGGGTGTCAATAGGTAAAACGACCGAATGGCTTGGAAGTATCTTTATCACTTGTCTGACTTACAATTTTGGCGGAAGTAAGCTACATATTTTTATTTTGTTCATTTTATATATGGATTTCCGCAAAGTAACGCCTGAATCTATCAACTATGTCTTAATAGTATTAATAGTCTACTATTTCGGTATATATGTGTATACATTTGGGCATACAGTACAATTGTTTGACTGTGAGTACTGTGCCTGACTGAGTATTTCCTGTAAACAAAACAAATTTGTCGTATGTAAACTCTGTATTTCCCTTGAAACAAAAAAAAACGTATGGAAACTGTAGGTAGGTTGTAATTTCTCCGAGCCGTCCGTCACCGTGTCATGCCGGCTAAAGGCCGGCGTTTTAAATGTTTATCTCCCGTCTTGTGACATTTCTTCTGCGCATCGATGTTATAAATATATTTTTATCATTATCTTACATACACGTGCTAAACTAGGTGTAATACTTAACTTGGCCTTTGTTATATGTGTGAGAATAAATGGAGAAACCCAGTGTTCTGTTTACGAATTATTATTTTTTACTTACCGCAAATCCATATGACGTATTAATACTTACGTTTGAATAATAAGACATAAGTTCAAAAACTAAAACCCGACTACGGTCGGGTTAAAAATAGTCTACTCTTGCGATGAAGACGAATCGATTGACACCTTGTCAAAATCAGACCAAGCTTTTAGTTTGAACACCTTTTCATTGCTTCGCCGTAGTCGGGTAAAAAAGTAATAAAAAGCCTATATACTCTATATATCTGAAGACGAATCGATTGACACCTCGCTTGTCAAAATCAGACCAATAGGGGTGACGTTAGATAGATAGATAGATAGATAACTCTTTATTGTACACCACATAGAACAAAAATACAATAATAACTAAAACATTTATACAAAATATATGGGACAATGGGCGGTCTTATCGCTAAAAAGCGATCTCTTCCAGACAACCTTTGGATGGAAAGGAATTAATATACGGCAAAGACGGTGGCGCATTATAATATAATAAATAAATAATAAAAACTGAATACAATGAATAAACATATATACACATATATTAAATATATAGTGCAGTATATATATATATATATATATATATATATATATATACATAAATATATATATCCATATACATAGTATATACATTATAATAAATTACATTTACTACATATACATTTACAATATTATATATATATATATACATTTACAAAATATATACAAACCTAATAAAAATAATATACAGTGAAACCACAACAGAATAACAACAAAATAGCAAGAAGTGATATTAATTAGAGAGATAAAACTTGTGGATCATCCATATCCCACTTACATAGATAGACAGACCAGGTTCCAATATTTAAGGAGTTTTTCCATAAATAAGCTGGCTCAACCACAAACCTGATAAATGTGAAACTTATATGTTTTTGAGATATTTATCTCTCCGTGATCAAGACAAAAACGTGATTAACAGAATTTTATTCGATACATTTTCTTATAAAAAATTACGTTATTTTCAGTAATATTTTCATTTTTCAACGCAACGGCTTAAGTGTTATCTCTAAAATAAATCTCACAGCAAGAAAATATAGTTTTTTATCCTCTGTCAAGACAAAATTTACGTAACTAAATTATTAGCCTTCCAATAAAATAAGTAGCATTTGAGACTTACGCCATTTAATTCCGAGCTAAATTTTGTTTCAAACAGCGCACGCGATTTTCAACCTTGTTACGCAGGCACTACAACGCTTGTTGTGGGTAGCAGAGTGTAGAGGCGGAGCTAGCGTGGGAAAATGTACTCGGGTAACAAGAGGGATATCCTAGAACAAATTTTTCAATGGTAGCTTTTTTATTCTAGACTAGGCAAGCGTTCCACGACTTCACCTGACGGAAGTGACTCTTGACTAGCTGACTATATCCTTATATCAAAACTCATCCTATATAGATAGACCTGGATCGCAAATGATATCTGACCCAGTCTTCATAAAAAGCTAAATACGAGCGGTTTCTCTGTTAACTAAAGACATAATAGAAAGTGCTAAAAAACCCGACTGCGAATAATACTAATAAGTGGCAAGTTGCTAGCCTACTTTAAAAAATCTAAGAGAAACCTAAATATTATTTTCAAATACCTATTCTATGATACCCACCTAATATAGTTTGTCTACGTTAGATTTTTCTTTTTCACAATTTGGCGTCTGGTTATCGCCATATTGAATTTTAATTACTATCATTTCATTAGTAGCACTCGCAAGACAAATCGATTGACGTAAGAATAATCAAAGTCGGTCCAATATCGGCTATTATGGATGGTCACAGTACACCTAAACCACTATGGCCAGGGTTTGCTTGCTGTATTTTATCGCCGGACCACCTCAGCGGCCGTTATTATTCATCTTGCCACCCTATCGCCTGCCACCTGACGAGCGCTTTGTTTACGAACATTACGGCAAGTGATCGTTTAGAATCGTACGTGTAGTGTGAACGTCGCCTGCGCCGTCTAGTGTTATCACGGTAATGTTACCGTCCTTTTATGTTGTTAATCTGTCTAGCTAACTACCTACATGCTGTTAAGCTGTATTTTTTATTTAAATACCTGCCATCTACCAAATTAACTTTAAAACTTAGTACCACACTTTTAAATTTAATAAAGTTTTAATTTACCCAATTTTTAAGTCAAAACCTAAGCTATCCAACAGCAAAAATCGCATCGTAATCGGTCCAGAAGTTTTATTCTAAACTTAGTAGGTACCACACCTTTAAAATTAATAGATTTAGATTTTTAATCGACTTCACAAAAGGATGTCCGAGGCGGTCCCAGGGTTTGGGTTTGTCCCACTAGCCCAGGACCCAAACCTCAGTGACACAGAGTTACAGGAACAATGAGGAACTATTGGAAGCGGCGGCTTACGAAGGTATTCGGTTGGGGTGTACCCTTAGGGGCGCTATGGAAACACTCTGACCAGGTATTCATATGTATATTTACAAGTCTCATATATATTTTCAATTAACTTATTTATGTATTCTATAATATTATTTCGGTTTTTCCAAAAATCAATATATCAATGACAGGTTATTTGTATTTAGAATGAATAATGACCAACTATCAAAATGAAAAGAAATGGATTATGAAAGAGTTAAGAGATCAAATGAGTATTATTATGAAAGAGGTTTGGACCTCGTCACAAGGAGACGGTTATATGTTCGGCTGTATGTATGTTTTTTTTTAAATTAAATTGTTTGGCTTCTACTCGTTCGGATTGAGATACCAAGTACATCAGTTATAAAGTCAAAACCTAAGCTATTTAACAGTGAAAACAGTATCGCAATCGGTCAAGTAGTTTAACGTGATGCGCGAACAGACAGACATTAAAAGTGTGTTACTAAGTTGTGAAGGTCAGTGTATATGATCATTTCATGATTATTATCATAATTTAACTCGTATATAATTTCATTGAGGTCCTTTTGAGGTATAAGTGGTAAAAGCTAAAAAAACACGCCTGCCTTGCCAAAGAAGAACTTATGCCCATAAATTATATTCTGTTGGAATGTGCTTTACATTGCCTTCAATTTTGTACCCATATTGTCAAAATTGAAGTTTTTTTCGCATTTGAAAATGGAGCCACACTGCCGTATTATTGAATTATAAAAAAACTTAGAGCATACACAGAAGGCAATACGCGCGAGGAGTAAAGAAAAATCTACGAGTTCCTATTGGAGTGTTTCCTTAGCACTCAGCTCCTTCAGCAACAGAAACAACATCGGAGTCCTAAACAAGATACTTAACTATGTGTTTGTTGCAGATCAGTTGCGGTCTAGATCAGCGGTCGACCGTTCCCCAAAGCACTCAACAGTTCCTTCCCGATGGGTTGAGTACGCCGACGGTCTGTGTTTGTGGGCACACCACTGACGCTGTAAGTACTACTAGTTCTAACTACTACACCAATACTAGTACTACTAGTGTAGTCTACTAGTTCTATTTAACCAAGGGCGGATCCAGCCTTCGAGTCAGGGGGGGGGGGGGGGGGGGTCACACACTTAGATCAGGCTGGATGGGGAAAATTATACAAGATGTTCCCTGCGGCGTCACTCGCGTAGCCTATTCCCAAAGGCAGTTCCATTTATTTATAGAGATAATTATATCATAAAATTTCAGGACAAAATAAGCGTAAGAGCAGTGAGCGGGAAAAAATTGAGTTGTCTGTCAGTAAACTCCGATACGTACAGAGTATGTATTTAATATCCAAAGCGCGAGCGTAGCGAGCGCAATTTTTTTGGATTTATCTGTGTTAATACTCTATTAAATTATAATATATAATTACAAAACATGTAAAAATATGCACTGATATGATTTAAACTTACGTGAGTAGAGATTGTTCGAATATTGAGTTATATCTGACAATGAAGTGAACGAAAAAAATAAACAAACAAAGATATTATATGTGACAACTAAAATAAGTGAGAGCGGAGCAAGCGCGGAAATTGTAAGCTATATCCATTGGTGTAGAAGTTAAATATTTTTTCCAAATCATAAAAACAAGCAAATATCAATAATCTAAAAATGCGAGCGAAGCGAGCGCAATTTTTTTGTCTTGTTTATGTACACAATTTAACAACGCAATTGAAACATAATTCTAAATCACATAAAGTTATGCATTGAAATGATACAAATACGCTTTAGCTATTTATGTTTTTTTTTAACATTATACCAAATCACAACAACATAATGGAAAAGAAAATGTGGGGTCATAAGCAAGCGAATAAAGCGCAAAAATTTTGAATACTTCTGTTAGTTAAAGAGTTCTAAAAACTTAACTCCTAATAATATTCAAATAAGTATGCATTGATAAGAACAAAACACTAAACGCAGCGTTGGCGTACTGTTGGCGATATTTATTTCAGTGAAGAAATTGAATAATTCTAAATCATACGAAATTAACCAATTTACGTACCTATCTGGTATAAATTCAAAGAAGCGCGAGCGAAGAGAGCGCGAAAACTTGAAATTTGAAAAAAAACACAGAGGCGCGACCGAAGCGTGGTCTAAAATTGTAAGGTTTTGTCTAGAAGAATATTTAACATAATTAAAGGATGAAGCCCCTGGCAAGGTTATGAGCGTGACGGAAGCGAGCGCAAAAGTTTTTGGCTATGACCCCCATGACCCCCCCCCCCCCCCCTGGATCCGCGCTTGTATTTAACTAAACTTACTTTAGGGCCTTTTTCATTAGGACTACGGTTCTGTTAATCTGAATGAGGTGCATCTCTAGCCTAGACCACAGCCCCGTGCACGTCGCCTCATTTCGTCATTCAGTTCCTAAAAATGTTCATTGCGCAGCCATTTGCACGAAGTTCAGAGTGGCCACGACTTATCGGCCGTACTGTACTGAATTTATCTGGAGAAATATTTTAATTTTTATGCTTTCGTAAAAACCTAAACACAGTGTACAAGATACCTGTTAGTTCAAAAATTTCAAAGATGGGTTACAACGCTATAATCACGTACGAGCATTTGTATGAAAAGTATATGACGGGTTGGCCGCTCTTAATCAGACATTATGGATTTAGAGGTACAGTTTGATATTTGTCTCTATGACGACGAGGTCGGGTCTAGTTATTCAGCTAGAGAACCAATGTAGCTTAGGTGTCTTGGGTAACTGGCATAGTCCAAATAGTAAGCACGCTGAAGTGGCTGTCACATCTCTCTCGGGTAGAACCGACAACCGTTCAATCGTGGGGGAAACCGAGTTCTAGAGTAGAGACCGCGTTAAACTCTTACGAGGAGGGCCGTCCGGATTCAGTAGCGTTCACTAGAGTATATCCAGAAAATTCAGCATCGGCTGATGATGGTGATGATTTGATGTGCCAAATATATTGAAGCTTTATTTATATACGTCATAAAATAGTTTTTTGGCTGCACCTAGAACAACATGAGTAGACAATTGAATTCCTAGCCAACGTCACTGAGCAACAGAAACGAAGATAGAGCCAATTGCAAAGAACGTACCTAGAGCAATAAGATAAAGTAACCGAAAATAATCACGAACTAGAAACAAAACAAATAAAATTAGACGTGAGTTACACATTAGCAGTCGAAACTATGCAATTGATGCGGAAATTGAAGTGTTTTAAGATTTGATGTACTTATAGTCAGATAATAGCACGACTCTACCAGTCCGACGTTTTAACTGTAGGGAAGAGAAGTGATCTACCTACTTATGAAATAAATATATGGTAGGTACCTACATAACATAAAAGTAACTTAACCGTTACCGTGAAGTGATAGAAACAGAATTGTGAATATAAATATATTTTTTGGGTTTGGTCAGGTAGGTACCATGTGACCGGGGTAAAAATATCAATAATTGGATTTCTAGTTGTAGATTCAAAAGTTTTCAACATTTAGACTACATTTTTATTACATATGATGCGTATTTATCATGTTATTCACATAAATCAAACAAAATATGTATTAAATAGATCAGATTTAGACCAATCAGAAGCCATACAGCGTGGTCTAGTCAGCATATCATAGCAGTGTAGCTGTTTTAGAGAAATTCGCTTGATAATACTTATTGCCCCGGCTTCCACTATTTATCTTTTATTTATGATATAAATATAGCTCCTAAATATTATTTACTGTACAGGTAGGTATAGTAAAGATTTGGATGCGCCTGAATTTAACCAGTAAAAAACTTAAAATTTGCCATATCCACCGTTGCTTACTCATTTCGCTCTAGATGTAAATGTGTGTTTGTTATTGTATTTTCCTCTGTAAATAACTATGTATATTACCTATGTCACAGTAAATATGTACCATTGTGCCTCTGTCAACGTTCTTCATCCGAATTCGCACACGTCGTGCGTTCACCGATGACAATGAACTTAAGTTACGATCCGATTCGAGTTTACAGTGGGGTTATGCAGGGAAATAACAAACCTGTCCCGCACCACAAAATAAAAAAGAATGCGTGCGACCGTCTGAGCTCCCGTCGGGGAATCCGCCCCGGGACCGCGCCGCGGTTCAACGGCCTTTAGCTTGAGGGCGATCCAGTGAATGGAGCCACAGTATACTATACTTTATTAATTCTGTGTCACAATTATTTTATTTATAACAACCTTTCCGCCCGCGACTTCGTCCGCGCGGACTACTGTTTATCGCGAAAAAAAGCATCCTATGTTCTTCTAGGATATTAAAATAAAAACCACGTGAAAGTACATTGTACTGTGGTTTTGATATGGCCACAGATTATTGCAGGAATCATAGAGATTAGGTACATACTAGAAAGAAAGCTGCGTAGCTTTCATCAGTTCATTCACTTCTTTACAGTGCACTTTTATTACCACGGTACCACGTTTTTATTGTCACTTTGTTGTTTGTCTGTCTATCTGTCGTTCCGGGTTGAATCTTGCTACTCAAATTTCGAGACTTCCCGATTAGCTATCCGGCTGAAACTTTCAGGTTAACTCACAACTCAATGAAAAAGCAGATAAATAATGTGGTGTTTAGATTAATCTACATTTGTTACTTATTTTTATTTACCTCACAACATCAGCCGAAATACCTCCGACTCTAAATATTATTCTACTTGACACTTACATGAGCGATGGCAGTCTAGCGGTTTACTAGTGCGACTTAGAATCCAACGATACCGGGTTCGGTTTTAGACTCCGCTCCGCACCAATGACTTTTCTAAGATATGTGCGGTTTTCCATCGCTCTGTGCTTCGGAGAGCACGTTAAGCTGGCGGTCCCGGCTGTTATTGATTAATGGCAGTCGTTAAGCCATGTCAGAGGCCTTCAGGCGGCCTGACAAATTCTTACACCAGAGGCCAGCACTACCTCATACGACAAACAACCAAGGAAAATGTTGTTAGGTATTAATTTCCTGAGATTCCTTAGCCTGTTCTCACAGAACCCGCGGGATGGGAACGCTTTATATTGTGATAAGTATTTAGAATATCGATCAATTAATTTATTTATAACATAGATCAATAACAGCAGTAGATGACGTAAAGTGCCTCCATGGTAGCTAAGTTCCATTTAACAAAACAAAACTCGTCAACATCTTTGATTTTGTCCCAAAACTTATTTAAAGAACTCACGGGCTTAAATTAAATGAAATAATGAATCACGTTCACGTTTGACCCAAAACTATTTCATAAGATGTCTACGTTTTACAACCCAATAATAATTTCACAGAGTAACTTAAACTTCGATGAAAAAATAATCATTTGAATCGATGTAACTATACTCCTTGGGCCCATCTCCCGACGAACGTCACAGACGGGTTTTTTGCCAGACAGGAATTTCCGGCTGGCTCCGCACGTCGCACGCCATGGGCATGGGTTCGATCGAGGTTATTCGCTAGCAGACGAGTTCATTAAAGATTTCATTTTTCTCGTCCCTCCATCTAAAGAACTTTAAATTATAGCGTGATAACTTAACGCAAAGACTTGACTTTGAACAAAATTAATAACTTAGATTTACTCGTATCTAGCATGTTCGGTTTCAAATGCATTCTTGCGAAATATCAAAGGGTTTGCAACCACTGCAAGATCAATTATACTTGTTGTTGTTCGTTTGTTTGTCTGTTGTATAAGGTATAGCTGGCATCGGGTGTCAGAGTTTGTCAGGCCATCCGTAGGCCTCTGACATGGCTTAACGACTGCTGCTGCCCTCCGAAGCACGGAGCGATGGAAAACCGGACATAACTTAGAAAAGTAATTGGTGCGGAGCCTAGGATCGAACCCGGTATTGTTGGATTTTAAGTTGCACTATTGAACCGTTAGGCTGCCGTCGCTACCATCAATCAGGGTTAGTTGATTTACAAACATAATTGTAGTATTTATGATAATAATGTAGAAGCTTTAGGGACTAATGTGCTAATGTAACAGAAACATGACATTGTGCTACTCCACACAATAGAGTAATGGCCGGTTCCTATATCTTAAAACTAACCGTTTTCGCTTACAGTCCGTAAGCTTTTCTCTTATATGCTATACAAAAAGTCGTCAAAAAGTAACGACACGTTGGAAAAACGACTCGTTTCATTCTTATAGGAAAGCAAGCAAACAAATAGACATGAGAAACTTACATCATTCACAACTTTAGATTTGTAATGCGACAGTAGGTATTTATGTTTCAATTGATTGTTCTATCTGTACGATAAGGATGATATGATTAATTAATTTAATTTTGAAATTGATTGATCACAGCAACAACCTATTCGTTATTAGTTAAATGACACAACACTTTAGATAGGTAAGTATTTCATAGATTAACAAAAACAAGAGCAAAATAGTTAAGTAGTTACTGCTTTTTTAACGAGTATAAATAATCATAAATATATAAGAAAACGTTGGATTTGAGATACACAATAATTCCCACATTTCCCTTCCACCATTGGAATACAAGAAGTGCGGAACCACGCCATCCGTATATGGTTGGTAAGCGTATCGCTGCTGCATTTATTATACGGACAGCTAAGAATGGGAAATTTATTAGTTGGAATCTTTATTTCCCGACTGTTTATTATTTTATGTCGGACTAGCTGTACCCGCGGTACGTGTGGTCATTTCTTTCGGTTAAAGTACTATACATGCTATTCCAAGACGTAAAATACCAATATACCAACAGTGATAAATATTTATTCCGCCGTCAGAAAGATTTTTATCGATTACTCGGCTTCTTCTCATCGGATTGAGATACCAATTACACCAGTTTTTAAGTCAAACCCTTAGCTATCCAAGAGTGAAAGCCGCATCGTAATCGGTCCAGTAGTTTTTACGTGATGCGTTATAATTTACTGGAAACACTGACGAGGGCAGAGCATTCCACTCCTTTGTAGTTCTTAGATCAAAATATGAACACGCGGATCGCTTCGTTCTTGTGCGAGGTATTTCAACCATAAAAGGATGGCGCTTTGCCGATCGTCTAGTCGTGCGGTGATGGAAAGGTGATGCGGGAATCAGATTTGTGCAGTTTTTGTGCAAATTCCATAGTAGTCCATATTGAAAAAAAAAACAAAATAATAATCAATTGTAGTTAGGACTACACCTTTTCAACATTTTTTTGTCTATTTGTGCTGTTCTTGGTATAAAGCAGGTACTAATGTACTATTTGCCACAAATTGCTACAGTATGTGTAGGCTTAATATTATTACAGAATTTTAATTTCCAGAGTAAATATCATAATCGTGACGTCATCAACATAAATCAGTTTTATCAGGAGGAGTATCCATTCTATGCAATATAAGTGAGTGTATTTGACGATATTAAATAATGGGTTTAAAGCATTAGAGTTAAAGATAAAATTTAATGATAATTGTTTCTGAGTATCTATTTTATTAGTATGATTTTACGTAACATAATATTGACCGTTTAGATACTGTTTATTCTAGACGGAATTAGTTGTAAAGTAAATTATATAAAAGGCGAGAGAATTATATAAAAGAGAGCGCTAAATAAGATAATTAAAAAACATTTAAAAAAGCTTTTAAGCAGTGGCCATTATGGTGTACCTTAGAACGGGCTTACAATTAAATGCGTATACAACATTTTGTTTTTGCTGTTAACAGTTGAGGAGTTCCGTAGTCAGGACCCAACACTGAGTGCAGCAACAGTGTTATGGTAAAACTTAAAACCGGCTATCATAATAAAATGAGTACACAAAATTTCGTAGCTGTGCTTGCTGTTGACCGTTGAAGAGTTCCTTTATCTGGATCTTTATAGCTAATCCTGGATGTCGATATTCCAACAACAACATATATTTGATGTTATATTCTTGTTCAGTAACTTATTTTATGTATATATATATATATATATATATATATCTCTATAAAAATATTTAAAAAAAAAACGTGTCTATCTGTTTGTCTGTCTGTATGTTTGTTCGCGCATCACGTAAAATCTACTGGACCCATTGCGATGCTTTTTTCACTGTTCAGCTTATGTTTTGACTTTAAAACTGGGGTACTTGGTATCTCAATCCGATGAGTAGAAGCAAAGCAAACGACAAAAATATCTTTGACGGCAGAAGGAATTTTGATCAAATGTAGGTATATGGATATTTTAGGTCCTGGAATAGCACATAATATAGTACTTTTAACCTAGAGAAATGACCATACGTGTGAAGCCGCGGGCATCAGCTAGAACATACATAAAAGTTAAATAAAAGCTTTTAAAAGGGAGGAAACACCGGAAAAATTTGGTTCGAAAAACCGGAAACAAAAGTCAAGGCACATTTTCCTAGACTATATTTATTATGTACCTACCTATATCACAGCTCGAGTTATTTTTTACAAGTTCTTCATGCCAGAGTGCTTCTAAATCCAGCCGCTCCGTGTAAACCATGACTGTATCTTTTGATACTTACAAACACACGCGAAAACTGCTTTTACCGCACAAGAGTATCATCATAAAACCAAATGTACTCCTCAGTAATGCTCCAGCTCTGTTATTGATTTACTTTCAGCATGTTTACGCGGTCGGCCGTTCTTGCAAATTCGGTTCTAATATTTATATTAAAATAACATAAATTCATTTAGAGCTCCCAGAATAACACGGATACGATTTTATTTCTGCACAGTCTTCTTAAACGAGGCTGGGAGTCAGGTTATCTCTATATTAATCAGTGCCATGACCGCGAGGGTCCAATTGCGATATATCATCTCACGGTAAGTCAGTGTTCGATATTGTCATTTTGCATAAATTGTCGTTCCTTGCGAGTCGCTGAGGTTTCCACCGTTTGTAACTGAGATCAAGAAGTGACGTCTTTACCTACGAGTACACCTTGATTAATAAAGAACGGACAATTAGAAGAGTTGTGTAATTGGAAGTAGAATGGAAGCCGCCGCTCGTAGGTATTCAAGGTACCTATCAATGTCCTATCTTATTGACATGAACTTAAAATCTTTTAGCGCCGGTTCCTATATCTTAAAACCAAGTTCGCTAACTGTCCGTCAGCTTTACCACCATACAAAAAGACGAAAAAAAGTAACGAGACGTTGGAAAAACGACTAGTTTCATTTTTATGAGGATTGGGGGTTAATCGTTAGTGCATTTCGTGTATGAAACATGAGTATCAGATCGGAATAAATCTCATTCGTGTCAATAAGGGCCAAACAGATATTCTGTGGTTGTAAGGCGTTTCTCAACTGGTGGTTATACTGGTTATACACGTACATCTGCAGTCTCACATTACTTAGTAAGTAATTACTTAAATGAGATTAGTAAGGTTGGTCAGGTTTTGTGATAGCTAATTGTCGGGCTCAGTTTATACTGAATGTTGATCGTTGTCGGGTTTAGTAGTTTGCTTCGATGTAGATATGTATCTAATATATAATAGGTAATTACCAGTAGTATGGCATGGAGTTAGGTATCTAGTCCTTAATCTACGCCAAGTAGGTAGGTATCTACAATATATTTAGATTAGGGTAGGTTCCAAACCACTTTTAAGGCCCGGTTCAAGCACTTTTAGCAATTTTCGATCATTTTTGAACCTATCTTGTTTTATAATTAACCCAGAACTATGAAATTGGTACCACATCAAAATTTGACATATTATCTCGTACTTTGTATACACAGAAACATGATTAGTATGAATTCACTCGATAGTAAATAAAATCAAAGGTAACACTACTTTATGCTTAGAACATTGATTGGAAAGAGACCCCCAATCAATGATAACAAAGTTATACCAAGTCACTAAATGATAACAAAGATATACCAAGAGAAAGAGCTTATTATGATTGAGAAAATACTTAGACACTTTTTAATTCAAAGCTTTAGTTTTCCTACAAATAAATAAAAACCTTAAATTTTACTCCCGAGATGTATCATCTGATGAGAGGAACAAAAAATTCACTGACACCAAGTACTCGTATCTAAGTTAGTAAACAGTGCACCTAATGCAGTGGCGTGCATTGGGAGAGGTCTACGTCCAGCATTGGACAGATATAGGCTGATGATGATGACGAATTTTAAAGTTAAAAAAGAAAAGTTTCTTCCTGTGTATTTTCGGTTATTGCGAATGGAATCTATTCGTGAGGTACTTAAGAATCTTAGTAGTAAAGATAAGTGGTATTCTGATCTGTTTAAATGCAAAGCAGAATCTATTGACGTATTATTGGAACATGTATATTTGGAAGAGCATTTCTGAGTCTTTCATAAATTTACAGAGCTAAATCTCGTGCTTTTCTGGGATAAATGTAAGAGTTATTCCAAATGGTTGGGTAAATTTACTCCAATTCGTAAGTAGGGAAAATTAAGGACCACGGGTAAAAACTCCCATAAAAATGAATCGGTAGGTATAACATAGCCCATTCTATAAATTCCTTATACACAATTTAAATTTGATTTGAATGTTAGTTTTTTAATAAGAGCGTAAATACGTTTGTGTGGGGCTTCACCAGTAATTAACCTTAATTGATTTCTGGGAATATAATTAAGGTTAATTCACTAAATTAATTAATTTCTCATGGATTTTCATCAAAGTCCTTCCAGCCAGCTTTAGATACAATTATACTTTTTTATCTAGCTACTATAAAATGTTTTGTTTGTCGTATAGAGCTGGCCTCTGGTGTCAGAGTTTGTCAGGCGGCCCGAGGGCCTCTGACATGGCTTAGTGACTGCTATTAATCAATAACACACCTACAGTTTCGTGCCCTCCCGGAGCGTTGAATAACCGCACTAATATTAGTGCGTTAATATTTTCGCACTAGATGGTATAAATAGGTACCAAAGATTTGTATGCACTAATCTTATGTTGTATTACACAATATGAGCATCTCTAATTTTGCAATAGATAAAATACCTCTAAAAGACATTAGATTCTGCTCTCTTTTCCAAACCGAGATGCTCGGTTCCATTGTACGTTAGCTGTTTGCAAACCGAACAGGTTTCAACCTGCCATTATCCATTGTTCGAATGAGAACCAGCGATCGTAAATGTGCTTCTGTTTTTGTATTTTGCGCCTGAATACTGAGTTAGTTCATAAGAAATGTGAGTCAATACAAACAAATGAACTAGGTATTCATAATCTTCTCTGATAGATCTATATTTATAAAAATGAATGTTTGTTTGTTTGTTTGTCCTCTATGCGTTCCTAAACCATTGATCACATTGGTGAAACTTTGGGTCTTCTGATGACGCCCACGATGGTTTATGGCCAAAAATTTAACCAGATTGGAAAAAAAATAGGATTAAATTCGGATTTATTAATTTTTTGCTAATTCGATGTCAATATTCGAAATTCTTCTGGTCAGGGGGAGGATGGAGTGAGGGCAGGAGGAGGAACAGTGGGAGGCAAAATTTATACGAGTGCAAAGCCACGGTATGCATCTAGTAATAAATAATCAATAGTTTCAACTTCCTGTATATGTAGTTGTAAAAAAATAACTATACGTAATAGTACACGACTCTTTGTCCAACTTTGGCAATCAAAACCGGTAGAGCTGCTCTAGGCGACAGCATGTAGAGAATGCGAGGTGTAGTGTTCTGATAATGTTATCTATTCTGTGATGTACCTACAAGAATTTGATACTATAATACCTTATTGCACTTAGTAACAGGCTATTGTTACGGATTACTTACCTCGTAACTTTATATACGGCTAGATCTTTATTAACTCCACATGTGAAGTGTTGGAACAGTTTAGCACAGCTATGTGACTTCAGAATCTAGTTTAGCCAGTTGGTCATAGTGCATGGCAGTAATCAGATTAGTCTTTGGCACTAACTATACGTAATAATGTAGGAATAGGAAGAATCGAAACACATAATACATACAAGTACTACGGTCGAACGTAGATTAAAAAACATGCTTAGGTATGTACTCTTTTGACCGACGTTATAAAGAAGAGTAGGTAGGTAGCTCTCTGTTTGATTTCCGTGTTACGAGTTTAAATCGGTAGAGTAGGTATGTAACTTTTAGAATTTAGTACATTATGAAAGTTTATTTTTGAGTTAATCTGTTGTCTACGTGCGCAAACTTCAACATTACACTGTGATAGCTATTTATGTAGAAAATAAAAATGCATAACACGGGCGGGTTCCTGAGATGGCAAGGAAACATTGTGAAACTGAAAAAATTATAAATAATGGGCGAGTAATATAAATAAAACTTAAGTCTACTTCGTTTCATTAAATGTACCTACCCACCTACTTTAGTTTCTATATTTTGTAATTACTATAGAGTCTCACTAATCCGGCTCTTCAGTATATCGGCAATAGGTATAACTTGGTATAACCTATAACAGGTATGAAATGTTAATTAGACCATGTTATGTATTCTGTGATAAGGCAATCTAACATTAACAAAATGTCCGCGTCCACAGTTCCGCCATTGATTATTCCGCATTCACAACATGCTTGCATATAAAAGTGCACAGCTGTGTTAAGTACTTACGTACATACATACCTTATAAATTATGCGTTACAGAAACGACTCATAAATTAAACAAAAGTTGTATACATTCACATTAAAACTGTGATAAACTTCAGTCTAGTAAACAAACCGCGAATCTATGTTATCACTAAAATTAATTGGTGTTCCGTTCCAATACAAATATTGGAAAACGGAACACTCATTCCCCGTCCCCGGGTCCGTATCACTCTCGCTGTTTTACAAGGATTATGGTGACGGATGATGATGGTGATGAAAAGTAGCTGATTTGTTAATCCAGGATATAAGCTATCCTGGTACCAAACTTCATATCTAAATACGTTTTAACGTGAAAGAGTAACAAACACACACACACTTCTATAAAAGATGGCGCTAATCGATTTTTATGAATTTTATGACGTTGTATAGACTGTCAGTTCTAATGTATGGAGTTCTAGGCTGTGTTCACTTACACGCTCGAATCATCCGTGCGATTATCGCTCGATCATCCGGAGATCGTGAACGACTTTGGACGTCCACATACAACTGATAACTGTCAAGTGTCAGTTTCATACTATTCCTTCCCTCCACTACTATTTTTCGGATGACCCAGGCGAACGCCCGGACGACGCCGTGAACGATTTCGAGTGTACGCGCGGGTGATCCGTGCGTCCTCGAACGTTTATGTGAACGGGCCCCTGCATCACACATACGCAGTTTTCCGCTCGATAAGCTCTAAGCTATAAGCTTAAAACTCTAAACTCTGATTGGCCTGTTTACTACAGTGGCTACACTTCTAATAATATTAGTGTGATTATAATGATGGATAGATGCGTTAGACAGATGACGTAATTATTAAACCCAATGCAAACCAATCATCTGGATTGAACCAAAGTAAAATAAGGCCAATGACCTCAAGTAAACTATGGTTTAACCATGATAGATGGTCCAAATGTTTTGTTAATTAATTTCATATGCCTGTAGCGGTTACACGACAAATATGTTTATTTCAGTAAGGGTAATTACCTGCTCTAGATAACGTAGAACGCAATGCTTAAACATAAATGTATCTTATTGATATTATGATAACAACCTATCTAACTGACTACTGGTTCTTACAACAGTAGTCAAGAAGTGTCGGTACACGCCAAAACTATTTCATGTTTTGCCATCAGAACATTGACTGTGAGCTCGTAAATAAATATATAGTACATAGGTACAGTAAACTTATAAGACAGTGAATTATAAGTGCTGGAAATGAACTAAGGTATATTTTGTGGATGAGTGATAATACAAAGCTAAACCTTTAAACCGTTCAAAAAGGTAGGTAACATTATCTTTGATAGGGCACCATGGAAAATTTCGTTTACTTCGCTTCATATTCTCTCCCTGCAACCATTCCAGATAATTAAAATTTTATAAGATACTGTGATTGTTTGTGATTAACTAATTAATAAGAGCGGTGGTAGCCTAGCGGTTTACTAGTGCGACTTATAATCCAACGATAACGGGTTCGGCTAGGCGCAACAGTGACTCTTCTAAGTTATGTGCGGTTTTCCATCGCGCCATGCTGCGGAGGGCACGTTAAGCTTTAACCCAATTCAGAGGCCTTCGGGCGGCCTGACAAACTCTGACACCAGAGGCCAGCACTCCCTCATACAACAATCTAAAGGTCGGAAATAAACTGGTTATTTTCAACCTTATCGACTATCACTGGACTATCAATATAACTAGACAGAAAATGTAAATTTTGCTGGATTTAGAATTAAAAAATTACTTGATTGACAATTATACTTTGAACTCTGGTCCTGCTATGAAATGGTTATCATCATCATTATCCTATTACTTGCCCAGGTTGTCCACTGCTGGACGTAGGTATCTCCTAAATCAGTTACTGCCAGCAGCTTTTGCGGACTGAATGTGAAGGCACTGAAAGTGTTTTGCTGACCAGTCAACCTTACTGTTCTTCAGCAAGTCACGTTTACGGATAATATCATCACAAAATACTAAAAATCTTTACAAAAAACGCTTTGTTTAAGTGCGCAAATAAAAACTGCGTATGGTTACTGGAGTTTATTTTATTATTTTATGTAAGTAGGTAATTATCTAAGTTTATTTATAATCAGTTAAGACACAAACATATTTGCATAATAAATATTAGAACAGGATTATTATAAAACTAGCTGTGCACGCGTAGTCATTTCTCTAGTTCAAAAGTACTTGTGCTATTCCAAGAGCTAAAATACCAATACCATAATTCCTTCAGCCGTCTAAAAGTTTTTTATCGATTGCTCGGCTCCTAATCATCAGATTGAGATACGAAGTACCCCAATTTTTTAAGTCAAACCCTTAGCTACCCAACAGTGAAAAACGCATCGAATCGGTGCAGTAGTTTTTACGTGATGCGCAAACATACATAACAGACAGACTTACTGAAAAAGATATAAAAATGTTATATTATTTTTCAGTAACCATTGTAGCTCTAGACCATTTTTTGACGTGTAATATCTTTCCGCTCGCTTTTCTGCAATCTTGGGAGTGATTTTGTGAAAAGTGGTGTTAAACAGTGTAAAACTTTAAGACCATGCTCTGCATTTTAAGGGATTTTTTCATAAATATGCTGGGTCAACCACAAACCTGATAAATGCATATATGTTTTTGAGATCTTTATCTTTCTAAGTCTAAGACATAAACATGATTAACAGAATTTCATTCGATACATTTTCTTGTCAAAAATTATTTATTTTTAGTAATATTTACATTTTTCTACTCAACGGCTTAAGTTTTATCTATCTAATAAATCTCAAAGCACGGAAATATATTTTATTATCTAATGCTTAGACAAAATTTACCTAACTAAATTGTGTGTTCAATCACCGCTCGCGATATTCAACCTTGTTACGCAGGCACTCAGTGCTTATTGCGAGTAGTGTAGGGGAGGTGGCAGGGGAGTGGGGAGTGAGAAAATTTAACCTTGGAGCCAGGCCTATGTCAGATATTACGGCGACGGCCTCGTGGTCACACCGTTATGTCATACTGGTGTGACCACGAGGAATTATTTTTACTTCCCACGAGTAAATAAAATTCCTCATGGTCACACTAGGACAAAACGGTGTGACCACGAGTCCGTCGGCTACACATCATAATGTGACTACTGTAAGGCTCGCTTTTTTACATATTCATCAATTTACAGATGTTTTGGTACTTACTGATGTATTACAAGTATAGATGCATAGATAATTATAGTGATTGTGACAAGATCAGACAGCATTCCTTCTGCTGTGTTGCATTGGAGTCGTCCCAGTTGTGACGTCCTAAATGTCTCAATTGACTAAATTGATTGCGTTACAAATGAATTCGGTGACGATTCCTTATAGTTTTACCACAGAATAAATAATAGTACTAGGCTTTACATAGACGTCGCTATATGTATTATACTTAGTAAGTACACAACATGGCATGTTGAATGTTACTATGTTACATAGACGTCGCTATATGTATTATACTTAGTAAGTATACAGCATGGTATGTTGAATGTTACTATGTTACATAGACGTCGCTATATGTATAATACTTAGTAAGTATACAACATGGCATGTTCAATGTTACTATATTACATAGACGTCGATATATGTATTATACTTAGTAAGTATGCAACATGGTATGTTGAATGTTACTATGTTACATAGACGTCCCTATATGTATTATACTTAGTAAGTATACAACATGGTATGTTGAATGTTACTATATTACATAGACGTCGCTATATGTATTATACTTAGTAAGTATACAACATGATATGTTGAATGTTACTATGTTACAAAGACGTCATAGTTATATCTTGATACAACCCTGCCGAGCGAAAAAGTGACAGAGCGATTCTGAAACGGTTAGAGCAATGGTCAGCTCTCGCGCGTTGTGATACGGTACATTCTAGCCTGCACGTAATGGATGAGCGCCTTCTAGGTAAATAAAATTGAAAGATCGCAGCGCTGTGCGAGATAAATTGCACTTTATTGCGTTGAAACGAGAGTTGCTATGTATTTAAATGACTTTACTCAGTTATCCTTCTGTATTGTACTATTATTTATTCTGTGTATATACCCAGAAAACAGTACCGTGAATACTGACTGGCAGACAACGCACAGCCTAAACCGGTGAACCCAGATATTTGAAATTTGGAGGCACTATTCTTAATTAGAGGACTAACCTTGAAGTGGACTAAGAAGTGATTTTCGCGGAATCTGGCCGGCCGGGAAAACCACGCTCGGCTTAAACTCTCTGAAATCCTTACAATAAAAGTGTTTTTTTGTATATTTTTAAAGAATTTATTGCTCATATATCTTTGTGCGAAAGATAACAAGATTCTCCATGACGTATACTATGCTTGTTGTTGCTCTACTTTTCGATGATTCATCGACATAAATATGTTATGTACATGCCCATTTACACAGGGCGGTACCCTAAGCCATAATAATAAGAAATAAACGTATTCGTATGCGCCTAAGCGTTGAAAAATGCGCGTGAGTAGCCTGGCATAGAATACATATTAGTACTACCGCAGAATAAATATTACGTATCTATGTACTTATGTAAGAAACTGAAAAACAAACGCTTAAAACTTTTCATGATTTTAGCATTAGCGCTTGCTTAGCGAGAACATATCTTCTAAAGGAAAATTTATCCAAAGAAAAGATGGCACTATTCTCATTGGCATTGATGGACGCCAATCTAAAAGTCAAAGGGACAAGTGTTAAAGGGACAGGTGTCAAACTAGATATGATTATGAGTGTAACACGGGTAAAAAAAACTTCCCGTGGTACTACTGGATCGCTTGGTAGTTCTACGGGTTTTTTTTGGTACTACTGGTAGTAATATTGGTAGTACCACGGGCAACAAATGTGGATCACGCACGGGAAAATTGATTCCTTGCGAAAATTATTAGCTATTTTCTTAAAATCTTGTGTTCAGTTTAGTTTACGTCAAAGTTGAAGAGATAGAAAGCGAGCTCCATTTAAAGATGCGATAAACGTGCATGTGATAATACCGAGTCACTGTTCATAAATAAATACCTATTTACATTTTTAATGCTTTTCTCTGATAGTAACATTGTATTCACGCCCGCAGACGTGAGCTAAGTTCATTTCGCCTTTTCAAGGTTGTTCCGATAATTTCGGCAATGCTTCGACCAATTAGCATACCTACGATAGTAACATATACATCAATGCCTATAGACTAGCATATCAGCTATTACTGGATAGTAGAAGACCAGTTAGGAATCTAATAAGGGTAGTGGTTTTGTAGTAGTAGGTGTCTGGGGAAGTACCACACATTTGTCAGATATTTAACCGCCAAGCAGTATTGTGTAAACATTTCTGTGCTTCGGCTTGAAGGGCAATGTTTCCAGCGAAATTACTGGGCAATGAGACTTGTCTCAGGGTGACAAGCGCAGTGCAGTGACGCGCAACATTTTGCAAGAAAAGTTCTGGGTGCCACTGCAATTTTTATGGGCAGGGGTGACGCTTACCATCAGACGAGCGACCTGAAAAAAAAACATCTTATCTTTACATCGAAAGTTATAGCTGTTTACCTAATTAAAAACACATTCCCCAGAAATACTTAGATAGTTGACAGAATCTTTTAGGAAATCCATATTTAAAATGAACGTAGAAAATATATGTACCTAGCTTATTTCCGCCAAGCTGTAAGCAAACAAAACCCAAACTTTGACTTAGGTACAGTTTGGCGGAATTAAGCTGCATCATAGAAGAACTACCCAGGTTCTTCTTCTTCTAAGGGCTGCATATTCTTTCTTCGTTTTATTTTAAAAATACTTAGCACATTCCAATTCCAAATCGAAATACGCGATAACGCAAGTCGATCGCATTTTTTTTGCAAAATGGTCTCGTTTGCCTTCTAGAAGTGCTCGAAGCGTTTTTTTTTTCCAAAACTTTTCGCTTCTAGCACTTTTAAATAGAATAATGCCCAAAAAAATACATGCAATCGACTTGCCGCGATTCAATAGCTAACAGAATTGGGGCCCTGTTATTGCACTTACCCACTTAACATGTTTGTCTGTTGTTACTACAGGGTTAAAGAAAATAAAAGAATAGTCTGGTGCGAAGCCACCCAGTAAAAATAACGCGCTTGGAAACCGAGTCCAATGCCGTCTCCGAGCCCAGCTGCCGGAGCATCAGCACTGCAACCGTGAACTGGCCGCAGCGAACCATCTTTGATGGTCACCCTCCAGATAACCCTGGAGAAAATTATCTACACGCTCTGTCACTTCATTATTATTAAGTTTCTTAACATATTTTATATTTTATAGTCTATTTTATTTTTAACTGTTTTGAGATAATTGGAAAATGAGTACAGTTTTGAAAGTGGTCGGAGCCTCCTGGCTGCAAACAAAGATATCCTCGTACATCCTCGGAATCCTGGGAATATTGGCAATTTTGGCTCTATTTGTTGGACAAATTGAAAGGTGAGGATCATTCAAATACTATCTATAATATTATACGCAACAGTTGGATCGTCTGACCCAAGTAGACATAGTGATCAACAGCTTCAATGATATCGTTCCCAACATAAACCGGCATGGGTGCGACAACGTAGCCCAATAGGGTACACCCCAACCAAATTCCCTGTTTACCTGTACATGTATATATCTTTAAGTGTTTTCATTTAAATTCAACGCAAATCCAATATTTTTTTCGCATCGGCCATGTAGTGTCATCCACAAACTAAATAAAGCAGATACGGTGTCTGCCGACGTCATTGACAACTCAAGTCTCAACTCAAAAGCGCGGCAAACAAATCTTTGTCACAGAGTATGGAGTTCGTAGATTCCATTAGTAAAAAAGTTATGTTGATAGCATAAGTTATTCATGAAGCATTTGTTATAGACAATGGACATTATTATGGAAACTTTTATAGACCAGTTTCACTTTATTTGCATGGGTGTAGGTATAATTCAATACTCTTTATTATAATACTGTATACCTAGATGTAGATACCAATAAATATGATAATAATAACCCAATTCCAAAAAACCTAAATATGAAACCAATAAAAGTAAAAGAAAAACCGGTGTTCTGAAACACAGAATAAAAAATTGTAAAAGTCTGTGGGCTGTGTCAACACGGACCTATGTGGGTCAGCAAATCAGCATGTAGTGTATTACGAGTATCTATGGGGTCAGCTTTGCAATACTCTTTGGGGTCAGCCAGCTCAATCTTGCCACTTTATATGGGGCGATGAGAAGTTATCAATTAATATAGGTAGAGCCGCCCGCCCGTAGTATTTGTATACTTTTTGCCCCGTATCACCTATTTACTTAATTTGTAAGTAGAGTTATTCTTGTACTATTAAGTAAGTACAGCAAAAACTTATATATTTATAATCGATGTCTACATTTAGACGTTTTTTTCATTTCATTTTACGAAATAAATAAATTAATAATCTTTGTTCTAGAATTCAAGAAGACGGGAATTATGCCGCGACCGTATTTTACTCTGAGAAAACCGGCTACCGTATCGAGTACTGGGGTCAAAGCAACGAACTTGCGGACATACCTAAAGGGGTCGCTCGCGCCTACTTCAGGATGGATGTCGACACCACTGGGTGAGTCTTTGTATATTTATAGATGACCTTTTTATTTGACTCTCGTACCTACTTAACTAGTAATCTCGGTCGTTTTGTCATCACTGTCACGTGTTACGTCTATGAGTTAGATATTTGATGCTCTTTCTAATACAAACTATCTACAGTAGTCGCAGCGGAAGTCTCGGAAGTTATCTGCAAGTCGCTGCGCAAACTGCTATTTTTCAGGTGCAATCCCAATGTTGAAGGTTGACAGCATTGTATAACTGCCTCGCTCACTCGCTTGCGTTTTTCGCATATTCTATCTCGCTCTTACTTTATGCTGTTTTATCTGACAGCAGTACCTGCGCAATCGTTCACAGAGCCTAACTTCACTAACATATAGATTGGCTGCGACTACTGTACTTTGTAATGTTTGTAAGTAGCTCTTGTTAACTCGGTCATGATCAATACCCCTAGTACGTGTTTATATACCTAGTTTTCGAAAACGAAATATTGTTTAATTTAGTTCCAAACATTTACTGGCAGCGCCTCTAGCGAAAACTTTCAGGAACCCTTCAACATTGGGATTGCACCTGAAAAATAGCAGTTTGCGCAGCGAAACTACATTTCGTTTTCGAAAACTTTAAAACTCGTACTAGACCCCCAGATCAGTAGTTGTTGAACGAGTTCTAACAACTAAAAAAACGGACTAAAATCGAAAGTTTATCGGCGTTTGTAATTATAAATTAAAACAAAAACGGGAGTTACTCACGTATAGAAGTTGAATTATGCCAACTATAGTTTCAGTTTCAACCATATCCGGTGGTCTTTCACAAGGCACCTTGACCACAAGGGACAGCCCACCGGATGTGGTTGAAACTATAGTTGGAATAATTCAACTTCTATAAGTGAGTAACTTCCATTTTTGTCTTTTAAAATGTATAAAAACCACGTTAGTTTCATAATAATGTTTGTACGTGTATATCGTATTTTTTTTGTAGTTGTGAAGTAGTGCGAATATAAGCTGCTGATGATATGTTTGCAGCTCATTATATAATAATACGTATAATTTAATAAAAACATATCCTGCTTTCTAGGTGGTCTCTCCTAGAGGTGGAAACGAATTCGTCGTACCCCGACGAGATCCAGGCCTACGCCGCGGGGGTGGTTGAGGGTGCTCTCACCTGGTACCTGATCCACACCCACCTGCAGAACACCATCCGCGACAAATGCGACGACACGCCCTTGGAGAAGCAATGCAACAAGCTGAAGGACCACCTGGACAAGTCTGTCGACATCTGGAAGAAGTACGCAGCAGAACATGAGACGGATCCTTTTTGGCATCAGGTAAATTATTAAAGTTAAGTAGGGGAAGATGCCCCTTACGCTGGCACTGCCCCCAAATATTGGCTTCGTTGAAAATAAATGCTTTGAAGCCATATTTAGCCCGCGGCTTTGCACGCTTGGTCATTTCTCTAGGTTAAAAATACTTTTTGTGCTATTCCAAGACCTAAAATCTTAATCAAATGTTGGTATATTGGTAGGTATACCAATATACCAACATTTGATTAAAATTCCTTCAGTCGTCAAAAAGTTTTTTATCGACTGCTCGGCTTTTACTCATCGGATTGAAATAACAAGTATGTACCATAGTTTTTAAGTCAAACACTAAGCTATCCAACAGTGAAAACTGTATCGCAATCGGTTCAGTAGTTTTAACGTGATGCGTGAACAAACATACAGACAAACAAACAAACAGACAGACACGATTTTTAAAATGTTATATTCTTGTTCAGTAGCTTATTTTATGTACCCTAGACCATTTGTTTTTTAATTATCTTCTTTGTACAGACTTTTTCGTTTTTATTGCTTTATTATAAGTATACAATAGATATAGATAGATCAAGTGTTGACAATGAATGTAATTAATAAACCTACCAAACCGCTTTATTTATCGAAATTTACTAAATATGACACCAAATTCTTAATATTAGGTTTTATCTGACGTGCCAATATTTGGACGGAGTGGCAATGTTTGGGTACTTTCCTAGGTAGATAGAAAAATACGTTTGTTACAACTAAACACTTCTCCACAATTATGAAAGTCTTTGGTGACAACATCATCGACTTATTCCTAACTAAGTAGTAACATTATTCCTACCAATCAAACTCTTTAAGAATTTGGCAACCAATTCACTGGAGACCATGAACCAGCCAAGAATTTCTCTCAAAATGTTGACTGCCGCAGCCGAGTTGCTGCATCCAAGCTTCCTATTGCCACAGGATAAATATAAGAACAAGCTAGTGAACATCTTTTTATAATGCCACGGATTAGTCCAAAGATAATATTTTCTTCATCATCAGCCGAAAGTCTGCTAAATCAAGTATCCTAGTTTTATAGTAAAAGCGAAGCAATAGAACGGCTACGGTTCCCGAAAATCCCTTGAATGTTGCCACTGACATAAAATTGATAATAGCTATCAATCAAGCACCAGAACCTCATTATTGTGGTTTTATAATCAAAATCTATCTATAAAAGCTATCGACCCGCGATCGATCCTAAATAGCGAGCTGACTACGAAAACTGACAAAATCGGCGATTTTCACTCAATCGACGTTGTCACGGTTCAATAGCTAACAGACTTAGGGCCCCGTTCATGGGCCCACCACGTGGTAGTCGTCCTACACGCTCCGTCTCTCGGGCCCCATTCGATAACCTTTATCCCCAACGGTTACCAGTTCCACAAGCTATATGACCTGCAATTACCAGCACTTGAATTCGCTGATCCTAAGGGCAAAATTTTATTGATTAATTTAATGCTGTTACTAACTAGGTATAATCAGGGCCGGATTTGCCTATAGGCCGAGTACGCCCGGGCCAAAAGGGGCGGCCAAAATACGAAAAAAAACTGCTCCTATGTGTGTGTTCGTCCAGACTTTGTAGATTTAGTGAATGGGCGAACGCTTCTATCATTTAACCACGCTAATCTTGGCAAGAGAGATGAAGTGCTGATACAAATGACCTAATGTTACTACGTCTGGAGAAGTACATGAAAATGTATTATCCGGATTAAGCATGATAGGCAACATAGTTACGGGCAACAGTTAGTTAATTCATATATATTAACTCAGAATTGGAGGTGAGAAGGGGGCGTCTGGTGCTACACGGCCTAGGGCGGCTAAGACTGATAGTCTACCTTCTGGATATACTTCACTAACGCTTCTTTACAGGTATCCCTATACTATACCCAAATCAACGGTATCTTCACTGGCTGGAAGCACGGAGTAGAGCGCAGCACGAACGTGTATGAGACCGACATCTCGGACCTCTTCTGGCTGAACTCCATCGCAGAAGTGCCAGAGCTGCAGCGCATGCTGAACATCTCCATAGAGAACTCCACGTTGGACCACCTCCCTCACCTGTCCAGCGCCTTCTTGAGGATAGTCAACGAGACCACTGATGATGGAGTCGTGAAGAAGATGTTTGTCGCTCAGAACGCGGCTGGAAGGTATGGATTTGTCTTTTCTATTCTAATTCTCTGGTATGACACCGCTTAAAAATAATGTTTTTGTAATGTATATCTATATGCGAATTTATTTCAAATGTCATCAATGTAGTAAAAGCACCATGGTAGCCTAACGGTATACTAGTGCGAGTTAGAAATTATAATCCAACGATACTACCGGCTTCGATCCTCGGCTCTGCACCAATTACTTGTTATGTGAGGTAACACTAATACTAACTTATGTGCGGTTTCCGTAGTTCCGTGCTTCGGAGGGCACGTTAAGCTGTCAGTCCCGGTTTTTATTAATTAATAGCAGTTGTTAAGACATGTCAGAAGCCCCCGGGCGACCTGGCAACCTGATACCAGAGGCCAGTACTATTTTATACGACAAGTAAGCAAGCAACCATTACGTCAATGAAAATGTTGAGAATATACACTGAACTCTCTTCAAAACGTCAAGACCCTGGCATATACTGCAGGTACGTATTTGTGTACTGTCACAGAATACATAATAGTACCAACGTACTGTGCCACCGACAGCCTTAGGTACTACCTATCGGATAGTTAAAGTCAAGTAAAGTGCGCCATCATACTGATCGTACCGCTTTCAAATTGTTAGGTGTGCGCATTTATACATAGTCATGGAGGCATGTTACACGCCTTCATGACAATAAGCCCCCGATTAAACTGTCATGTCGGCCGGACGTGTTAATTTATTTACTTGCTGTGCCCGCGGCTTTGCCCGAGTGGTCATTTAATTTAAAAGTAGCCCGTACGTGTTATTCCAGGACCAAAAGTACCTATAAAGAACAATATACTACATTTCTTCAAAATTCGTTCAGCCGTCAAATATATTTTGCGATTGCTCAGTATCTAATCATCTTATTAAGATACCAAGTACCGCAGTTTTTAAATCAAACCCTAAACTATTCAACAGAGAAAACCGCATTGCAATCGCCCCAGTAGTTTCTACGTGATGCTCTAACAAACATACAGACAAACTAACAAACAAACAGACAAACAGGCAGACACGATTTAAAAAAATGTTCTATTCTATTCTATTAAATGTTCTATATACCCTAGACCATTATTTTTAAATTATCTTCATTGTACAGACTTTCTCGTTCTTAATGGTTTATTATAAGTGTAGATCATCTTAAAGTTCGTTTTTTTTTCGTTTGAATTTTTGACACATTCGTGATTTATCTTTCCAGCTATTCATCAATGACTAGAATCTTGAAGCGGTACAAGCTGAACTACCATCGCACGTCCACGAGTCCCGACGTCGTCCCTGGTGCCTCCGTGGACTTCTCCGGGTACCCCGGCTCCGTCACGAGCCAAGACGAGTTCTACATCATCAAGGGGGACGAGCACAGGATGGCTGTCACTGGAGTAGCACTCAGGAACTACAACAGCAAGCTGTGGAAGGAGGTTAACATCACTGAACAAGTGAGTGCACTAGTTTGAACTTGGTTCTCATCCTAATTTATTACTACTGAAACAAAAATAATGAAGAATTAAAAAATGTTGTGGCGATATCGTACCATTTAACATTTCATGAAATGGTCGATAATTTCTCGGTCTGCAGCTCTCCTCATCCATTTTCTGCCTGCCGCTTTTCGCAGGTCGTCACTGCACCTGGCTACAGGGCATCCTACACTACATTTGCCTAAACTTAGTAAATGATACTTGTTTTGAATCCTGTCGAAATCTTAAGGTTGCTTCATCGTCACTAGGTCCCGGTAGGAGCTCGAGTAACAGCGGCCAACCACCTGGCAGGGAACGTGAGCTCCTGGGCGCGCGTGCTCGCCAGCAGTAACTCTGGCACGGCCAGCAAGCAGTGGCTGATCGTAGATTTCGGGAAGTTTGAACATCTGCAACTGAGGAATGGGACCAAGCATGTCAGGAGTGAGGTGGTCACAGAGAGCACTGTCAACAAGTGAGTACCTATAATTATCATTGCTTTTGAGGTCTGCTGGTTAGTACAACAGGTTGTGCGGGCCCTAGCCGAGCCCCCCAGTCCCTCCCCTCTCCCCATCCCCTTAGGACCGGTTTCTATATTTTAAAATTAACCGTTTTCGCGTACTCAAAAAGTAACGAGACCTTGGAAAAACGACTCGTTTCATTTTTATGGAAATAGGGGTTAGAGAAAAATGTTACAACCAAACAAGGGGGGGGGGGGGGGGGGAGGGGACTATCCTTTCAAATAAAAAAATACATTTAGAAATCCAAAGAAGGAAATTTACCAGAAAAACCCAACTGAGAATGGTTTCTAACCAACTTTAAATTGTTATAGACCTTAGATGGTCCTTCGAAATGAAAAATGATAACAGAAACCTAAAAATGATTTTCAAATACCTATTCAGTGATACTCCACTTGACATGGTTCGTCGATTTTCATTTTTTCTTTTTCACAATATGGCGTCTTGTTGTCGCCATATTGAATTTTGATTAATGTCATATCTCGCAACATTAAGAAAAACCGATTCACGTCAGAATCATCAAAATCAGTCCATGCGTTTGATCTATGTAGTTTCACAAAGGAACAGACATACATACACAGGCTGATAAACACAATACCCTCCGCTCAGAATAAAAAATAGTACAATTGAGAACCTTGGCATTTAAGTCTATTTTTTTTTTTACTATTTATCCATGAATCGTCCAAATCTGTTAAGAAATCCCGGAGAAATAAATATACAAACAACAAAAACCATCGATTTGAGAACCTTTTGAATGCCGAATAAAAGCAATCCTCTTCCTTTCCCAGGCACGTGAGGCACACGGTGGTTCACCGGGCTAGCAGCGGACACGCGAAAGGCCTGGTGACGCTGGTGGAGCAAGTCCCCGGCCTCACGCACTCGGCTGACTTGTCTGATGCTGTACTGGAACAGGGCTACTGGGCCACTTATGGATTGCCATTCTTTAAGGTGAGGACCACCGAAAAGCTTTGGAATTGTTTATTGATCTCTTGAGCCCAGTGCTTGTGCGATATCGCGTAGGCACGGCACACATAGGGCTCGAGGTATAAGCTATAAGATAAAAGATCGTGCAGAATACTGCCCTAGTCTCATTTATTGCGCTTCCCCCCGTTTAGCCTATAGAACCGACACTGCAGTTTTCGGAAAATTTTAAATTCAAAGTGCATAACGTAAATACTACTGCACCGATTGCAATGCGGTTTTTACTGTTGGCTAGCTTAGGGATTGAATTATAAGCTGGTGTACTTGTTATCTCAATCCGATGAGCAGAAGCTGAGTAATCGATAAAAAAACGATTTGACGTCACAACGATAACTCCAGATGATCCTTCGCAGTTATTTAAACATTTTTAGAATTTTCGTGATTATTATTAACCTATACGTTTGTGCTTTTTATTACTTCAGGATGTAGCAGAAGCTACGAACACACACCTAATGGAACAGACGCACGGAAAAATATTCTCCGAATCGGAGTCGCCTCGCGCCGTCCTGTTCAAGCGAGGGTACAAAAACGCGACCTCACTAGACAGCATCATAAAACTAATGAGGCAGAACAACGTGACTGCGATGAACCGGGCCAGCAACGACACCGGGGGATGCGACTCCGATGTGGAGTGTGTGGTAGCCGAGCGTGGTTTCTGGTCCGTGCTGGGCGTACGTGGAGACATCGCCGGCACTAGCGAGGCCTACGGTGTTATCGACACGAAGATCGCCAGCGGTGAGTTTGAATACCTCGATGATATCTAAGGCTTGTTTCACACTTACCACAACCACAACGACAACATGTGGGCGGGTGCTTGTATGCATAGTGTAATTCACACAGACCACACTTTGCCGTCAAATCCGACCACATCGCGCACACAACATTGCGTCGACGCAATGACACTGGCGCACAAGTCCCGCCTGCGCCCCCGACAGCAACAACAATGATTCCTCTCCGATGTCAGTTCGTTCAGTCAAAGCGTGTTCCCTATAAGAAAGCCGGAGTCAATCTGTCAAACAATAACGTAACCACATCGCAACTGCTAGCGACAACGCAACCACGTCGTCATTTTGTAGATACCACAACGCAACTGCAAAAAGCGACACTAAACCATGCACTGATTCACCACGGTTTGTTGCTGCGATGTGGTGTGGTTGTGGTACGTCTGAATAGAGTCTGCGCGTCAATGGTTAATGTACCTACACCTGATTGACGTAGGCTGTTTGTTCGGATAACTCATAAATATTACTGCAAACATGTTTTTGAATTGGATGAAATATGATGGATGTGTTTTATTTTTCTTAGGTTTATTAATCTATTGATGAAGTTTGACAGGGAAATACCTGGTGTGCCTCATGGTCATGAGACGATGCAAATATTATAAATTGCGAAAGTAATTCTTTATGTCTGTCTCCTTGTTTTAGTTTGTTACCTTTTGTCGGCTGAACCGATCTTGATGAAATATGACAAGAAAATTGTGTAAATGTGTCTACACACGAGAAAGCACCTAATAAGCTATATACTTTTTTACATTTTACCACAGATATCGAAATATTAATAATTGGTACCTCAATCTGATGAGAAGGAGCCATGCAAGCAATTGAATAAAAACACTATTAATTTTAAAAGTGTGATACTAAGTTTTGAAGGCCAGTGAATTTCATATATATTTTTTCAACAGCAACCCAAAACTCAACAACTACAGAGTTCGTTGCCATATCCGCCCCGCCTTACACCGCTGTTCCTAAGTCCAATGCTACCGCGCCAGTCAACAAAGGAAACCTTGCCCCAATATACACCGAACAGTTCAACGACAAGCCCGACATCAACGGACTGGAGATCAGAGACCTCGTCAGGCAACAACAAGAAGAGGCCGCGCAAGAGACACTTGAACTACTGAACAGAGATGTAGTGAAACCTTTCCAATGGTCAGAAAGCGTCTTCGAAAACGCCTCGCATACTGGCCTGCCAGACAAGTGGGCTTTTGGCCCCTTTAAACCAAAATGGTCGTGGTGAATCTCTTAAAATATCAGTCTCCGTACTTACTTAATTTTTAATTTATTTTAATTTATTTTATTTTTTATAGTGATTGTCTACAAAATTGTTTTAACCGTAAAACCGATTCCCCTGGAGGTCCATTCCGTTCAAATAAAAAAATTGTTTGTAGAATCCAGCTGGAGTTTTGTTAAATTATTGATGTGTAACATCTTTCCGCTCGCTTTCCTGCAATTAGGGGATTGATTTGGTGAAAAGGGGCCGAAGTGTGTAAGAGAAAGCCGGGGAAGCGCGCGCTATTTGATTTGACCAATGAGCGCGCGCGGTGCTAGAGTATGTTAATGTTGCATAATATCAAGGTGAGATGTCAGAATTGTCAGATGTTACATACATCATATTAATATGCGACTAAGTACTGTAGGTGTAGGCTCGCACGTTTCTTTTTTCATTTTATAAATGAGGAAATACACAAAAATAAAATAAAACGGTTTATAAATGTTGTCGCGCCTCGTTCACTTCTTGGCACAACTATGGAATTTGTCGTTGTTCCTACCTAGCTTAATTTTTTCAACTGCAGTTTTTCACGGCCTGTCCATCTTCTGTTCGATAAAAACTTTCCTATGGTCCATTTTTTAGTAACTAATGTTAAGTTGATGTACTTACTTACTTATTTTATTTAAGATTTATTTATGACATTTTACGTTGGTCCCGTCTTAATTTGTTTGTATATGTACTTATACATGTGTTTTAGACTATAATACATTTGTGTCTGTGTATTTGGATGTACTTAGGATTACTTTGTTATATCAAAAATAGATACTTACACCTATTAAGTATCTACTTACTTACTTATCCAGTTAAAAGGTTTTCGACCGGCTGTACCGTGTGACTGGTTTACTATTTATTTTGTAATGCTTTTGACTATATATTTTGTAATTGTATCTACCTACCATTGCACATTATATATTGGTAAGTAGAGTTAGTGTATACCTACTTATTTATTAAATTGACAAATTAATTATTTTAATTGAAAAATGTTAATAAGAATGAAGTGACTTTAGCTTTTACATTTTCGGTTTTACTTTCGAAAATATAAAATTAAATATTATGAACGTTGGTGTTTATATTCTGTACCTAATAATTACCTAATACATAACTGTTACTAACAAGCACAAATAAAAATATATATAACCCCCCTCCATTAAAGCTAAGAATCATCTCGATCACATCAGCTTTCAAACAGAAAACCGCATCAAAATCGGTCCTTTCGTTTGGGAGCTACGACCCTGACCCCTTCCAGAATAGCGAAGAACCATCTCGATCACATCAGCTTCCAAACAGAAAAAAACGCGTAAAAATAGGTCCATGCGTTTGCGAGCTGCGATGCCACACAGATACACACCCAAAAATTATAACAAAAAGACGAAAAGACAGGGGTGACAGGCGCGACATGGATTCGTCGGTTGACCTCTTTGTCGAAGTTGGATCTACCCAGTTGGATCGTCTGACCTAAATAGACATAGTGATCAGCTTCGATAATATCATTCCCAACTGGCATGGGCGCGACATGGGCATTTGACATGATGTTCATTTTAAAACCCACTTGTTGGAAAACAATATTGAGGTCACTGAGCATTGAGCTTAGGTCTACTCGTAGTCCACAAACGCTATACATAGTGGCCGATTATACTTTTCGGTCTTCTGTATAATCTGCAAGAGCGTATGGATGTGGTCTACGGTGCTAAAGCCTTCAATCCAATCCAGCTTGTTCAGGAGGCTGAAAGTCATCAAACCTACGAGCGAGATGGTTTGTAACTACTCTCGAAAACAGCTTATAGATGTGGCTCAGCAGCGAAATGGCCCTATAATTGTTCAAGAGGGTGTTATCACCTTTCTTAAAGGACAACACCAATATGCTCCTGTGCCACGCCTCTGGCGTAATACCCTCGAGGACGACGGAGTTAAACAGCTTCTGAAGGACTTTAAGTACCGGTCTTCCACCCGCTTTCAATAGCTCTTTCGTTATTCTGTCCTCCCCTGGTGCCCTGTTGCTCTTAAGCTGTTAGTGAGCCATTCTGTTCATGTATCTAAAGCTGACGGCTGGGATATATTCGGTATAATGGTGGGTCAAACGGGCTCTTGCATCGCTAGTCATGCTAGAGAACTACGCGATGAGGTGTAATATTGCCCCTAGAATTTCTCAAGCTCACTCAAAATCTCTGGCTCCAACGAAACGTAATTTATATAATTTTTGGAATATAAATCTACATAAATAAAAATATTTATATCGTTAGAGCCGTTTCCAAGAAACCAATTTACATACAAGAATATATTGTAGGATCTATTTAAAACATTGCAAAACGAATACCATACTACGTTTTTTGCGAGTACTATCTCATTATTTTGAACTTGCAATGTAAATAATGTCGCATAAGGCTTCGGTCTGGGTCAAAGTTGAATATCGACGATTTTACATGCTTTATTATGATCAATTTTCTAAGAAAGTGTAATTACATCAAATATGTTTACTGCATGTAATTATACATACTCGTAATATATTCTAACGCTGAGTAATTTTTGTACGTTCATTTGGATAGTTTTTGATAAGTAAATCAAACGTTAAATTCATCTCTCTCGCGCCGTGCAGCTTTCAGAGCTATGTTCGCGCTCAAAGTTAGAGTATATAAACAATAAATTATAAATTGTATTCAGCGCATAAATAACACAACATTATTTTCTTGAATATGCGCTGCATAGATTTTTTCAAAACTTTATAATTTTCTTAATTTTGAAGCCACAATTTCGTCAATTTTCACTGATTTTATGTTGATATTAAATCAGCGTATTGAGGAAATCAACTGAATTTCATAAAGATCAAGTATTGAATGACTGAATTACATGAATAGCATGTTTACAAAAGTTTATTAAACATAATTATTACAATCCATAAATAATGCATTTTTACAATAATAACCGATAACATTTCTCAGTGATGACCGCTCAGCGGTCGATGCGTTCGGACGTGTGATTCTGTAAAAAAAATCGTGATCCTCTCGTTCTATCATAGTACGTGTAACGTGCCTCTCGCTCTACCAAATAACGAAAGTAGCTCTACTTTATTTGTTTTTGTATATTTTTATAATCTCATATAGTTATAGTGTAGTTTAGGTTAGAATGCATGTTAGATTATTTTTAATCTATAACAACGTGTCTCAAGAAAACGATGTTAATCTCGTGTTTAGGATGTATGATTTTGAGCATTAATATTTTGCTAACTAATTTAAATAAATTCATCTGCATCTATATTTTTATTTATTGTATGTTTGTTATCTCATATCTCTGAAAGCTCTGAACCAATTTGAATAATTCTTATTTAGTTTGAAAGGGTATGACTCCGATTAGGTCTCATTTTTTTATCTATATTGTTTCTGTAGTTTTTAGTAGGAGGATAATATCTGAACCAGTTTGATTTAATAACTAGCTTAAAAGCTAAAAAAAATACGCCTGCTCTGCCAAAAAAGAGCTTTTGCTAATAAATTATATAGTGTTGGAATATGCTTACCTTCAATTTGATACCGATATTTTAAATTTCGCAGATATTTTTTTCTAGTTTGAAAATGGTGCCATACTGCCACCAAACTATGACGGCGTAGTAACAAATAAAACGTCTGTCATCTGACTAGAGGACCGTTCGCTTTGAAGCAAATGGCGAAAATAACTGTTAAAACGCTAAATATGATCACATTTGACGTTCGCTTTGGATATTTGTGGGCGAAATTAGCTCTCTGAAACATTTTCGATAACATTCGTTTTGCATGTTTAGATGACATATCAGTTCAATTTGACATAAGAAAGCGAAATTATTCCGTTTTAGTATAGAGTCGTTTTTTAATTCGGTTTGTGAAGGATCGTTACAGTCAAAAAAAAGTTGCAAAAATTGTAAAAGTTTTGAAAATGTTCAAAGCGAACGGCTTGTTAAAAACATACATTTCGAAACTGCCCACAACACCATCTCATCATCTCGAACGCCGGGTAGTATATCAAAAAGTAAATGTCTTTACTGTCAAAGTCAATTCTGTCACTATCAAACAAATCATAAATCAGCTGTCTTCTTGTACTTGTAGGGAGTCAGTATTTTTGTGGTGTGTGATTGTTTTTTTTCGAGGGTATTCCTTTAGCTTAAAATTCTTTAATCAAGGGATTCCTTATTTTCCGTGTAAGCTCAAATTTATATATAATATTATATTACAAAATGAATTTCTTTAAAAAAGCGCCTACAGTGAAAGGTAAAAATACTCATAAACCATTAATGTCGGGTCAATCCAAATGTTGTGGCTCTAGTCGTTAATCAGTTTACTATTGTTACAGAACAACAAAGACAAAATGATCGTGAACTACGTAAGGCTGGCAGAGATTTGGATAGGGATAAGGCTGCGCTTGAAAGAGAAGAGAAGAAACTGGTTAGATTTTAGTTACTAACTTTTTGAAAAGATCTCTCTTCTGGGTTGTATTTACCAAACATTAGAAATGAGACCACGCTGTTAAGATCCTAAATCTCTAATGAATGAATCATAGTACAGATATAATACATATTTTATGAGCTGATAATATGAGTTTTATCTTGATTGCACAAATTGTTTTGTTTATGACTCATCCATGACATTTATGATGGTATACTGTAATGTAACATTTTATATTACTCATCTTCTGTTGTTAATGCAAATGTTATGTTCAGTGTAAAATAAAATGCATGTAAAATTTGGTAGAAGTATTCTAGAAACAATGCTTTAGTGATGCAACGAATAGTACTTTTACGAATACGAATACGAATACGGATATAAAACCTACTATTCGGCGAATACGAATACGAATACGAATATCTCGCCATGGTAATAAAAGACTAATTTATTTGACGACCGGTTGGTCTCGTGGCTAAGAGATTCTAGGTACGAAATCGAACGGTCGCGGGTTCGAATCCTGCAAGGTGCAATCATTTGTGTGATGAGCAGAAATATTTGTTTCCGAGTCATGGATGTAATATTCTTATCTATGTATGTCTAGGGCCCATAGCACAGGGTATCCTAGTTTGGGACTAGATAATTGGTGTGGAAATGTCCCGAATTTAAAAAAAAAAAAAAAAACTATTCTAATAATTAAAATTTACAACAGGCAAATTTTTATTTAAAAATCATAAAATTTGTAGATTTTCTGGTTTAGGGCGATTTCTTATTTCAGTCTGAATGTTCCCAGCTGTTGAAAAAAGACTTTCTGAGGCGACTGTACATGGTTTCAGTGAAAAATATTTTTGGGCAAGTTTTTTCAGACTTGGAAAATGGACATCTTCTCGCCAAAAGGCCAGTGGATCAGCAGTCGGCGATAAATTTGGGAGCTTTAGATAAGCATCTATTTCGTTTTTAGTTTGCGAATCCCCTGTAAAAAGACATTTTGAAATTAAATTTAACTTTTAGTATACTATGTAAATGACAAAGAGTACCTATTACCTATTAATAACTTTTCTAACTGTTTTCATACTCACCAGAAAATATTGAAATTGGCTCTTCCATTTCAGCCTATTTTTACACGTGCGTTTTTCAAGTCTGCCAGTAATTAGAGCTGCGTTTGTACGTAAAATATTAGTTTTTAAATATTCGTATTAGTATTCGCCGAATACGAATATTCGGTAAATGTCTACTATTCGGCGAATACGAATATTCGTATTCGTTGCATCACTACAATGCTTAGTTTGAATCTCATCTTAGCACTGATTTGAGATCTATGCTTAACCTCTAGAGCCTGTATTTTTTATTCCTTTGAATTTCAGCCAGCCACATGTGGCCGGTGCTAGCACCTCTTTTACAGAAGTAAAAAGTTGGGATTTATTTTTAAAAGCTTTTATTTAACTTCACTTGTATGTTTGTATCTATGTATATCCGTCTGTCCTGGAATCTTGAAATTAAAATTTCAAGCACTTCCCGATTAGCTATCCGGCTGAAACTTTCAGGGTAGCTCACAAAACGAAGAAAAAGCAATTTAAAAAAAATGCACTATGGCAATAAAAAAAAGTCAAAACTTTTTTAAATTATTCTTATTTAGTATTCTGATGACTGTAAACTAATAAGGGAAGTGTAGAATGCCAATCAGTGATTGCATGTAGTCCTTTATATGCAGACAAGTTCACTATCAATATTAAACTTCACCAAATATCTTTGGAATCTTTCCTATGAATTCAAATTTACGGGTTGTTTCTTTAATATTTGTAATTTTATTTATTATATTTACATTTTAAATGCATTTGGCTTTTATTTATGTTTTAAAAAAATAATACATTGTTCTCAATTTTGTACATAGTTTTTTCACTATATTAAGATAGCTAGTACGAATATTATGTTTTATAGCATGATAAAATTTTAATAGTAAGGCAAAACTAAGAAACTGTGAGTTTTACCGTTTCAATGCTCTCTACGATTGTGAATTTGTCTAGTGGTAGTACAAAAATCAATCAATCAATCATGTTCTGTAACTTCTGAATGAACTAAACCTACACCTTACCTGTCAAATTAAGTGGTACATTTTTATTATTATTTCGTTGGTATATTGCTGAAATCTGCTAAAGTGATTTTACCATTTTTTCAGTAAAGATATAAATGAACTATAATGATAACGAACAGATAACAGGTCCATATTTTTATTATTGTTAGGCAACTACAATTACTCAAGTTGTTTTTTAGTTAAATACAATGACTTTAATGCAGAAATCACAGAAATCATATTTGCACGTGAAAAGAGTGCAGCTTGATGTATTTAAGACATTATATGAGGCCCTGATGATCTAAGAGTTAAAACAAAAGAAAGATTTGACATAACACATAGATCAGTGTTCAACTATATAATTTTTTTAATGTATTTTTCAGGAATTGGACATCAAAAAGATGGCAAAAGAGGGAAACAATGAGGGCTGCAAAATATTGGCAAAGCAACTAGTGGCAATGAGAAAGCAGAAGAACAGAATATATTCAGCAAATAGCAAGGTTTGTAAAGTTTATCACATCCAAATTTTAATGTTATGTTGTGTTTCTGGTAAAATATAACCCAGGTGTGTTCAAGTCAAGAGTGAATAGGTATCTACTAGGCAAGTGTCGGCCACATCATCACTTTACATCATAGGAGATCATGGTTAAACAATCGCCTAGTCCGTGATAAAAATAGTAGCTGAACTTTACTTTGAAAGCGAAATAATATCCTCGAAGGAATTAGAAAAAAATTACCTACAATAGTAGCTGAACTATACTTTGAAAGCGAAATAATATCCTCGAAGGAATTAGAAAAAAATTACCTACAATAGTAGCTGAACTATACTTTGAAAGCGAAATAATATCCTCGAAGGAATTAGAAAAAAATTACCTACAATAGTAGCTGAACTATACTTTGAAAGCGAAATAATATCCTCGAAGGAATTAGAAAAAAATTACCTACAATAGTAGCTGAACTATACTTTGAAAGCGAAATAATATCCTCGAAGGAATTAGAAAAAAATTACCTACAATAGTAGCTGAACTATACTTTGAAAGCGAAATAATATCCTCGAAGGAATTAGAAAAAAATTACCTACAATAGTAGCTGAACTATACTTTGAAAGCGAAATAATATCCTCGAAGGAATTAGAAAAAAATTACCTACAATAGTAGCTGAACTATACTTTGAAAGCGAAATAATATCCTCGAAGGAATTAGAAAAAAATTACCTACAATAGTAGCTGAACTATACTTTGAAAGCTAAATAATATCCTCGAAGGAATTAGAAAAAAATTACCTACAATAGTAGCTGAACTTTACTTTGAAAGCTAAATAATATCCTCGAAGGAATTAGAAAAAAATTACCTACAATAGTAGCTGAACTTTACTTTGAAAGCTAAATAATATCCTCGAAGGAATTAGAAAAAAATTACCTACAATAGTAGCTGAACTTTACTTTGAAAGCTAAATAATATCCTCGAAGGAATTAGAAAAAAATTACCTACAATAGTAGCTGAACTTTACTTTGAAAGCTAAATAATATCCTCGAAGGAATTAGAAAAAAATTACCTACAATAGTAGCTGAACTTTACTTTGAAAGCTAAATAATATCCTCGAAGGAATTTGAAAAAAATTACCTACACACTTAAACAAAAGTGTGATCAACAAATTCTGGGCAACATTTGGATTGGAACTATTAACTATATTTATTAACTTGTGTCCTGAAGCTTTGCAAGTGTGGACATTTTTCTGGGATAAAAATATCCTTATTGTTATTTGTATAACTAATAAGAATACACATACATTCAGATACATTTATTCATTTTGAATTTATTTAAAGCCTGTAAGGTTTAAAGAAAGATGGTGACCTTACCGCCAAACAAACAAGTGAAGCATAGTAAATGGCGGCTGCGTATGTGTATATGACTAGATAATTTGTGCTGTTTTATGGTTGATACACAATTTCATAACAAAAGACTGCATTGCTTGTGATTTTCCGTGAGGACTTGACTTGTGAGGCTTTGTGTGTACGAGTGGATTGGCATATCCTGGGTGCTTCACTTTCGAATTGGCGTGTGGTCAGTCCTTTTTTAAACCTTATTGCTTGTACCAGTTCTTTAATTAATACTGTAAATATGTTGATTACAGATATCAAGTGTTCAAATCCAAAACAAAGCAATGGGCGCTAACATAGCAATAGCAGGTGCGATGGGCACCACCGCCAAGACAATGGGCAACATGAACAAGGTCATGAATCCGCACCAGATTGCTAAAGACATGGAGGCATTCAAAGTGGCCAATGCCAAGATGGACATGACGGATGAAATGAGTAAGTTCCTATAAAGTCAACACATAGTGCATCAACTTGAAATGTTCATATTTTAGAATTGGGTAGTATTTAACTGCAAATCAAAAAAACTACTTTTTGTATGATAAAAATTTCCCATTTCCCATCAAAAATACTGATTGCACAGCAGAATACCGCACAATATTATTATGTAATGATTTAAGTTTGTGACACATCGCTATTTATCTAAAAGCTCAGATTTTTACTGAAAGCATATCAAATGGGCTTTTCAACTTAAAATGCATATCAAATGGGCTTTTCAACTTAAAATTCAAATCAAATGGGATTTTCAAATTAAAATGCAAATCAAATGGGCTTTTCAAATTAAAATTCAAATGAAATGAGATTTTCAAATTAAAATGCAAATCAAATGGGCTTTTCAAATTAAAATCATCATTTCAACCTACTAACCTACCTGTTTTTTTAGGCGCATTGCATTTTTTAGGCACAGATCCACATAGTAAATAAAAATAAAAGTTAATTATTTAATTCATCACTATTTTTGATATAAAAATCATAATTTGTAAAATTGAAAGTTAATTTGAAGTGCAATCAGTATTTTTTATGTGAAAGTTATGTTTGTAAAAGTGATGGTTTTCAGATTTGCAATTAAAAATATTCCTTTTAGAATCTGCATACCAGAAAATTACTGCTTTTTACAACAAAATGTCCTATCAAAAATTCTTCACATCGAAATAAAATAAACTGAGGATCTATACTAGCCCGTTTACCGGGGGTGCTCCAGGGAGGGCAGTGCCCTATTTTTATGTATACAATAGAAATATTTGGGGTTTGCGAGTGGCCCAAGGGCCACACCCACACTGCATTCATTTCAAGTCTACTTTTCAAATTGGGGTCATGTTGAGGCAGGCACCTTTCTGTAGTATGAATAAGCATCTTTCTGTAGTTTTACACTTTTACACCCGCCATGTATTTGGTCATCTTCCTTCATTGTTCCTTATATTTGCTCGAATACGGCGAAGCAAGGGAAGGGTAATGAGTGTAACAGTCTAGAATGTATGTGGATGTTCCACCATAGCGTCGCCCCTATTGGTCCGATTTTGATAAGCGAGGTATCAATCGATTCTTCTTCAGGTATAGATTATCATAGGCTTATTTTTTCGACTACGGCGAAGCCATTGTATGGTTATGTGTTCAACTACAAACTTGATCCGATTTTGACAAGCGAGGTATTAATCGATTTATCTTCACCGCAAGAGTAACATAGACTATTTTTACCCAACCGTAGTCTGGTTTTATTTTTTGCGCTTATGTCATGTTTTCAGTTAACGATACCCTGGACGACATAATGGGTGAATCAGGCGATGAGGAGGAAACCGAGGGAATTGTCAACCAAGTACTGGATGAGATTGGCATCGAAATCAGTGGCAAGGTAACATTTGTACAGTTATTTTGTTAATTATACCTACACACTATTAGCTCTGTGAGCTGTAGACCTAGCGGGTCTTTCTTTGCATAGCTGAAATCTGAATAAATGTTCAGAACACTTTTCGAAATGGCTGAAATATGTTATTTTTTTACGTTTTCATCCCACATATATCTGCGCCATTTTGAAAAATTTCGAATCGTTTTATCGACAAAAATACATATAATTATCGAATCTGCTCACAAAATTTCACGAGAATCGGTTTGAGAAATGCGACTTGTAGAGGAGAACAGCCGGACTTCCGCCGGACATACGAAAGAATTTTTGCCCAAGCTGAAACGGATTTGCTTCGCGCTCGCTCGGTCAATTAAGTTGACATATGGTACATATATGAATTTCTGTTAACGAAACACGGAAGTGTAATTTAAATAAATTAATTTTAAATATAGGGGTTTTCTAATTTGGCCCGTCGTGGGCCAAATTAGAAAATTATAAAATAAAGTTATGCATATTGTACCGTGTAGTTATAAGTTTTTTTTATTATATGTTTTCAATTTTCATATATTTTAAAATATATGAAAACCAAATATATGTAAAATATATGAAAATTGACCATTTCTCCCCCACCCCATCTCCGAAACGAAACTTTTCAAAAGATTTATTATTTTTATTTATCTTTTACAATACGCTTATTATATGATTTCAGATGTCCAACGCCCCGTCAGTGGCACGGAACAAGATAGGAGAGTCCACCGAAGCAGACAAAGAACTTATGGCGCAGCTAGCTAAACTTAAAGCAACGTAATATGAACGTAGATAAAATATGTAGCGTACTTCTGCCAAGCTATTCATTATATTACTAGCGACACGCCCCGGCTTCGCACAGGTGTAATTTAGAAAAAAAAAGAGGTGATAAATGTTAGTTCTCGCACACGGGGCTTTCACTGGCAAATAGCTGATGTTATAAGGAGTACCTTAGGCAACATTTATTTTTAAAAAAAATAGGGTTCCGCGCAAAATAAACCCCATGATTTTTGACTACGCGGACAAAGTCGCGGGCATAGCTTATATATATAAACCTTCCATGAAAAATAATCTAACTGATGGTGAAAACCGCATTAAAATCCGTTGTGTACTTTAAAAGATTAAGCGTTACAGACAGACGGCGGAAAGCGACTTTGTTTTATACTAAGAATTGATTCGTTTGGCAGAAGTAAGCTACAATATAATGTTACTTTCCATTTTAAATATGGATTTCCGATAAGTAACGCCCGACTATCAACTATAAAAAAAACTTGTACGATAATGAATGAACATTGTTAATTAAGTTTAAAACAGAATCTTGCACAGTATATTCGATATGGTAGGTAAATAATATGTTGCCCGTCGTGAAGAAATAATTCTTAGTAAATATTGAATGAGTTTAAAGTTTCAGGAATATTTATTTTGAAGATAATACGTACATGTGTATAAAAGCGAAGACCGATTGATTTAAATTATTTCTATCGAAAAAATAACATAGTTGCCTCTGTTTTTCGTTTCCAGTTAGCGCGGATCCATCTGGAAAAATATTCGATAAAATCTCTACGATCCGTTGCTACAAAGATCGGATAGCGCGATCCATCACTACAAACTCTAAGGGTTACGTCAAACCAACGCGTCCAGCTTGCGATCGCGATGGCGTGCTCGGTAGTGATTAGTTACTGCAATTGTACTAGTAACGAGTTCAAACCAAACACTTGGATCGTTGTTTCCAGCTGTAGGACGTGTTTGGTTTGAACTCATCGTACTAGGACAATTGCAGTAAGTGATCACTACCGTGCATGCCACCGCGATCTTGGTTTGACCGAACCTTAAGTATTAGTGATATAATTATATAATTTTTGGTACCCTTTACAGCATTTAGCTTTCAAAATCATATAAAAAGATAAATGTAAAGGCTATAATGATCACATGAAAGTGATTACAATGTATTTTATAGGGCAAGCGCAAGTGATTATTTACACAAGTTGACTATTAACTAAATTATCAGTGTCTTCAATATTAAGTTTTTTTTTGTGAAATACTGATTTGAATTTGATGTTTTTTGAGTGGAGCAAAACATTTAACTTTTTATTTATGTTAGTACCTACCTATCAGGTTAACATTAAAATAGTCAATTTATTTATCTCTGTATTCAGGTGATAATCTTATTATAATTTGTTTAATTTATCTAGGGGTCCTCAGATTTCGTCCAATTAATTAAAATTAATAGTTTATGTAAAATATTGTTTGTTATACTACAATATTTGTACATATTTAATAATTAATTTTATTTGTTTTTTAAGAAGCTGTGATATCTTTGTATTATAATCTGATACGAGATAAATTAATGTATTTTTTTCATATCAATTACCTCTTTCTTGGTCTTGCAGTAGACCTCTTCTGCAGTCCGCCTGGGGAAGTACCTCTCCAGATACTCCACTGCGACGACCAAAGAACAGTGTCTTGTTCGGAGGGCATGTTTCCAGCGAAATTACTGAGCAGAGATTTGAAAAACAATGCGAACCTACCGCGCAAGCTAGAATTGGCAAGCTTAAAATTATTATGAGCTAAATATCTTCTTCCCAGCTCATCTACAATCTACAACTGTCCGCACTGCACGACTGCACACAATTCAGTCTTTCTTGTACGACCATGATGGCTGTTTTTTTTAGAACGTAGATGTTTGTTATAGGTACTTCTATAAAGTTGGAATAATCTAACAAGTTAAAATTAGTCTGGAAGTTTCATTTGTACAACAATCAACGACAAACAAACAATTGGGCCCATAGAAGTTCTCGAAATGTTGAAAAGATACCTAAGTTTTATTTCTATTTATTTTATCTTTTGTAATCTCAGTCCTATTGCTACATACTATAATTTTAAAATACAAAAGCGTATATTATTTGAATTATTCCAACTATAGTTTCAACCACATCCTGTGGTCCTTCTAAAGGGGAGTGCGGAACGCTCGCGTACGCGTCTCGCCTCGCACTCGAGGTGCCTCATGTCCCAATTTTGTTTTTTAATAGTCGTTTATGAAACGGTTGCGTAATGAGGGAAATTAAAACACTAGGCGAGTTTTTAATAGTACCACTCGAGTGTTTTAATACCTTGATAAGTGCCGTTTCATACACTATTCATGCAATAGAAAATTACTTTTAATGGAAAATAATAAAGTCTTAAATCTTTTCTTGATTTTGCTGGTAAAACTTCGTTCGTCATGTTCGTTGCTGTCCCGTGATGTCAGGTGGAGTCAAATTCTCCTCACGAACACTGATTTCACATGTTTAACACATCTTTGTCACATTTTTAATTAGGATAAAACATTTACGCGCGCATACGGTCTAACACGGTGCGTGTAGATAATAAATGACGAAAACCCTCGTAGGTGCGGAGCTTAAACCGGTGTTTTAATGGTAAAAAATATATATTATAACATCGTTTAGTTCAAAAAACAGTGTTATAACTCGCCTACGGCTCGTTTTTTAAACTCACTCTCGTGTTTTAATTCCCCTCATTATGCAACCGTTTCATAAACTACTAGTTTTTTCTTATTAAAGACGTACCATATGTATATTATTATGCCACCATTTTTGAATTCATATTCCGGATTTTACGATATGAGTGTAGATAAAATGTATAAAAACCACGTTAGTTTTGATAATAATACTATATACCTACTAGAGAAGCGCCGAACATGGAATTCTAAACCGAACCGAATAACGAACATTGTTCGGTTCAGCGATTACCGAACCGACTGTTCGGCCGAACTATTCGGTTCCATTTAGGGGTGCTTTTCCGCACTGAACACTTTTCTACAGGTCCGCGAGGCGCCCGGCCGGCTAATGATTTGAAAACCGATATCTTTTTAAGATGGACATCATCACTCGCGCTGTCTTTACATTTTCTTAAAAAATAAGTGTTACTTGTGAGATTAGAGTAGGTACCAATCAATCGTTCGAAACATCAACCCTAAAACATCGTAGTCTGGGATCAGAGTAATGTCCCAGGACCCTCCTGCGACCTTATCAAAAGAACGCTACTGGGATGGAGTTAATAAAAACAATTTAGCTTAATAATTAATTAAGCTAAGTTGTTTTTATTAGATTGATTATAATTTGATTGATATTTATTTTCTATTTCATTGTTTTATCTGAGATTGAATGAATACATACTCATTTACTATTATTCTAATTGTCACCATAAAAATTGTCATCAATGTAAAATACGTCATGTTTGTCTGATATACTTAGCTGGTTTTATTTTCCAAATAAAAATAATCGAAGTAAGTCGAATAATTTTGGCTCGTACTTTAATATTCATTAATTGGTTAATATTTGATATGTATGCTAAATATTTTAAAGTCGACACAAGCTGTATGTAGGCCTTAAAATGACATAAGATTAATATTCGGTAAATATTCGGCACATCAACCGAATATTCGGCCGAATACCGAACATATAAAATCATGCCGAATATGCCGAATACGAATAATTAACGAATATTCGGCGCATCTCTACTACCTACTATTCCATTTCAGCTTCCTAAGACTAAATGGATACCGAACCTTTTTTTCTGGATAGGTAAATAAAGTTAGCATTTGAATAACTTAGAAACTAGAAGAACATGTGTAACTTACCACGTTTTTAAACGGGCAAGGTATAATAATAATATTAATGGTAAAAATTTATATTTTTATTTGTATTGTTTCTATGTTTTCTATGTAAATACGTGCTTGCGAGATCGGGCGCAGCGGAAATAAAAAATCAACCTATAATCTGTCCACTTGTGGATGTAGGCCGTTCCTAATGCTCGCCACTGAGCTTGGTCTTCAGCTCTCATCCATTTTCTTCCAGCCGCTTTTCGCAGGTCGTCACTCCACCTGTTCACAGGGCGTCCTACACTACGTTTGCCTAAACATGGTCTCCATTCGTGAACTCGTCTACCCCAACGGTTATCGGTTTTTCGGGAAATGTGACCAGCCCACTGCCACTTTAGCTTGCTTATCCTTAGAGCTATGTCGGTACCTTGGTTCTCCGTCGATATCTTCATTACGAATCTTGTTCTTCAGATAAACTCCAAGCTCTCTCCATAGTTCGCATAGTGCAAATTTAAGGTCGCTCAACCTTAAATTTGCAGACTAGTTTAACCGTGAGTGTCCACGTTTCGGCTCGTAGGTCATTCATGACTAGTAGGACGCACTGATTGAAGAATTTTGTCTTCAGGCACTTTGGTATGGACAACGAGAAGACGACGAAGCTTGCCGAATGCTGCCCAACCCAGCTGAATACTTAGTTGGCTTCCTTCTCAAAGTTGTTCTTACCTAATTTTAATATTTGTCCAAGGTAAACAAATCTTCGGACAAGTTCAAGACTTACACAACTAACTGCAATCGGTTCCGGCAGCCTTATTGTCTAACTCTGGTTATAATGAAACTGACGTTCATTTACACCATTATGAACATGAATCTCCGAATTCGAATTGTCTAACTATCCACCGGTGATCTCCTCGGTGATCTTCACCGAGTCCCCACTATCAGCTGTTTTTAAGCGAAATGAATGAACGAAACATCATATTTTGACATATATTGGTATTGTCTAAATTTTCATCGCCACCGAGACATGTCCATTCTGCTGTCAAGTGTGTTGGTTGGTGTACGCATTTACGCGGCATTTACGAATTATTTTGTTTTTTCTTAACATACTTGGTTTAGATTCTTTTATTTTGTATATATTATTATTTGTGTTTGTCCTGTGCCGTCTGGTGAGTGAGTATTTCGTTAGGATCGCTCATTTTTCTACGGAAAAATGAGTGATCCTCCCGACGCCGACCCACCGGATGGGTCCATGGTGGTGGGAGATACCCCACTTCCATTGGAGTCTCGAAAACGTTTGCGTTCTACGAATGGAGAGGATGCAATCCCTAAAAAGACCTCAATAACTCCGGCATCATCAGATCAACATGTTTATGTTGTCCCTGAATATGCTCAGACTAAAGATCTGCGATATGATGAAACTGATTTAGGTCCATATATTGTTCATATCAACAAAATAGTTTCAGACCCTGCTTCTGGCACTACTATGAGACTTTTGAAACTGGCCCAGTTACTATTCTCAAATAAAGTGTGTGGAATTGCGTCTGATGGAATTAAATCTACTGGTTGCGACCAGTAGATTTAATTCCATCCATAAGGCATCAATTGAATTCAGAACTGCAAGGGATGCTAATAATTTCTTGGATAGTACATTTTTGTCTTCCAACAATTATGAAACAAAAATTCCGGTGTTTCACCTCACCCGTATGGGTATAATAAAAGATATACCAATTGAGTGGTCTATGGAAGAGTTGGTCAATGCACTAGAATGTCCACCTGGAAGTGGTCGTGTAATCAAAGCAAGAAGACTGAATCGTAAAACCTTTGTAGAAAATAAACCTGTGTGGGTTCCTACCCAAACAGCTACAATTACTATCAAGGGCAAGCTTTTGCCAAAAAAAGTGTTCTGCTTCAATGCCGCAATTCCTGTAGAGACATACCAACTACCATCTATTCAATGCATAGCTTGTTGTAGGTTTGGACACATCCAAACACTATGCAGATCCAAGCTCCGTTGCTTTAAATGTGCTCAACCCCACTCTGGCACCACATGCCCAATACCAGAAAAAGAAGCATCATGTCTATTCTGCTCTGGCAACCATTTTGCTACCGACAAGAAATGCCCTGAGCACGGCAGACAAAAAATAATAAAATCACTCGTCTCAGAAGAAAATATCAGCTACAACGAAGCATCTCAACGATTTCCTGCAGTCAACCGCCGTTTATATGCTGACATGGTAAAAAATAACACAGTTCCTCCTCCCATCCAAGGAAATATGCCAACCCGGCCATCAACTCCTACTTCTTACCAAAAAACAATAATTATTCCTCGTCGCTCCATTCCAACTCCAAACAAAGCATATGACAAAGAGGCTCATGATGCTATAGTTGCCACCCCCTCCTCAAGTATGACCAATGGGTGTGCCCTCAACAGTTCTCCCAACGATAATCTTCTAGAACTTATGTCATACACGTTACTTAACATGATAACCAAATTCAATGACGCTTTACCGAACAACATCCTGCATATACTGCAAAAAATATCGACTCTTGTAAATAACCAACATGGAACAAATCTTACAATGGAATGTGAGGAGTGTCCGATCCAGGACTCCTGACTTTTTTTTTTTGATTAATAAGTCGTCGGCTGATTTAGCCTGTCGTCGCGGCTGTCTCGGAGACTTGGCTTAGACCTGGAGCCACTTTTAGGCTCCCTGGTTATGCCTGTTTTCGGGACGATCGCGACGACGGGTGGGGAGGTTGCGCTCTCCTCATTCAAAAGACTAATTCTTACTCTCTTTTACCTCTTCCATCTCACAGCAATAGCTTTAATGCTGTTGCTGTGAGAACTTTAAATATTTCATTTCTTTCTATTTATATCCCACACCCTAGTGCTTCTATCATTGCTGAACTGTCACCAATTTTTTCGGCCCTTCCCTCTCCTATTATTATTCTTGGGGATTTTAATTGCCATCATCCAATGTGGGGTTCACTCTCTACTGACTCTTTTTCTTCTACTCTTATTGACCTTATGGATTACTTTAATCTATGCCTTCTTAATGATGGATCTCCTACTCGCCAAACTTCTCCTTTACAGAATCCTAGTGCTGTAGATCTAACTCTATCTTCTCCCTCCCTGGCTACCCAATTGTTATGGTCAGTTCTTCCAAATTTATATGGAAGTGATCACTTTCCTATACTTATTTCTACTTCTACTCAGTCTTCCAATTCCTCACCTCTTCCTCCACTCTTAAAATACAAACTTGCTAATGCTGATTGGGACAATTTTTCCACTTCCCTTAATTCTAAAATCAGTTCTTTACCTCCTATTGATGATTACAATTATCTACTTCTTTATACTGAATTTGTTAATAATATTATCGCAACAGCAGATGCCACTATTCCTCTAAAACATTCTCGTCCCAAAATCCCCTCTCCTCCTTGGTGGGATTCTGAATGTACATCTGTCATCCGAGAAAGAAATGAAGCTGAAAAATATTTTTATAACAACATTACAATTGAAAATTTTGTTCTTTTTAAAAAGGTTCTAGCAAAATCTAGAAGAATGTTGTCTAAAAAAAAGAAATCAGGTTGGATTAAATTTTGTGAAAGTCTTTCGCCTCGCTCTCCATCTTCTCTTATATGGAAAAAAATTAAAGCATACCGTAGCTCAACAAATAATTCTCAGAATATAAGCTCGAATGACACTTCTTGGTTAGAAGCTTTCATTGATAAATTGGCCCCTCCTTTCGTTCCTTCTGAGGAATACCTAACTGCTGCTTCTCCTGTCAATATTCCTTTTTCACCTATAGATGACCTTTTTTCCTTTGATGAACTCTGTGCCGCCTTAAACCATCTTAAAGATACAGCTCCAGGTCTGGACGGGATACCCTATTCGTTTATATGTCGATCATCTATACTAACAAAGAAATATTTTTTAGGTATTGTCAACAAGTTTTATGAAAAGTGTGATTTTCCTGAAATTTGGAAACACCAAGTAATTATACCAATTCTTAAACCGGGGAGAAATCCCTCAATTCCGACGTCTTATAGACCTATTGCCTTATCTTCGGTTATGTTAAAGATCCTAGAAAATCTCCTTAAAAATAGATTGAAATGGTTGTTGGAACAAAGAGAAATTTTATCTAAATCACAATTTGGTTTTAGGAAAGGTTTTGGCACTATTCATAGCCTTAGTGTGTTTACTACTGATATTCGCCTTGCTTTTTCTAGGAATGAACATTTGATTGGTGTATTCCTTGACATTACAGCAGCTTATGACAATGTTCATCTTCCTCTTCTCAGGCAAAAAATGCAACAGCTGAGATTACCAGCGAGGATGACAAATGTCATATGCAACCTCCTAATAACTAGATTCATATCAGTTAGGTTCCAAAATACGGTTTCTTCTCCAAGATTGGTATGGAAAGGCCTCCCTCAAGGTTCAGTTTTAAGCCCATTACTGTATAATCTATATACGTTTGATCTTCACCAAAGTGTAAACTCATTTTGTGAGATCTTAGAATACGCAGACGATTTAGCTCTTTATTATTCTTCTAATTCTATTTCTGATTCAGTAGCTCGACTTAATGCGGCTCTTTCATATCTTAGTGAATGGCTAACAGATCATAGCTTATCACTAGCTCCAGATAAAAGTAATGTGGTAGTTTTCTCTAGAAAAAAAAATATACCGGATGTTCAAATTTATATAAACGATCATAGTCTTACAGTCAGTAATCAAACTAAATTTCTGGGTCTCATTTTAGATTCTAAATTAACAGGTACTCCACACATAGACTATATAAAAAATAAATGCGAAAGAAATGTGAACATCCTCCGTGCCCTGTCTGGTGTGTGGTGGGGTTCACACCCTTTTAATCAAAAAATACTATACAATGCCATCATCAGAAGCCACTTTGATTATGCTGGATTTTTATTAGAACCTTGTAGTAAAGTTTCTTTAAGATTGTTTGATTCCATTCAATCTAAATGTCTTCGGATCATCACAGGAGCAATGAAGTCTTCCCCAATAAATGCGCTCCAAGTTGAGTGCGTCGAACCTCCACTAAGACTACGTCGACAATATCTTGCTGATCGTTTTTTCTATCTAGCCGCTCAGTTCTCTAAACATCCCATCTTGCATAAGCTTTATTCTCTCTCTAACCTAGTTCCTACATCAAATTATTGGCGACATAAAGATCCTCCTTGTCTTTTAAATTCTTATAATAATCTTTCTAATTGGCCCTCCTCTCTCTTCCAATTTCCTATCCACCCTCTTTTTAGTGTTCCGTATGAAAGTCTAGTCTTTAGACCTAACATCCTCCTTCACTTTGGCATTGATAAGGACACTCCTGGTGCTAATATCATATTCTATGATAATCTGAACTCTCAATGGCCCAATTGGTTGACTATTTTTACAGATGCATCCAAATTAACAAATAATGGATTGGTTGGTTCGGCTGTATGGATACCTAAATTTAGAATAATATTAAATTTTAGGTGCCCTGCTGGCTCATCTGTTTACACAGGTGAGTCAGTAGCTCTTTTAGAAGCAGTTAAATATGTTGAATCACATAAGCTAAATAAAACTATCATATTCTCCGATTCTTTAAGTTGTTTACAAGACATTTACAAATATCCATTTAGAGCTAAAGATATGCTTCACTCAAATCTTAAAATTCGAGAAATATTATATAGATGCTACATTTCTGGTACTGAGGTAGCTCTGGCCTGGATCCCAGGACATTGCGGCATTGAAGGTAACGAAACCGCTGATCACTACGCTAAACAAGCTGTAGAAACAGGCCTAGAAACTTACACCAAAGGTTTTTCTCGAGACTTACGTAATCTAGCCAAGAAACATTTAAATGACAATTGGCAAAATATTTGGTCTCATACAAAGACCATTAAAGGTGGACATTTTGGTGATATCCAACCTGATATCCCAGTACAACCATGGTTTTTTAAATTTAAAAAGGCTGATAAACTAGTCACCTCAACTATAATTCGCTCTCGTCTTGGGCATGTTTGCTCACCAGTCTTTCTTAACAAAATTAGGGTCAGGGACCATTCTCTTTGTGAGTGTGGTCTCGATGACGGAACTCTTGATCATATTTTCTTTTGCTGCCCTAAGCTGTCTTTTTCTTTGTATGATGTTCTCGATCCTGATATGCCCCGACCTATAAACTTTAAATGTCTTCTTTCATACGTTTTCTCCCCATTTATATATGTTTTATGTAAATTTATAAAAAATAATAATATTCGTTTATAAAATTAAGTTTATGATTTCCTATTTATTTTAAGTAGTTAAATATTTTACCTATAATTCTTCTTTCCTATACTTACTTGTTTATGTCCCGTTTTATTATTGGTATCTAAACCGACGTTACTCCTGTAAACTGATCAAGCTCCAAATATATCGTACACTGGTCACACTTTGACATTGGCAGAATATCGTCAATCAACGATAAAAAGCCACTCTATAAAAAGAAGAAGAAGAAGAAGAGACATGTCAAATGAAAAAGGTTGCTCTGTCCTAACCTTTCGTATCAACTGGCTTTGAGTTTGTGACGAAATTATAGTTTTATTGAATTAAAAGTTGACTGTTTGCGTAAGTTCAAAGGGAAGGGGTAATCTAGGTATCATAATTAATTGCGATCTGTTAATTTCAGGCATTAATTCTCCGAAAATTCGACTTCCAAACTTGCGAAAGTCAAACAGAAAATTCACTGGTTTTTTGTTATATATATGGTTCGATACAAAGAGAATATTTCGATATTTACTTCTACTAGCACTTATTTCAGTTTAACATATCTAATTTATTCGATTACAGGCACTATAAGTACCTAACCTACAAAAACATAAAATGAAGAATATTTTTATGGGCGAATTTGTAGCCAACTGCAGAAAAACAACATCTCCAAACTAATTTACAGGCTCTCAAGCCCCTAATATTGGTGCTGACCATGTGGCTATTATAATATCTATGGATGTTCAATGTTTAACAACAAATATCAACAAAATAGTTACCTATGTGACTAAATATAGATAGATAACTCTTTATTGTATACCAAAAATATACAATGTCCCGCTTGGGGGGTGTGTATTATGCATTTCTCCCTGCCAGCCTTTACCCAAGCCAGCTAATAATAATAATTAGGTATGTACCTACCTAGTTAATAAATATTATACAACATATAGGTACCTACCTGCGGGACTACAGAAAGCTTGAGTTCTGTTGATGAATGTTTTCTTCTATTGGGGAATTTTTTACAGAAGTCATCATTGGTTATGCAGCAGTATCTTATCTGTATATCTCCTTCTTAGTTTGTGCTGTGAAGTAAAATGACACAAAACATAACCGATTATGTATGCATTGAAATGAGGTAAAAATCCATTAAAATATGTATGTTGTTGATGAGCATTTGTGAAAATGCATATACCTAGTATATATTATATGTACCTAGTAGGTAAATTAAACTAGACTCGAATAGGTGCCTATAAAATATTCATTAGTCCACCAAAATTCCTGTATAGCCAAGCCAAAGACTTGGAACTTACGATATATTTATTCAAAGTTTCGATCTAACTCGATGACCAATTGTAGGTCTATGCAAAGACCACTTTATCAGATGACATTCTGAAATACAATATGGTACATAGGTACGTATTTGTTGCTAAATCAAGGCATATTTGTCAATTTTATATCCGAAAACGAACATAACCTCGACATACATTACATCTCACAAAGCAATTCCACTTTTAGTTTATCCACGTTTCGCACAAACTCACACAAATCTTGTGACTATAACCTACCTATTTAATATTTATTTTTTTCCATTTGATTTTCATTTCATTATTGAATGCTAAAGTAAACAACAAACAAACACATACTTTAGTATGGTCCAGAATAAATAATAACTTGCGAACCAACGTTTCGTTCTACGCAACGTTATACTTGAATATTATTTTTTGAAGAATATCCATTTATTAAACAGCATAACTAATAAAAATTAGATTTTAATAAACAAATAAAACACTACACATGTTTATATGGCTAAATTAACATTTTACAACCATTAGTTCAAAAAAGCACTAAAAAGTGCTCAAAGCTGTTCTTCATGAAATGGAACGACAGAGCATATGTTTTTTGTGTTATGTAGTCTGTGGAAAGAACGAAATGGCCTTCACTTTTTCAAGACGATTACCACCGAAAATATTAGACAATTCCCCTGGACGGCGAACTGGAACCGCCAATGGTAATGGAAATGCCGAAAAATGGAATGGAATGGCCGGTAATGGTAATGGATTTGATTGCCATTACCACCAGAGTTAGACAATAAGGCTGCTGGTCAGTAAGATCGTTAAACATGGTCTTATCTATGTTCATTCCGAGATCGATGCGTCGAGATCACGACTTCTAATATTAGAAGTCTGTGGTCGAGAAGCATCTTGCAGCGACTCCGCCAGCAATTAGGACGATATCATCGGCAAATCATAAGTTTGAGATGTTCTCGCCATTGATATTAATGCCCATTCCTTTCCAATCCAGCGTCTTAAACATATCTTATATTATAGTGAACAGTTTCGAGGATATAACATCCCATCATTAGGTATATATATTTTATTGGAGTTAAATAATAAAAAAATTATGCTTATTTCCGCATACCTCTCGGTTCTTAGGGCCTATGCACACGGCGTATTTTTAACGCGCCGACGACGTTTATATAACGCACTAACGAGCCAAAATTTTTGTCCTGCTCTTCAAGGTGCAGGTGAAGCAGGACATCTCAGGAGCCGATTTTAGTTAATATATTTTCAAAGTAATTTAACTTTTTTTACAATCTTACGATTTAAAAAACTAATTTCACAGAAGGATTGAATGTTTATTGGGATTACACACACTTTTTTTTTTGTAAAATTATCTTCGAAGTTGATTCATTCCATGGACAGGAACGTGAAAACGGGTGTTTTTTATAAAACTTTACGTTTTTTTCTATAGAACCAAATTTATTTAATCGTGTTTCAGTGATCACATCCGGATACAGTATTCTGTGAACATTTATTACACATCAAAAATAAATATGACAATTAATCGTTTTCAAAGGTCTAGTTTTAAATTTTTGTGAGGACGAATGGTTAAATTTAGAGCCCATTTCTCCCTCCAGAATTTTAGAAGCAGACAATAAACCTTGCACACCTAATCAGTTGAGACAACACTGCTTACACTGGCTATATTAATAAAAAGATTCAAAAATAAATAAATATGGGCCCATTCACGAGCGAAAGAAAATTATGTGGTCATGTTAATACAACTTTTAAATCATTAGATCGATAGGAAAAATTGAAGCACACTGCTATCGGATGTCATAATCATCATTCAAACAACTTCTTTTGATTCTAAAACCGGAGTATACCTGAGGTTAGTTAACCGATAATACAATGCAACACGAAGCTCGCACGCATTTGAAGCGATACAAACGCGTGTATACGCGATACAGACGAGCTTTGAACGCGCTTGTCGCGTGCGTTTGTATCGCTTTGTAAGCGCGTTTGAATCGATACAAATGCAACAATCTGATTTTTGGTAAACTACAGCGTCGTGAGCGCGCGTTCGAGAAACGCGCGTCGTCGGCATGTATAAAATACGCCGTGTGCATAGGCCCGTATATGTACAAATTATGTACCTAGTTTCTATGAAAACTCACGACTTGTTCGAAACATTTGGTTCACCGGTTCGAATCGGTTCGCAATGTGGCTGTTGAAAAAAGTAGTATATTGTCATGTACTATATAATAATATATTCATTGTCTATTACACAGAAACTCAAGTTTAAATTCATATCATAGCACTCTTTGTTTTTTTTCACGTCTGGGTTGTACTATTCTTTGGTCTGGGTTTAATAAAAAGGAACTCTAGTAGAGACTGATTGATTGACTATCTCTAAATAATAAAACAGCCTCTCGTATCTACAAGTGGTTTGTAGACTCAAAGTGCTAATTGTGTTTGCGATCGTTCATGACTTTGAAACAGTTGAAGAGTAGATCGGCCCTTGTTAATAAATGAATCGAGGCCTGTTTTACAATATCCTGATAAAGCATCTCGGCGGATCTGATTATCAAATATATTTTATCCTGTCTACAAAAGGAAGTAAGGCCGTATTCAAAGGGTTATTCCCTTTCTACCCACCAGCCTTGTCCCACTAGTGGGGAGAAAGAAAAAAAGAAAAAAATTATGGCCTTTCTCCCCACTATAGAATATATTATTTCAATTATTTGACAGTGGGGAGCAAGGTAATAATCGAAAAAGTATTCTCTCTGTCCCCACTACGCAATCCTTGATATCCTTGATATCTCCATAATTGCCCTTACTGAAAATAATGTTTGCTTCATCAAGTCTAGTGGGACATTATACTATAGTAAATTTGGTTATTCGCTTTCTCCCCACTACTATGATTGGTATATTTTTTGATTCTATAGTTCTGTGATAGTGGGGACAAAGACAATACTTTTTCGATTATTACATTTCTCCCCACTGTCAAATAATATATTCCATAGTGGGGAGAAAGGCCATACATGTTTTATTTATCCCTTTCTCCCCACTAGTGGGACAAAGCTGGTGGGGAGAAAGGGAATAACCCTATTCAAACGGCTTCTACTTAGCCCTTACTAGCTGTGCGCTTTTCCGCGGCTTTGGCCCCGTTGTCATTTCTCTGGGCTATGAAAACCCTGTGTGCTATTCTGGGACGTATAATACCAAATCTGAAAATTCCTTCAGGCGTAAAATGTTTTTTTATCGATTGCTCGACATCTACTCATCGGATTGAGATACCAAGTACACCTTTACACAGTACAGTTTTTAAGTCAAACCCTAAGCTATCTAACACTGAAAACCTCATCGCAGTCGATTCAGTTAATGTTACATGATGCGTGAACAAACAGAAACACATAATTTAAAAAAATATGTCCAGTAACTTATTTTAAGTACCTACCCTACACCGTTTTTTTATTATCTTCATTGCACAGACTTTTTGGAACACACTGCTTTATCATAAGTATAGAAGATAGATAGATTAAGGGCTATCTATAGTTGTCTAAAAAGTTTATCTAGAAATCTCATGTCAAAATCAATTAAAAATAGTGTGACTTCCTGAAATTTACTTTGATCTAGATGGCACTCATGAAAAGTTAAACACTAGAAAAAAGTTTCTTGGGCCTTCTGTATCAGTGTCAGAGAGGCTGCCCAAGGGCCTCAGAGGTAGCAATGTAAAACTAAAACAATTTGGGTTGCTCTTCAGCTGTGTGTCATTAATTAAAACAACGCGCGCGCTGGTGTGGCAGAAGAGAGACTGGCCACGTTCCTAGAACGAGCGAGGGGTGCGGGAGGACGCGTGGTGTCAGAGTTTGTCAGGCTGCCCATGGGCCTCAGACGTAGCGTACTATTATTTATTCTGTGACGTAGCCGAATGCTATCAGTTGGAAAGACCGATACGGCTTAGATAGATAGATAGATAGATAAATTCTTTATTGCACACACCACAAACAAAATCAACAAAAAATAAAGGAACAATAGCAGAAGAAGTGTACAATGGGCGGCCTTATCGCTAAAAGCGATCTCTTCCAGGCAACCTTTGGATGGAGAGGATTTGTTATAGTTGTGAGGGACGGGGTGCATTATGATATAAAAATACTACTTAGTGAGAAATAGTATATAATAATATATAAATTTCCAATATATATACATACATATATAAATAAATATATATTATATGAATACATAAATACCCAAATATAATTATGAGATGATAAAAAAACAAAAAAAAACTGTAATACAAGCAACATGACAAACGTGATAATAAACATAATATTTGCTAGACTTCCAAGTAAAACCTCTTCACTTGACACTTAAAAACTTCCAAAGATGGCGCACGCCGTATAGAAACAGGCAATTTATTCCACAGACGAACAGCTTCTACCGTGAAAGAACGTCCGTAAAAAGTGCTGCAATGCAAAGGTAGCTTGAGGGTGAGATTTTCGGATGATCTAAGATGGAAGGTGTTGGATGTGTAGAGGAAATCAAAGCGTTCTTTAAGATAGCTCGGGGTAGAAGGATTAAACAAGATATTATAAAGAAGGTTAAGGATATGAGCATTCCGGCGAAGGTGAATGGGTAGCCACTTGAGCTTTGCACGAAAGTGAGAAACATGGTCAAATTTGCGCAAGCCAAATATGAACCTTATAGCAACATTTTGTAAACGCTCAAGCTTATTCAGCTGTTCTTCGGTAAGATCAAGATAGCAGACGTCAGCGTAATCGAGAATGGGAAGCAAAAGAGATTGCGCGAGAACAACCTTAGTGGCAGTAGGTAAGAAATTTCGAAGGCGCCTTAAAGAGGCTGCCGCAGCAAACATTTTACAGCTAGTAGCTGCTACCTGAGGGCTCCAACTGAGAGATCTGTCCATTATAAGTCCAAGGTTCTTGACTGAATCGCTGTATGGTATAGTAATTCCATCAAAAATTATATTTGGAAGGGTTAGCCAGTTCACCTTAGAGATCATACGGGAGCTCCCTAAAATAATGACCTGCGTTTTACTAGGATTTACTGTTAATCCGTAGGATTTACTCCAATCATTTATACGACGCAGATCACAATTTGTGCTTGTAACAGCTTTATCTAGCTTATTAACTGAGGCCTGGGAATAGATTTGAAGATCATCTGCGTATAGGTGGTAAGAAGAAGTAAGATTTTGAGATATGGAGTTAATGAAAATAGCAAATAAAAGTGGAGATAGGACGCCGCCTTGCGGTACACCGGCTGACGTGTTGCACCAGGCAGAGAAAGTCTCCTCCAGGCGAACCCGCTGCCGACGTCCGTATAGATAACTATGAAACCAGTTGACCACCGATGGAGATATGTTAAGTGAGCAAAGAATTGCAAGGAGAATATCAAAGTTGACAGCATTAAATGCATTACTAAAATCTAGCAATGTCAGCACAGTCAACAGGCCATTATCCATACCAAGACGAACGTCATCAGTAATCTTAACAAGCGTAGTCATAGTGCTGTGCCCGGGACGGAAACCAGACTGGAATGGATTGAGAAGATTTTGGCTGGACAGGAAATGGCTAACTTGTCGGTGAACAAGACGCTCAAGAACCTTGGATAGAAATGGAAGGATGGAAATGGGACGATACTCAGAATATGACTTTGGGTTGGTTTTCTTGGGTAAAGGTAAAATCTGTGCGTCTTTCCAGACGGCAGGAAAAACACCACTGAAAATAGAACTATTAAAAAGGAAACAGAGGACAGGTAGGATAATATCAAGGATGGGCACCAACATGTTTCGACTAATACTATCACTACCGACAGAGTTGGAGGAGATAGACAGTACCGCCTTCTTAACATCACATTCGGTGAATCGACTAAAGACGAAAAGAGGACGGTCAGGAGTTGTAATGGCCGAAAGGTAGTTGATTGTTTTATTCTTTACCGACGCTTGCAAGGCAGAGGTAGATGAAAAATGATGATTAAGAGAATCAATATCTAAATTATTGGGAAAGGAGTCCTGTCGTGATTTGCCAATTCCCAGAGACCTGAGGAACTTCCACACTTTGGCTGGATCCTCATCTTCAACTGATGCATACACATGGCGACGTAACGCATTCCTACACACCATATTGCAGCGATTTCGAGACTGAACGTATTTAGCTTTACTGTATTCAGTCGGTCGCATCTTGTATCTAGTTTTCGCTGCAGCCTTTTTGTGCATTAATGATTTAATATCGTCCGTAAGCCACGGAGCAGGGAGATGCTTCAGTTTGATTGCACGCAAAGGAGCATGGACATCATATAACTGCGTGATGATAGAGTTAAATATAACAATCTGATCATCCACTGACGGTGCATTATTGACAGTACTCCAGTCAACCATTCTGACATCATTAACGAATGCCACACGATCTATACCACTAAAACTGCGCTGTAACATGATTCGAGGTTTAGGTTTTGGAGGGCGAATTTTATACGAAAGGAAAATCAAGTCGTGGTATGAAAAAGAATCAGCCGAGTACTGACCATGCTTAGCAACATGTTGAGGGGATGACACGAACATGAGGTCCAAAAGTGAATTAATTGATGGAGCACCTTGGTTATGAATGTTAGTTTTACAAAAACTTAACTAGACGGCGCTACTGTGCACCGCTAGATTGATTGCCACTAGTGTGATACCTATTTTAAATCTAGATTCTAGAAGTTACAACTTACAGCTAAACTATTAAAAAAAAAGCTATAAACTGTTTGAGAACCTAAAGAAAGAAAGAAAATACATGTATTTCTGACAACACAGCATTAAACATTATCAAAAACAAAACAAAAAATAGAAATTTATATAATATAATAACAAAATATAAGGCTGTGTGTTGTCACAAACAGGTCCCTACTCAGCAAACGCTAAAGCCAAGGCCTTCGCCTCCATGTTAATTCTTCGTTTAACATAGAATTTATTCTTCGTGTAGTTTATTATAAAGGGGCGGAACTCATCCGTGAATAAGCTAGCGATTAATTCTTCGTTTAACATAGAATTTATTCTTCGTGTAGTTTATTATAAAAATGGCGGAACTCATCCATGAATAAGCTAGCGATTAATTCTTCGTTTAACATAGAATTTATTCTTCGTGTAGTTTATTATGAAGTGGCGGAACTCATCCGTGAATAAGCTAGCGATTAAGGTAACGGTAGCCTCGACCACGACATTGGTATGCGCAAAGCGACTTGGTCGTTTGTTTTAAAATTTAATTGGGTTTACACACAATGTTTACAATACGTTAATGTCAAGGTACCCTGCGTGTTTGGGCCCTACACCATTAATTTGAGCGACGCTCCGTTAGAAAGGAATAACTCCCTATTAGGCAGTTCTTGCCTTAGGACTTGTAGTCTAAGGTAGCTTTGTCTGGCCAGGGGCGGACTTATTCTGTATCCTGAAATACATAGCGTTAAAGTTTGGGGACATCATGATACTGGATCATCTGTTCGAAGAGGGCCTCAATAATACGTATCTGTATAATGATATGAGGCAAGTTCCACAAAAGAAGAAGCTTTATGAGAAGAGTCAGAGGGATTTTGTAAGTTTATGCTTCTACTCTATACTTATACAAGCGATCCGCCCCGGCTTCGATCGGGTATGGTATCCAAATTTGACGATTCGTCTTCACGAATATTTAGAAGTAGACCTTTGAAAACGGTTAATTTACTTATTTTTTTATGTGTAATATATGTTCACAAAATACTTTATCTGGCTGTGGTCACCGAAACACGATTAAATAAATTAGGCTCTATAGAAATAAAACCTAAAGTTTTCTAAAAACACCCGTTTTGACGGTCCGAGTCGGTCCGAGTCGGTCCGAGTCGATGGAATGAATCAATTTCATTCAGTTTCTATCTAAGATATTTTTACAAAAACCCAATGTGTGTAATCTCAACCAACATTCAAATACTTCTGTGGGATTAGTTTATTGAAAAAAACGTAAGATTATTAAAAAAAAGTTAAATTAAATTGAAAATATGAACTAAAATCGGCTCCCGAGAAGCATCGCCTATCCTGCTTACTCTGCACCATAACGAACAGGGCAAAAATTTGGAGCCCATAGCGCCTTAACACAAATACAAATACAAATACAAATTCATTTATTGCCATAGATGTAGGTAAATTGATAGTTGTTACAGTGCTATGAGTCCCGTACAATCTACCTCAACAGAGGTGTGCAATAATTACATGTCTAGCATGAATGTTATAATATATTATAACTATGTTATTGTAATTCTTACATTTATGTTAGTTACACAATTTACACAAATAAAAGTTATATCTCAATCAATTATTCTCATCACAATGTCAAATAGTTGCAATAATAATGGAAGTTAAGTCATCATAATAGTAATCGTAAAATATGTCAAAGATTTAATGAACAAAAAAAATTATATAATCTTTAATAATATGTCAAATTTAAATACATAGGGATTTTTCATTATTAATCATAATTTAGTATGTAAATAATCCTTTACACTATAGAAACATTTGTCCAATAACCAGACTTTTAGTTTTTGTTTGAATTTATGTATGCACATGGATTTTAAATCTTTTGGCAATTTATTATAAATTTTGATAGCCATCAAAAAAGAGTTTTTCTTAAATATGTCTAATCGACAATTTGGAAAATAAAGTCTATTACAATTTCTAGTGCTTCTTTGTACCATTTTTGAGTGTTCGTCGAACATGTTGGGGTGTTCTTTTACAAACACGCAGACTTCCCTAATATACATACAGGGTAATGGGAGAATTTGAAACTGTTTAAAAAGTGGTCGACAACTGTCGGTAGACCAGGCACCACAAATTGCCCGAACGCATTTTTTTTGTACAACGAACGCCCTATTAATGTCAACAGAGTTGCCCCACAAAAGTAGTCCGTATGACAAAATCGAAGACACGTAGCCATGGTACGCACACAAGGCAGCATCTTTGGAAACTGAGAGTCGCAGTTGTCTTATAGCGTAGACAAAGCGATCGAGTCTGTCACTGACATTTTCTACGTGGCACTTCCAATTGCAGTTCTTGTCAATTGTTATGCCTAAAAATTTACATGTGTCCACTTCCATTAACTGTGTATTTTGGTAGTTGATGTTTAGCTTATCTGGTTTAGATTGATAAGTTTGGAACTGGATAACATTACTTTTACTTAGATTGATTTTCAAATTATTTTGATTTAACCACATTGTTATGTCATTTAATGTATTATTAATATCCACTTTAAGTTGTTCATTACTTCTCGATTTAACGACTACTGTAGTATCATCGGCATATAAAATACACTGATGTTTTGTCACGTTGGGAATATCATTTATATAAGTTAGGAAAATGAAAGGTCCCAGTATACTCCCTTGAGGAACACCGGTTTTGTTTGTTTGAAGCTCCGACCTATAAACTCTTTTGTGCCCATTCATAATTTTATAAACTTCTGTACATTGTGTTCGGTTTTCCAAATAACTTTTAAGCCAATTTTGAGCGTTTCCTCTAATTCCATAAAAATTAAGTTTATTTAGCGCTGTATTATGATTAACTAAATCAAATGCTTTTGTCATATCTAGGAATATGGCTGCTACCTTTAGTTTATTGTTAAGACCGTCTGTTATTGACTTAATTAAATTAAAGCACGCCAAAGTGGTGGAACTGTTTTTCGTAAAACCGAATTGATCAGGACTGAGTATCTTATTTTTTGTCATGAATTCATTCAGTCTTGAAAGCATGGCCTTTTCAAAAATTTTAGACAACACTGGGATGAGAGTTACCGGTCTGTAATTGTTCATGTTGTCTTTTTCACCTTTTTTGTGCAGTGGTTTTACGATAGAAATCTTCAACTTATCGGGAAATGAACCTTCAGCAAATGACAAATTGATAATATGACAAAGATGTTGACACAAGTGAGGGGCACAAATTTTTATAATTTTAGTATTAATATTATCATAACCAACCGAATTAGTATTATTTAGTGATTTAATTATATTTAATATTTCTGATTCATCAGTTGGATTTAAAAATATTGAATGAATTGGATTATTTTTTGAAGAATTGTATAAATTTCTAGATTGTGATGTTAAGTTATTGTCATTTGTTGATACATTGATATAATAATTATTAAACATATTGCATATTTTATTTGAATCATTAAACGTCATATTATCAATTTTAATTGCCTCAATTCCATTAGATTGTACGTTATCATTTTCTATGTTATTGCGTATGACGTTCCAAACGGCTTTTCCTTTGTTTTTATTATGATTTATATATTTAGTGTTCTGTATTTGTTGTGATTTCTTTATACATTTTTGAAGTAATTTACTATATGATTTGTACGTTTGGACGTTAGATTTTTTGTTATCTTTATGATGGATATATTTTAAATAGTGTAATCTTTTTTGTATGCATGATTTTTTTATTCCTTTTGAAATCCATTTACATTTATAGATATTTTTACGTTTTATTTTCATTCTGATTACCGGAAAACAAAGACCAAAAAACATTAAAAGCATATTGTGAAATGCATCAAATGCTTCGTTAAGTGTTATTTGTTCATATACTTCAGTAAATTTAATGGAAGTAATACATTCACAAAACTTGTTGATATTTTCACTGGAGAAGTCTCTTTTATCCTCTAGGTACTCGGGACAAGCCATTTTCGTTTTTAATTCAATGGTAACTCTTTGTGCAGTTTCATGATCCGATAATGCCAAATAATGGATACCTGAAAGTACGTTTTTTTTAATATTGGTTGCAATTTGATCAATGCACGCAAGCTTTCTGGTTGGAACCTTGATTAGAAAATCATAATTATAATTTTTAAGTACAGTTAATAGCTCTTTACTGGTGTTATTTATTTTGAGTAAATCAATATTCCAATCTCCGCACAGAATTACTTTTTTGTTTTTATATTTATCCGTCAAATATTTCAATAAATCTTCCAGTCGTTTCAGAAAAATCTCCACCTCATATTTAGGAACCCTATAAATACAAATTATTATCAGATTATGTGCTAGTACTTCTATTCCGCAAGCTTCAAACACCAAATTTGTCGCTAAAGACTTAATATATGTAATTTCTTTGTATTGAAGTTCATTTTTAATTAATATACAAGTACCTCCTCTTTTACCGCTCCGGGAATAAGAAGAAGCTAAATTGAACTTATGTATTTTTAGTAGGGATTCATTACCTTTCTTTATAAATGTTTCACTCAGACATATTACATTTACATCAAAATTTTCTTTTCGTGATAACTCTTCTAAAGCTACTTCTATATATTCTGCTTTATTAATAGCTCCAGCAATGTTCTGGTGTAGTAATGTAAAATTATGGCTTGAATTATTCACGAAAAAACTGATTCCTATTGTTTCTTTGAGGCTTAGGACAATGAAGGTTTGAAGACCCTGCCCCTGGGCCTGTTCCGGGCCCTGCTTCTTTAGTTGAACTTTCGTGCTTGTGGCACTCGGGTATAATGTAGCTTCCTACTCGTATTAGTGAAAGAACTTTCAGAATCGGATCTTTAGTTCCAGGAGATTAGCCATTACAAACAAACTCACAACAAACTTTACCTGTTTATAAATACTAGTGTAGACGTAGACTAGTGTAGGTATTTTCACTTCCTATATGAAAAACTAATACGTCATTCCCGACTACTGTCGGGTAATAAATAGCCAATGACACTGTAGCGATGATGACGAATCGCTTTATACCTCGCTTGTCTAAATCGGACCAAGTTTTCAGTTTGAACACATAACCCTTCCTTTGATTCACCGTAGTCGGGTAAAAAAAGTTGCATATTACACGCTCTATACCTAAATCGATTGATACTTCGCTTGTCAAAATCGGACTAAATGGGGCGACGCTATAGCACAGAGCTATAGTGGAACATCCACATACATACATATACTGTTAAACTCATTACACTTCCCTTGCTTTGGCGTAGTAAGGTAAAAAGGAAAGGAAGGAGTGTAGTGTCTTCGTGACATTTATTTTATACTAGCTTTTGCCCGCGACTTTGTGCGCGCGGATAGTATGATAGTTTTTATCCTCCTAACCTCACAATGAGTGACGCGATGTGGCCGAACATGGAGTATGCTTGCCAAGAAGATATCTGTTCACTCTAGACTTGAAGATACCCAGCAAGAAGGTTTCTTCCTCCGAGATATCCAGATTATATTTTGTCGGTTGACATCTACCAAATCGCAAAGGGCCAGCGTAGCTGGACGCTGGACCCTGCACGCTGTCATCATCTCTCTCTCATAAAGAAGGCTTAATTTTGTAAAAGCAGTTGGAAAGAATACTCGGATTATTCTAAATTATGTAATAATGATAAATAATAGACTCGCAATTTTAAGCATTCCTTCCCGGGCGTTAAAACTGGGATTCCCGACAGGGATTACGACCGGGCGCGGAAATAACAATCACACTATTATTATAAAGGCGAATTTGGATGAACTTTGGTACAAGGATAGCTTACATCCTAGATTAACACATAGGGTACGATTCGATTAAGAAAAAATATATATCGTTTTTTTTTTGTATGGGGAATACCAACTTTGATGTCAAAGTGACAGGTATCAACTCTAGCGCTGCAACAAGGAGGAATTTTTAGAAATTTCTTTCATACCCGTTTCTCCTTCTTAGTTTATGTTTCTTTCTTAGAGTGGTGACGGGAGTGGTACATAAATTATAAATGAGAAAAACGATGTATGTTAGTATGTTTGTTAGAGCGCTGTTTTATCATCATCATCAACGCGGGGCGCTGCTAGTAAATAATAAAGAAAGCCACGTCTCTCCAGGAGCAAGAGCAGCGCGACATGCTCTCGTCTCAGGACGGCGACACGTGCGAGATCCACGACCAGTTCTACCGAGACCACAAGCTGCTGCTCGTGTTGTTCCGAGCCCTGGCTGTCATGCCTATCACCAGGTCGCGGCCAGGTGAATGTTTCTTCATAATACGCTTAAATAAAATAAAATAAATAAATATATTTGGGACAATTCCACACCAATTACCTAGCCCCAAACTAGGATACCCTGTGCTATTGGCACTAGATAACGGATAAACATACATAGATACAAATATCACATCCATGACTCGGAAACAAACATTTCTGCTCATCACACGAATGATTGCACCTTGCAGGATTCGAACCCGCAACCGTTTGATTTCGTTCCCAGGGTCACTAGCCACTAGACCAACCGGCCGTCGTCTTACAATATATTGGAGTGCTAAATATTAATACAGAGGTTTTTAAGTCAGATAGACTCAATCTGCAATCTAGTGGAGCAAGAACGAAAATTATAATATAAATATATGAAGAAGGTTTTGTTTTAATTAAGAAATTAATTAGTTTTCGTTCTTATTTTAATTTGTAATAAAAGCCCTGTGCATTATTACTAATTATTCACTTCACTTCACTTCACTCTGCTCACCGCAGTCGCACCAGCAGCGTGGCTTTCGACTTACACATAAAATAGACTTATACTTAATGAAATACTTATAATAAAGTAATAAGAACGAAAAAGTCTGTACAATAAAGATAATTAAAAAAAAGGACTAGAGTACTTAAAATAAGCTACTGAACAAGAATAGAACATTTTTTTAAATCGTGTCTGTCTGTTTGTTCGCGCATCACGTAATAACTACTGGACCGATTACGATGCAGTCACTGTTGGATAGCTTAGGGTTTGACTTAAAAACTGGCGTACTGGGTATCTCAAGCCGATGAGTAGAAGCCGAGAAATCGATAAAAATATTGTTGACGGCTGAAAGTTTTTTTTATCCTATGTTGGTATATTGGTATTTTAGGTCCTGGAATAGCATGGAGTACTTTTAACCTAGAGAAATGACCACGCGTGCGAAGCCGCGGGTTCAGCTAGTAGTTCATAAATGTATCATCTAGCTCCGTTACAAAATAAATCACGCTTTCATAAGTTATAGTTACCTAGCTATGTAACTATAACTTATGAGTGCGTGATTTCTCATCAATATAAGAGAAAAAACACGACTGTACTGCTAAACAAGTAAAATTATTATAAAATACAAAATCCCGACTGTGAGCAAAATTATTGAATATGAGATTACCGCCCGCAGAAATATCACACTAATGTTATAAAGCCGAAAGTTTGTATTTGTGTGTGTGTGTGTGTGTGTGTGTGTGTGTGTGTGTGTATGTGTGTGTGTTTTTTGTTTGTGTGTTTGTGTGTGTGTGTGTGTGTGTGTGTGTGTGTGTGTGTGGTGTGTGTGTATGTTTGTTATTTCTTAACGTTCAAACGGCGGAACGGATTTGGATGAAGTTTGGAACGGGGGTATCTCATACCCTGGATTAACACATAGGCATTAACACATAATATTTTGATTCGGAAAAATATAGTTCCTGAGGGACGCGGGTGAATCCGCGGGGCGCAGCTAGTATTTATATAAATATAATGTTTCTTTTTTACTTACATGTTTTACTTTACTTTAATAGTTGCAATGGCATATGGTCTTTAATAGACCTTTATTATGACACCTCAAACGATAGGTTTTGGTAATTTTTTGTTCCGTCGGAAATACAATAAATGGCATCTATAAACCGCCATATTAGTTTTCTTGACACTTCTTATACCCTACAGCACTTGATCAAGACAAATCCAATGATACCTCATTTATCAAAATCCATCAAGCCGTTTAGGCTGTAGGACGCGCCTATGATGTACAAACAAACAAACATGCAACCCAAACACAATCCTCCTCAGTCTGGAAAAAACGAACTTTATTTAATTGCCTACCCAACGAGCACAAAGTAGTGGTTTAAGAGCTCTGTAGCGTATAGAATTATAACTAAAGGTCTATAGCGTGCTATGCAGACCTTTTGCAGCTGCTAAAGCTCTAAAGGGGCGCCTTATAGCACCATTATAACAGATCCAGTAGAGTTGCTAAATAGTGCTTGACAGGTGCTTATACGGTGAAAATAGAAGTTAAAAGCTGATATTGGCGCTAACTGAATGAACGAACGTCACTTGAATCGGCTTATCATTCACTCGATTTGGTACACAACGCAGTGTGATTTCGGTGTTTTTATATGGTGAGTATAACCTTGCAGTTTTTAGTTAATGGCTGCGGTATCGTAATAAACTAACAAAATGGTGGATTTATTGTGTAAATTTCAGATTTGGTTTTCATGACTCATTAAGGTGAAAAACATCGACAAATTTAACTTACTGTGATACATGTATGGTGTTTTTGGCATTAAATAAATGGGCCCTCAATTTATTGAATATATCATATTAAAACTAATATGAATATGAAGCGTGGTATAACATTATTGTCAAGATTTTGACAATACTATCGCAGAATTACGTTATTTTGTGGCTAAATAACAAAAACATGATGTTTGAGATCATTTTTGAGTGTGCTATTGATTTAAATAAACAAAAATGTAAGAATAAATATAGATTTTATCTCATAAAATGACGTTCCTGCAATTGAAGCCTTGGATTCTAATTTTCATTATAAAAGCCCTCTTTTGTAGCTATTGGTGCTAAAATTCAGTGATAAGAAGCTCTTAGTTCCACGTTACTTGTAAAATTATTAGCTTAATTATTAACCATCACCTCCACATAAGGTCCAATAGAGTTAATATAATAACTTGGAGTATGAATTTGATATCATATAAAGCTTACACCTGCATCGCAGCACCACATACAGTAAACATAATTTAGGGTTCAGCAAAACTAATACTAATAACCCTTGCTTGTAAAGCTGAAGTAGTATAGGTATTAATGCATTCTTTAAACATTTGTTTGTGGATTTATAAAGTATGTGATGTTTCTTTCTTTAAATGTAAATGATTAATAATACTATAAATGTGTGGCGAGTGAGTGTCTACATTAAATAAATATATAGACAAAATACGTGTATTATTTATTTAAGCCGTAAATAAAACGATGGCCATCATAGTTCTTCCAATTTATTAAAAGCTATTATTCCCTATCTTAAAGCACTGCAGTTTCTGTAGTAGTTCTACGAAAAGGAATTTTACGAGCCGAAGTACTAATTTTAACTAATATGCATAACAATAGCTGTAAGAAGTAAATCAGTTGCACATTTATATCCTATGCATCACTGCGTTGCATAGTATACCACGCGGGACCGTAATGCAGCTGAAAGTGCTAACAGAGATACAATTCTAACTATTGTGCACTCAATGGTGGTATAAAATACTATGTGAAACCATTATGCGGCTGAAAGGGTCAAAAGAGATATTTTTCTAACTACTGAGCAGTTAATGGTGCCATAAGGTGACACAAAAATATCTTAGGTTCTTGCTGCGGTCATAAGTTTTAATATTACCTGTTGTATAACTTTTGCATAGTTCTGATCCCCTTAAGCCATCCCTTTAGACCTTAAGGCTTTAAGGAGAGCTGTAATTTTCACTAATTTGCTAGTTGGGTATGTCACTCGGGATTATGTAAGGATTCTAACGATACAAAATAAATCCAAATCTGTTCAGGCATTTAAAAGTTATGGTGGAATAAAGAAACTCACGTACATACATTCATACATGAACCATAAAACATATACTCCTTTTTTGGGTAGTCGCGTAATAAAACAACCCTCGTTTCACAGGTACCATAACCTTCAGCTGGAAATCAACAGCCACCATCTATGCCGTGTGCTTCTACATCGCTGCCACCGTGGTGGTCCTCATCGTAGGCTACGAACGGATCTTGATCCTGCGATCCATTCGTCGGTTCGACGACTATATCTACGCGATCCTGTTCGTCGTGTTCCTCGTCCCACACTTCTGGATCCCGTTTGTGGGCTGGGGCGTGGCCCACCAAGTCGCTATCTACAAGACTAATTGGGGAAAGTTTCAGGTAACATTGTTGTATGTTTAACTCGATCCTGCGATCCATTCGTCGGTTCGACGACTACAACTACGCGATCCTATTCGTCATGTCCCTCGTCCCATACGTCTGGATCCCGCTTGTGGTCTGGGACGTGGCCCACCAAGTCGCTATCTACAAGACTAATTGGGGAAAGTTTCAGGTAACATTGTTGTAGTTAAGTTTAACGGGTTCGAAGTGGACTTGATGTTAAGAACTTTCCAGATGAATTGATACCTCAGTTAATTTAATTGTGTACTTTTCTATCTGTAGTTACCGTAATTTGTTATCAAACCCCGAGAACTGGTTAAGAAGAGAGTCATAGCGCCCTTGTCCAAACCTTGTACAAAAAGAATAATCACTTATCTAACCCTAAATATCATACGACATCAAATTATTTTTTTGCATAAATTTGTTTCATTAATTAACTTCGCTTATACGTCTTCGATTAACTAAATTTTTCAATTAATTCAAATTTATAAGCACCATAAATCACGTACAAAAAAAAAGAAAAGAAATTCAATCTCTATTCAAGCGACTGACACTAATAACAAATGATTTCACCACAATTTAGACGGTGGAAAGTGTTTTCCCCCAAAACACAAATTCTATTGAAAACTGTATTGCTAAAACTCACGATCAGCAACTCTATCGCTCGTATAGGGGATTGGAGATCGGATAAATAGCAATATATTTATTAAATACCTACTTTGGGAAGATTACGTGTAGGAATAAAGAGTCACAAGTAAAATTCAAGATATCAGTGGGTGAAATACAATATTATTATTGAAGTATGTACAGTTTTCTAAGGTGTGATTTTCAAAGAAATCTCTATTTTGTCGTGCCATGGCTTCACCATCACCATGTCATGTTGTGTGTTCGTGTAATGGCTGTGTTTAAGCTCCTAAACTCATGTATGCAACACAAGTTCCACATGAGATCGTACACCTGACTCATTATATTCAGAATAGGTATTACTTTTTACCAGACTGCGCAACGTAAAGGACGGGTATTGTGTTTATCGGGCTATGTCTGTTCCTTTGTGGCACTATTTAGATCAAACGCTTGTACCGATTTTGATGATTTTTACGTCAATCAATTCGTCTAATCTTGCAAGTGATATTATTCAAAATTCAATATGGCGACAACCAGACGCAATAACGCGAAAAATATAAAAATGAAAGACGACGAACTATGTTAAGAGGGGAGGGGTATCATTGAATAGGTATTTAATAATCATATTTAGGTTTCTATTATCATTTTTCATTTCGAATGACCATTCATGGATCTATAACGATATAAAGTTGGTTAGCAACCATTCTCATTTCAATTTTTGGCTCTTTTTAGTTTTGTTCGCGGTCAGGTTCTTAAGCACTTTCGATTATGTCTTGTTATAATTTTTCTGAAGGTGCGATACTACCGCGTGACTGGCGAGAACCTCAAATTCCCCAACCTGAAGACCTCGATCGTTATCATAAGCGTGGGCTGCCTGCTGCTCGCTGTCTGCTTCCTGTTGAGCCTGTGTGCTCTGCTCGACGGGTTCCTGCTGCGACACACCACTGCTTACTACCACATCATCACGATGATCAACATGAACTGCGCGCTGTGGTACATCAACTGCAGGGGGGTGAAGATCGCATCGCAAAGTCTGTCGGAGTGTTTTCGGAGGGTAAACTACATCTTCTTTAACTAGTGGCTCTGTGAGCTGTAGACCTCGCGCGTACAAACTTTTTTGTAAATATAGTAACGCCATCTAGATACCTTATTGTACAACTAACATTAATAACCAAGGTGCTCCATCAATCCCTACCTAGTAGGTAAAGGGCTGATTCCACTGGTAGAAACCTGAAAGTGAGAAATTTACTGCATTTTGAGAAGCCATTCTGCTCATCATGCCGAAGATCCTCATCAAATCTACACCAAATTTTTATGAGACCAATTTAAAGTTTTTACCTACCTTATACAAAATGAACCATCGAAATCTGATCTAATAAGGCGGAGATATTCAGTAGCCCCTTTTTGGGGGAAGTACCCCCCCCCCCCCCCCAAACAAAATTCCCCAAAGACTAAAAAATTCTAAAAATTCGTTCAACTTGTATACCAATTTTCGTCTAGATCGGTTGAGAAATGCGATCTGTAAAGGAGAGCAGAGATCCGGACAGCCGGACAGGCGGACATCCGGACATACGAAAGCATTTTTGCCCAAGCGCGAGACGCTTAGCTCGCGGGTTCGCGGTCGCCCGATCAATCAAAATACTTGAAAATACAATCCTGTCTGCTGCTGCAGATGTGTTACCTGCCCTGCTTGCGCACTGCCCAGCGATAATTTTTACCGTGGTCAGTTTCTGTTTACTCAAAGTCACTGTCAAGTGGTAATGGGAGTCTTATTCTCCATCTATTATGGGCTTATAAAAACGCTAAACAGTCATCATCAGTCTATACTTGTCCACTGCTGGACGTAGGCCTTTCCTAATGTACGCCACTGAGCCCGGTCTGCGGCTCTGCAAAACGGGATCTAATATATTTTTAAAAGAAAAAATTGCATTAGACGGGATTTGAACCCACACCATTCATTGCCATCAGAGCCTTTTTGACACCTTCATGGTTTATTTCCTTCACTACCAGGATGTTAGGAGTAATACGTGAATCATTCAAATATCAAGAAATGAAACAAAGTTGAATCCTTTTTCCCTTTTACGCATTCCTGATTTCGACATTCTAGCGCGGTTTTTATTTGACTTTCGTTTGATCGCTATTTACGCCTTTTTCTCGCTAAATACCTTAACCTCAACCTTGAAGGCTCGAACAAATTTTCATTTCATTTTAGGGTTCAACCCCTAAAACATTTTGCCACATTCAACGTGCGCTTTATACAGCGACGTGCTTACATCTCGACATTTATGAATCGATCAGTGGTCAACCTTTAATCAAACATGTTTTGAATTCGCAGAAAAAAGACTGTATTTCACAAATTAAATAGGATTTAAAGTTATTTTTAACATAACCCTGTATGATTTTCTTACAACACTTAAGCACCCAACAATTTTTCAATTTCTACTAGAAGGAAACGAATTTGATCCACGCCTTGCAGAAGCTATCAGCTATCTGTTCTCAGTAACACGTTCGAACATGTACCTACAGTTCAGTGGCTAATGTCTTCTAGTAACTGATCTCAAGGCGCCCAAGATACAGGGTTTGCTTTGGGGCCCGTTGCAAATTCTAACCCACATCCACCTCATATCCACCTAAATCACAGAATAAATAATAGTACAAGTACCTAAAAGTTAAATTTTATTGTTCAATCTCCACTGTTTTGTAATGTGTACCTACTATTATTTTTGATAATAAATTATTCTTATTCTTATTCTTAAGTAACCATTTAGTACCTAACCTGTTCTTGGAGTGACGAGTGACGACATGCGGAGAGCGACTGGCAGAAACTGGATGCATAGAGCTGAAGACCGAGCTCAGTGGCGTGCATTAGAAGAGGCCTACGTCCAGCGACAAGTATAGGCTGAATATGATGATGAATCTGTGCTTGCACGCTCTAGATATCAAACGTTTAAGTGGTCACAAATCCATAATTGATAGATTAATTCGAGGAAGTAGTAAGTAATACTTTGCCAATGAGTATGTACTTAATTAAATTGCTGTACTAATGCTTCCCAGTCTCTGGTAAATGAAACGTGACGTATGCAATATTATTGGGAAAGACGAGAAAAACCTATACTTAGTAACGTAGTCTTTTTACTCTTAATGGATGTACCTAGGTATTTTCAAGTATTTTTTTAGGTAAAGGCGGAGTTGGTTGTTTTCTGGAAGAATAAAGAAAACGTTAGGCTATTTACTCTCTAGTTTTTGTACTATTATTTATTCTGTATCTCTAGTTAGAGAGAGTAAAGTAGGTATCTTGAAAGCGTGTCACATCCTAAATCACTTCATCGCTTTTCATCGCTTCATAATTTGTAAAAAGTGAAATTAAAATAGTTTTTTTTAAACTATACGTTTTGCGTTATTTTGACTTGCGTATAAGTTGATGGTAGCATAAAGGTTCAATAGTGCAACTTAGAATCCAAAGATACCGGGTTCGGTCCTGGGCTCTGCACCAATGACTTTTCAAACATTATACATCTTATATAACATCATTGAGTTATGTGCGATTTTCCATCGCCCCGTGCTTCGGAGAGAACGTTAAAGTTTCGGTCTCAGCTGGTATTAATAAAAGCAGTCGTTAAGCCATGTCAGAGGCCCTCGGGCGGCCTGTCAAACTCTGACACCAGAGGCCGGCACTACCTCATACGACGAACAATAAACAGTTCTGTCTGTAGTAGGTACACATGAAGTCGTGTACGATGGGGAAAATGTACGTAAGAAGGAAGATATACGGCTCGGTGGCTGTTTTTGAGGCCTGAATTACTACACTTTGGGATCAACGGATATAAAGTTAATTTTCGAACAAACCAACCGTTGTAAACCAACACTCCCAATAATTCTATCATCTCAGTGTTTTTCACCAGGATGTGGAAGTGGAATGCTCCGCGAAGCTGATCGCGAGGTACCGCTTCCTGTGGCTGAACCTATCGGAACTCCTGCAGTCTCTGGGCAACGCTTACGCAAGGACCTACTCAACGTACTGCCTCTTCATGTAAGTTTTTACTCAACGTCCTGCCTCTTTGTGTAAGTTTTTACCCAACGTACTGCCTCTCCATCTCAGTTTTATTCAACGTACTGCCTCTCCATGTCAGTTTTATTCAACGTACTGCCTTTAGATGTTTCTTGATTATTAGTTAAACACGACGCAAAAAGAGGGGTGATTTTTAAGTTTCAAGCTTTCGTCTGTATGTGTATCTGTCTTGGCATCGTAGCCCCCAAAGGGATGAACCGATTTCAATGCAGTTTTATTTTAAAGCTACAGTTAGCGAACATGTTGATGATGGCACTAAATGGAAGATATTGGTGCAGCCGTTCCCAAGATAATCACCTCTGATCACTATTTGTGAAGGGATCTCGGGAACTATTGCATGTAGAAACTTTGAGTTTATCCTCAAATGTTTAGTTTCGATGAAGTTCTTCGTACCCGAAGCTAAGAATGGTATAATAGTAAGAACTAACACGAGCTTATTCGTATGCCCTAGGTATGAGGGTAATTTTAACATTGGGTTGCCTATCCGACGAAGCCTCGACAACTTACAGGGTGTCACAGACAGCCGCGGCCTGCGGTGGCGTTCAGTTGTGTTGGCTTGGAACCGTCGAAATTATTCAAACTTGCGCGAGAGGCGGCCAGTTGTAAAATGTTACAACTGATCGCATGCATAGCTGCAGTGCAAGTAACCGCTTTGAACGGTTACTAGGAGCTTTCAGTGGCAACAATCGGGGCTGATTCACTCGAGCCGTTCATAATATGTTTTTATTGCATTCTTAACATAGTAAAAATGCCCCAAAAGACAGAGTTTATCATATAAACTGTTAAAAATCATCCAGCACAACCAGTATACTACTCAATCTGATTATGAAAATAATCGAATAAAGAATTAAATCTGGATTAATTCTGCAGAAATTTTTAGTCTGAAAAATATTTACAACATAAGTACTGATTTAATCTCCGATAATTTTCAAATAGGCAAGCATAATACTAACTTACACATAATAAGAACCCGACTTGCCTCTCCTTCTCGTCTTGACGCGACGTGCAAGCATGATGATGATGACGGTTGCATATCAAAAGGAGCTGTAGGCCGCCACCGTGACCGCATATGTGTGTTGTACACTACCTGCGGCCTAGGCCGCGACTGTGACGACCGGTTGGTCTCGTGGCTAGAGATCATAGGTACGAAATCGAACGGTCGCGGGTTCGAATCCTGCAAGGTGCAATCATTTGTGTGATGAGCAGAAATGTCTGTTTCCGAGTCATGGATGTAATATTCTTATCTATGTATGTTTATCCGTTATCTAGTGCCCTTAGCACAGGGTATCCTAGTTTAGGGCTAGATAATTGGTGTGGAAGTGTCCCGAATATATTTATTTTTATTTGTGGCCGCACCGCAAGCCGCGGCTGTCTGAGGCACCCTTTACGTTCTAAACGAAGTTAATTGGGAATATTATGGGAATATCCTTTACTTTAGAACAATATTGAAACTTAGTTCTTGACGCTAGTTTTAATTTTAATATGGGGTAAGTAGTCTATCTGACGAAGCTTCGACAACGTAACGTTATAAACGAAGTTTATTGAGAATTTCCTTTACTTTAGAACGATATTGAAACTTATCGTTCTTGGATGCTATCGCCGCAAATAGTTCTTAACTTGTAGATGGAGGTTTAGTGGCAAGTACCCGGCACAGTTAACAGTTCTTGAGGATCTCTCAACTTCGAAGTAGCTTGATCTGTGTTGGATGTTTTTTTAGTAGACAAGCTGCGGCCTTCGCTTTCACCCGCGTTAGATAATGATGAAAAGTACGGATACGAGTATCCGGGAAGGGTAATGAGTTTAACAGTCTATGTATGTATGTATGTATGTGGATGTTCCACCATAGGCTCGCCCCTATGGTTCTTATTGTATCAATCGATTCGTCTTCGTTGTTAGAGTGCCATATAGGCTTCTTTTTTTTACCCGATTACGGCGATGCAAAGGAATGGTTATATGTTCATGCTAAAAACTAGGTCTGATCTTGACAAGCCAGGTATCAATCGATTCGTCTTCATCGCAAGAGTGTCATAGGTTATTTTTTACCCGACCGTAGTCGGGTTTTAGTTTTTGAACTTATGTCTTGTTGTTTACCCGTGACGTGCCATGAGGCCCGCTAAAGGAGAGGAACACGACTGTCAGGCGACTTTTCTTTACCCGTGACGTGCCATGAGGCCCGCTAAAGGAGAGGAACACGACTGTCAGGCGACTTTTCTTTACCCGTGACGTGCCATGAGGCCCGCTAAAGGAGAGGAACACGACTGTCAGGCGACTTTTCTTTACCAGCGACGTGCCATGAGGTCCGCTAAAGGAGAGGAACACGACTGTCAGGCGACTTTTGTTTATTCTTGAATTTGAAATAAGTATCCAAGTTTGAGTTCAAACAAAAATCTAAAAAGCACGTTCAGTTTTTCCCGAATTTGTAATTTTCCTTTCCATAAGACAATTATGAAAATACAGACTATTATGAAAATTTTCAAATAAAAAGTATCCAAATCGGTCCAGCCGTTCTCAAGTGATGCGCTTACCAACGAACAGCATTTCATTTGTATACGCTTTATATTAGTTTCACTTGTATGTTTGTATGTTTGTAACCGACTCCTTTGGACGCTATTTTGACCCACTTTAAACGGTCAGATTTCATTCAAATTTTGCACACCTGTCAAAGACCGATGACAATGCAATAATTCGAAAAAAAAAGTAGAAAATAAATAATAGTATAAAAAAACTAAAAAACACGCTTTATATAGAAAACCAAACTAAAAAAATAGAAAATATATTTTAATAGTGTAAATAAGAAAAAAATGTTTATTCAAAAAAAGCGTGGGGTGCTTCTCATATCTGTCAATGAAATATTTATAACTATTGACCCATGCACCCCACGATTTTTTTGAAATAAAACTATTTTTCTTATTTACACTATTAAAATTTATTTTCTATTTTTTAGTTTGGTTTTCTATATAAAGCGTGTTTTTTAGTTTTTTTAAACTATTATTTTAATTATATAGACATGCTTTTGCCCGAGACTTCGTCCGCGTGGAAAGACAGCTCATGTTACTGTATCTAGGGTAAGAACACACAATCATAATAGGAGTAGAGCGATGGTAGCCTAACGGTTCAATAGTGCAACTTAGAATCCAACGATACCGGGTTCGGTCCTAGGCTCCGCACCAATGACTTTTTTAAGTTATGTGCGGTTTTCTATCGCTTCGTGCTTCGATCCAGGCTTGTTTTGAGTCGTTAAGCCATGTAAGAGGCTCTTGGGCGGCCTGACAAACTCTGACACCAGAGGCCAGCATTACCTCATACAAACAAACAAACATAAATAATAGTACTGTAGCCACCTGAGCATAACACGCGCCAAAGCAACGTAGCTACTACTGGAATACCGGTTAATACCGCTTTTTATGCTCAAGTGGGTAGGAATCAAGAAACACGAGAAAAATTGTTCTAAAACTCATAAAGTCAAAGCTTCAGATGCCATTACCGCCCATAAATTATCTAAACTGTAAGTAAATAACTGTTACGACTAGTGAAATCCTCATCATATCCCCCACGTGCCAACTATGGCCATTGTTTCAACACATAGTTTAGTATACGGACGAGCTAAGACGAAATGCGAAGAGGGCGGTGCGTTTGTTTGGAGCATCTTACCGATCCCAGGGCCCTAATTCGCTATAACCATGCAGACACGTTAATGCGTCGCGCTACGATAACTTCTTTGTCATTGTGACGTCTCGCGTTTTCTGCAAGGAGTGCAAGGAAGTGCCCTGACACAGAATGACAAGCCTGGGCCAGCCGCGCCGGCAAACACGATTCAAACCACTAGACTTGTACTATTATTTATTCTGTGCCACTAGGGAGGTGTTAGTGGGTGAAATCCTGCTTAACCCAGCTGCACCTTAAAGATTTCGGGTGTTTTTAAAAGCGTTTATTTAACTTCACTTGTATGTGTCTATGTATTTTGTCTGTCCTGGAATCTTGCAATCCAATTTCGAGCACTTCAAGATTAGCTATCCGGCTGAAACTTTCAGGGTAGCTCACAAACCGATGATAAAGAAATAAAAAATAAAAACTTAAAATAAAAAGTTACAAAGCAACGCAAAAAATAAAAACATAAAATAAAAAGTTACAAAGCAACGCAAAAAAATAAAAACATAAAATAAAAAGTTACAAAGCAACGCAAAAAAATAAAAACATAAAATAAAAATTTACAAAGCAACGCAAAAAAATAAAAACATAAAATAAAAAGTTACAAAGCAACGCAAAAAATAAAAACATAAAATAAAAAGTTACAAAGCATCGCAAAAAAATAAAAACATAAAATAAAAAGTTACAAAGCAACGCAAAAAAATAAAAACAAAATAAAAATCATCACGATCACATCAGCTTTCAAACCGAAAAAAGGCATAGAAATCGGTCCATTCAATTGGGAGCTACGATGCTACAGACACCCTAAACTTATAACACAAGTTTTTCAAGTTCGAGGGTTAAAAATGTCTCCATTAATTAAAATTTCAATTCAATTGGAAGTACTTGCCTTCCATAGCCGTGGGACACCCAGTGTATTGTCATCTCGTTGTCATATCATTTATTTTTCTACGAGATGTAAGTATTTGTAGTTAGGCCTCTAAGTGAATGTTTAATATTATTAAAAAACGAGCGAGCCTTACAGTACTCGCATATCATATGTAATATCTGACATCTGAGGGATGACGCGTGATGGACGACGAAGATGAAAGTATCCTATCTGCTATCCGTAGTTCAGCCGTTTGAGAGTGAAGTAAGATGATGATGACGAAAAGTCTCCTATGTGTTATTCCAGAGTATAAGCTATCAACATTTCAAATTTCATCAAAATCCTTTGAGTCGTTTGAGAGTGAAGTAAGATGATGATGATTTAAAGTATCCTTTGTGTTATTCAGGATATAAGCTGTCTCCATTCTAAATTTCTTCAAAATCTGTTAACCGTTTGAGAGTGAAGTAAGATGATGATATTAACGTTTACACAGTTTAACACATTGATTACGCTTTTCACGAAATCACTCCCAAGATTGCTGAAAAGCGAGCGGAAAAATATTACACGTCATTAAAGTAGGTAAGTATGTAAATAAGAAATTCGTGGGTAGTTAGCGATTTATTTGGACTGTCAAGAAAACAGCAGCACTGGCGTGTTTTCCACTGCTCGGAATAATATTGCGCTTACTGAAGCTTTTCTCGTAGCGCTCGATCGAGCGCGAATACAAATTGTTTCTAAACTAACCTATAGTCATTACTATCAAACGATTCCTTGCGGAAACGTAACTAAAGAACTAAGAAAACGAAAAGGGCATTACCCTCTTGCCAATACAAAACGTTCGAGACGCCCACGCCTTCCTCTCCACGATCCGATGGAAGTACCACCGGATCTTCGGATAAGTAAATTAGTTTAGATATCAATTATCTAAGGCGCTGAAGGTTCTCAATTTTGTGCCGATGCTTCGGAGAAGGTGGATACCGCTACGGCTATTATTGAAATTATTTCGTTGTCATTGTGAGCTACCCTCAAAGTTTCAGCCGGATAGCTAATCGGGAAGTGCTTGAAATTTGAATTGCAAGATTCCAGGACAGACAAAATACATAGATACTACAAGTGAAGTTAAATAAAAGCTTTTAAAAAATATACCTAAATACTAAATATATTCGAGACAACCCAAACTAGGATACCCTGTACTATGGACACTAGATAACGGATAATCATACATAGATACAAATATTATAGCCATGACTCGGAAACAAACATTTCTGCTCATCACACAAATGATTGCACCTTGCAGGATTCGAACCTGCGACCGTATGATTTCGTACTTAGGGTCAATAGCCACTAGCTAGACCATCCGGTCGACTATTTAGAAAAACGAAGATAGGCGCAAAAATGAAACAACTTTCGAATTCATACCAAATAAATAATTTAGAACTCGGTCGGTATTTGTGTCTGTCGGTGGTTGATTTTATTTTAATTAATAATAATAATAAATAATAATAATATATTCGGGGCATTTCCACACCAATTATCTAGCCCCAAACTAGGATACCCTGTGCTATGGGCACTAGGTAACGGATAAACATACATAGATAAGAATATTACATCCATGACTCGGAAACAAACATTTCTGCTCATCACACAAATGATTGCACCTTGCAGGATTCGAACCCGCGACCATACGATTTCGTACCCAGGATCTCTAGCCACGAGACCAACCAGTCGTCAAAAAATTGAATGATGAATAAAAAAAAGCAATTTGGAAAAACTTAAAACTATCTTACAAAGCAAGTTTCATGTCGTTATTCATAACGACCTCTGTAAAACATATTTCAGTAAATTATTTGAGGGAGACAATATACAGTCTTCCACATTAATAGGTAAGATAGGGTTTGAGATAAACCTCACTTCACCACTTGCTGACACCTATCCCTCTAGCATGCAGCATCTGCATCTTCAAATGCTAACAAGTACCTAGTTGAGCGAGACTGCCGGCCTTTACAGGCTCGAGGCTCGGTGTGAACCACAGAGATAGGTACTATTTTTCTTTTAGGAACCATTGCACAGAAACATACATACACACACACTCACCCTCACTCACATACCCTTAAACCCTCACACACTCGCGCACATCATCATCATAATCATCTTTTGCCTATAATTGTCCACTGCTTGAGTACGCCTCTTCTAAAGCACGCCACTGAGCTCGGTCTCCAGCTCTCCTTATCCATTTTCTGCCAGACACTTTTCGCAGGTACACATATTTTTTTTCATTATTTTTTTATCGCTTTGTCATAGAGCATTTTAATGACAAAAATGCTCTATTGTTGCGTTCACTCGTTCTAAGCAACCAGTGGTGGTTCATTATCGTCTCGGTGACGTTGTTATTCCACGAACAAATCTGTAAAGAGATCTGGGGGTTCTAATGAGCGAAGATTTATCTTTTAGGGATCACGTAAGAAAAATATGTGTCCAAGCTTTTAGAACTCTTGGATTTGTCTGCGTCAGGCTCGACATTAAGGGCCGCATAATAAACCGACCTCAACTCTGAGAGCGCTATTAAGAGCGATCTCAAGATGCTAATTTAATTAATAATCATATCTTAAGCTGTTGATTGAGATGCCTTAATCAGCTGAGTTAGTGTTTAATAATAAATCAATCTGGACTCTCAAGAGCGCACTTACGATGTGCTTTGAGATGCAGAATGTTGAGTGCACTCGATCCGTGACTTGACGAGAGTGTGATTGCCAGTTGCTAAAATCAAGGATTTCGAAAATATTATGTCAGAACTTGATAATTATAATTATATTAACCATCATTATAAGAATATTTTTATATTCCGCTGGAAATAAACAAATTGATTTGGCATGATTGCGAAAAAATCCGAAGATTTGGTAGATATCAGAACCTAGCGAGGACTCGCTGAAATCTAAAAAGATTCGAAATCGTAACCAAAGGATACGCGCTGGAAATACTGCAAGGCTAATCAACGAATTTTTATTTTCATTAATTATAGTTATTTGTTGATGAATTGCGCTAAGTTCTTTAATAGATAGTGTAACTTTGAAAATATAGACAAATATTATGGCTTACATCCTTTCTACAAAAAAACTAAAGTAAGGTTATGATAATTATGTAAAAAATAAACATTACGTTTAATATAATCGCATTTAATTTATTTCAACTACATCGAAGTAATAAATTTTAATCTTACGTTATATTTTATTTGAGCAAAAATAGAACTTTCACTAAAGAAAATAAATCGTTCATTCGTAGTTCATTCAATCTTGCTCTCAAGTTCTGGTTCGTGACGTAGCATCTTGAGATGCGGCTCTTGAAAGCGACATGATCTGAGATGCTCTTGAAATGTCTTTATTAATCAGCGACGCTCTTAAGTTGCTGATCACAACTTGAGAGCGTATCAGCTGATATCGCATTTGAGAGCTGAACCAAGAGCGATTTATTAATACGGGCCTTAGATAGCATTCCGGCTATAAAAGCTCTCTACAACGCTTTTGTTAGAAGCAAACTGATGGATTGGTCAAGCGTCCTGTATGTAGATCGTGGAAATAATACAGAGAAAGTTTATTCGGTGGCTATACCAGAAAGAATATGGTTACTATGTAGGATATCCATACTTGTATCCGAGTGAGTTCTTACTTGGAATGGTCGGCTACAATACTTTGGAAGTGAGGCGTGCGGTCTCACTGATGGAATATGTGGCACGCATAATTGTTGGACGCTTGACCAATCCATCCGTTCTTGAACGGATAGCAATTGCCGTCCCTGACAATTATGTGAGAGCTCGTCGACATAAGCTGCTTGGCGAGCCGTTATGCAGGACCGGACTAGGGAGACAGGCGCCATTACCGCAGGCGATACATCTACTCAATACTGTGCTTAGTCAGTTTCGAGATCTGGATTTGTTCGAGTGTACAACCAGTGAGCTTCACAGGGCGGCTATGATTGTAGCTTTAATCTATCAAAAGACATAGGATTTTGTATATTTTGTTATTTTACTTTTAATATGTGATTTGTGTAGATGATATATATATATATATATATATCAAATCTATATATCTATATATATATATATATATATATATATATATATTAACTTAGTTTTAGTATTTTGTACTTTGGGTGGACAGATTGGGCCACTTTAATGCCCACCCAAGGGTATAAACTCTCTCATAAATAAATAAATGATACATACAAGTGAAGTTCAATAAAAGTTTCAAAAAAAGAGAAAAACACTTATCTACCCAAAATAATAAACGATTTCATATTTTTTTGCATAAAGTTGTTTCATTCATTAACTACGCCTATTATCAAAAATTTTCAATAACTTCTAAATTATAAGCAACTTAACTGGCGGTTTTTTGCGCTGAAACTATGACACATAAAAAATGCTCTTTATCAAAAACAAAAAGATTTATTTAAAAAAAAAAATTGTAACAAAAGATTTCACCACTATTGTGGGTGGAAAGTGCTTTCCCCAAAATACTGATTTTATCAAAAACTATACTACGAAAACTCACAACCAGCAACTCTCTATCGCTCGTAGATCGGGGGTGGAGAGATAGCTATACATTTACTAAACAGTTTACCTACCTACTTTGCGAAAATTACGTCTACCGACTATCCTCAAATTTAGAAACCATTCTCTTACAATTTGCTGATTTTGTTGATTTGGCACGTTGACGTGGACAATTGCTAGGGATGTTTTATTTTATGGCTTGTTTACTTTCAGGTTCGCCAACATTACCATAGCAGTATACGGCGCGCTGTCGGAGATTGTGGACCACGGCTTCGGGTTTTCCTTCAAGGAGATAGGCCTGTTCGTCGATGCGACCTATTGCTCGACCCTGCTGTTTATATTCGTGGATTGCTCGCACAAGTCTACTCTGAAGGTATCTCTATTACCAGCCCATACCAAGGCACTGCTGGGTTGGTATTGGAACATAACATAATGCACTGAACTCTTGCTGTTCCGGTTTTATACTCATTTATTTACAAGGAACTAGCTTAAAAGCTAAAAAACACGCCTGCCCTGCCAAAAAAGAGCTTTTGTCTATAAATCATATATTGTTGGAATGTACTTATCAAGACCTTCAATTTGATACCCATATTGTAAATTTGGAAGTTTTTCCGTCTTTTAGTATGGTGCCATAATGAATGTTTAAAAAAATATATATAGCCTATGTTACTCGGGGGAATGTAAGGAATCTAACGATACGATACGTATAAATCTGTTCAGACATTTAAAAGTTATGGTGGAATAAAGAAACTCACATACATGAATGCTAAAAACATAACACTCCTTTTTTTGGGCAGTCGTGTAAAATAACACACCAAGCACCTATAAGTTAATAATACGATAGCTTTTGGTGAAAACCAAAGCTACAAGAAAAATAAATTACTCAAAGATGACAAAAGATCGGTTTATGACAATATATTTTTACCCGACCACGGCGAAGCAACGGAAGGGTAATGAGTTTAACAGTCTATGTTATGTCTATGTTCCAGTATGTAGATGTTCTACCATAGCGTCGTCCCTATTGGTCTGATTTTGTCTTCAGGTATAGAGTGTCATAGGCTATTTTAACACGACTACGGCTAAGCATAGGAAGGCTTATGAGTTCAAACTAAAAACTTGGTCCGATTTTTGAAAAGCGAGTTATCACTCGATTCGTCTTCATCGCAAGAGTGTCAAAGGCAAATTTTGGGTTTTAGTCTTTGAACTTATGTCTTGTTGGGTTTATGGAAAATTCATAAAATCTAGCCAAAAATTAAGGCTTTTTATCACAATTTCTTTGTTTTATTTTTAGGTGGCAGCTGGTGTCCAGGACACTTTGCTTTCCATCGATGTCTTGGCTGTTGACAGGCCGACACAAAAAGAGGTAAATTAGGTTGTAGCCGTACAAATATCGTAGGATCATCGCTTGCACAGATCAGAAATACAAACTAGTGGTTCTTATTCATATTTTTCTGGCTATACTGATCATTGGAAGGGTATGCAGACTTCTACGACACAAGAATTTTCTTAGTGTAGGTTCTCCACGTCATTGTTATCCGTACCTTACAAGCCATTAACCTGTCGGCTATCGGTATCCCGTACGGGATATATGAGACTATTATTGCTATTATTTCAAAATATATGTTTTTCTTTTCATTTACCTTTCTCAATTACAGATTTTGTGTATGGCAAACCGTTTAATCATTCTAAATTTACAGAATAGCCCAAGAACTCCAAAAATGCACTAGTCCACAGGCTAAAAGCTTAGTATAGTAATTTTGAAATGTTTAATTTATTCTAACTTTCACTCGACCTTTTTATTATTAAGTACTTGTTTTTGTTCCTTGTATATTTTTGGAGAAATATATTTGATTTGATTTGTTTTCCGCAGGTGGATCACTTTATACAAGCCATCGAAATGAACCCGGCTGTCGTCAGTCTGAAAGGATACGCTAACGTTAACAGGGAATTGCTCACATCGGTAACTATACATTCACTTTATTACTTACTAGCTGCGCCCCACGGTTTAATCAGCGTGGATTATGATGATGGATGGTCATCCAAATACGTTCGGCCTTTGAGCGTGAAGGAGTAACAAACATACTCACACTTCAAAAGATAGATGGCGCTAATTGGTTTTTATGCATTTTAGTACGTTTTGTATGGACTGTCAGTTCTAATGAATAGAGTTCTGCATCGCGCATACGAAGTTTTCCGCTTGATAAGAGAGTATTCATTTTTTAAACTCTAAGCTCTGAATGGCCTGTTTACGACAATTGCTACACATTTCTGTTTTATGATATTAGTGTAATAGTGAAGTGTTATTTTAAAATTTTCATTTCTTATTTATCCTAGAACTACTGCATCGATTGTAGTTATATAAAATACTAGTTCTCCCGCCCGCGACTTCGTCCGCGCGACTGTTTATCGCGAAAAAAAAGCATCCTACTTTCTTCTAGGATATTAAAAACTAATGCATAAGTAGGTATAGCACCAATGCTCTTGATGTTTTTTGACAGACTTGTTATTTCGTTTCCATGGCAACTACAGACCATTCTGTGATGGCAACGGTTCCTTACAGTGAGTAATCAACATTTTCCTGTTTTCCCTCGGAAACTTTCAATTTTCCGGGATAAAAAGAATCCTATTTTTTATTCTAGGGTAACAGCTGTCTCCATTCTAAATTTCATCAAAATCCGTCCAGCCGTTATTGCGTGAAAGCTCCCCAAACAAACAGACAACGTTTCACTTTTATATATTGATTTGGATACCTGCCTACCACTTAAGTCACTTCTGTAAGTTCTTGCTACGGCTTATAAGGCGCTTTTAAAAATCAAATTAATTTGGTATATGGTAGACGTTTTCCCATACAAAAGAAAAATACAATCCACCTAAACTCAACCACAATGTCAGTCAATGTCTCAATCAAAGAAGTCGTACAAGGGTCATTATTTTAGATCTCTAATTGGGGACAATATTTGAGAGTTTCCTACAATAAACCGATTGATTTTTCGTTCGCTTTCATTTAGACATTAAGGCTAGAGTACTGTTATATTTTGTGACTACGAATAATAACTGATGATTTTGTCCTTTTGTGAGTGACTGTATTATATAGTCTATAAGCCATTGTTACGAATGTATGCATGTGGGTACCATCTGTGCCCGCGACCTTGACCGCGTTGTAATTATTCTCGGAAATAAGGAAAATGTGTTATTTCAAAATAAAAAATACCATGTCATTCAGGCGTCTAATAGTTTTTATCGATTACTCGGCTTCTACTCATCAGATTGAGATACCAAAGTACACCAGTTATTAAGGGCGTCACAGACGACGAAGATGCTATAATATTTCATGTTAAGATATCTGCATATCAAATAAAATATATTTCAAAAAAAAAAACGACTTCTTAATAAAAGTGTTATTTTGTAAACAACCACTAAAAAGAATAAAATAATTACAATTGAGCCAGAACAGTATCACTTTTTCGAAATCACCAACGTCATAATAATGCATAAATACAACATAAGATAAGAAAGAGTTTTTTGAAGGCGGAATGGATACATAAAAAAAAAACATAGATACAGCCGAACATATAACCGTCTCCTTTTGTGAAGTCGATTAATAAAAAGTCCAAAGGCCAAGGCCGTTCTAGGTGCCACGCCTATTTCTTCCCCGCATTCTATGTATATTAGACAGAGTGATAAAATATGAGTAATACGATTTTACTATTAGATTTATTACATAGCTCAGCAGACGATGATTCTGATTTTGAATTTGAAATGCAAATTACGTTAGCGTACTGTAAAAGACGAACAATTTGGATATAAAATCACATTAAATTACGAAAATGCCTCTTTCTACAAAATACAAACAAATATATGCTTCATAACATAAGCTACTGGACAATTTTTTTTTTTAAATCGAGTCACTCTGTATTTTCGGTCCGGGAATAACACATACATAGGTAACTTTTAACCTAGAGAAAAGCCACGGGCACTGCTAATACACAATAAAAAAAAACTGTCACGGATAAAACAGAGGGACCAGTAGAGCATATTACGATATATTTTGTATCGTGGGTATATTAATATATATTTTGTATCTTAACTTAGAAAGTTACGATATATTTTGTAACTTAACTTCGTATGTTACGATATATTTCGTATCTTATTGTGGCATCTTTTAAAAGACACATATCTTCACTCGATATCTTAAAATACTGTAAGATGAAAATATATATTTTTTCGCCGTTTGTGATGGTTCATATAAATTGTATGGCGAGCGAAATTTTATCTTAACATGAAATATTATAGTATCTAGTCGTCTGTGACGCCCTAAAGGGTATACGTATACGTAGATACGACTAGACGTATCGCAATCGCTCTAGTAGTTATTATGTGTTGCGCGAACGGGTAGACAAACACATTTTTTTTAATGTTATTTAAGTACCCTAGACCATTTTTCTTTTTAAATATCTTCATTGTAGTCTTTTTATTAACTACTGCTTTGTTATAAGTATATAGATAAATTAAACTCGACGACGACTAGACGTATCGCAATCGCTCTAGTAGTTATTATATGTTGCGCGAACGGGTAGACAAACACATTTTTTTTAATGTTATTTAAGTACCCTAGACCATTATTCTTTTTAAATATCTTCATTGTAGTCTTTTTATTAACTACTGCTTTGTTATAAGTATATAGATAAATTAAACTCGACGACGACTAGACGTATCGCAATCGCTCTAGTAGTTATTATGTGTTGCGCGAACGGGTAGACAAACACATTTTTTTTGATGTTATTTAAATACCCTAGACCATTTTTCTTTTTAAATATCTTCATTGTAGTCTTTTTATTAACTACTGCTTTGTTATAAGTATATAGATAAATTAAACTCGAATTACATTTTCAGGCTATAAGTATGATTGCGATCTACCTGATTGTACTGATGCAGTTCAAGATATCTCTACCCAAAGAACCCAAGGAGGGAGAATGAGAACTGCAGGAGAGGAGATACCTACTATAGCAGCAAGTACATTGCAGAGAGCAGATAAATGATAGATAAATGATAAATGTTTTTTTATTGACAAATAGTAGATTAATTAAAGAGAAAACAAAATAGGAAAAAACAAACGACGTAACATCAAACAAGATTGTCGGAGAACCCCAAACTAAGCACGAGATCTGTATATTGGAGCTCGATTGCAAATTTGCCAGACAAGTTTGTATCATTTTACCAGATAAGTTTGTATCATTTTACCAGATAAGTTTGTATCATTTTACCAGATAAGTTTGTATCATTTTACTAAAGCAAAAGAAAAGAATTATAAGGAAGGTATACAGCGGCAATGCCAAAGATGCAAAATGTATGGTAGGTATGGTAAATTGAGTGTTAATTTTTTGGCGAATTAATTAAACGAGCTATTTAATTAAAATATACTTTTTTATTTGTAACTACGATGAAAAAAAAGACACGGGACAAATTGATGTAAGATATAAAAGTAGGTACTAAGAAGGTATGGAGCTTTCTATTGTAATTAAGTATACCTATAATACTAAAAACTAAACTATACTATAACTACTACTACTACTATACTATATGTACCTATAATACTAAATTGTATTCTTGCAAATTCCCGGGTAAAAGTGATTGAAGTGGGAAACTTATCACAATAGTTTATTAAAGATTATAAATATATTTTTGTAGTTAATTTGCGCCTACAACTTATATATTAATAATTTCGTACTGATATGTTTTATGCAAATAAATTATTTGATTTTTGATTTCATTGTGATATTGTGGAAAATTTTCCCCGTTTTCTCAAACTTATCATTAAGCATAGACATGCATTTCTAATCCTATTGAATGTACATATTTGCCAGATATTCAACCGCCAAGCAGTAGTGTGTAAACATTTCTGTATTTTGGTTTGAAGGGCAATGTGTCCAGCGAAATTACTGGGCAGTGAGACTTAACAACCAATGTCTCAGGGTGACGAGCGCAGTGCAGTGACGCGCAAGATTTTGCAACCAAAGTTCTGGGTGCCACTGCAACTGTTATGGGCAGGCGTGACGCTTATCATCAGGCGAGTGCCCGTCTCATCAATCTATGTAATAAAAAATATATACTTTTTAAAATTCAAATAGGCAATTCATTAGCAATTCCAATGATACAAAAAAATATCATATTTCCCCATTTTTAATAAGGGTTGAATTTAATGAAAAATATTTCCTTTTTAATCCGTGTGAACCGAAAGGCGGCCGCCACGTCTCGAAACTTGCTGATAACGGAGTGCTAGATTTGTTGGAAATTGGAAAAGTTGATTAATGAACTGCCATTGTGGTACCCTGGTGACAGAGGCGTGACGTCATAGGGCTAATTGCTGGTGACAGATACAGAGGGTACTCGGGGTATTTGTCTTTTTAAAACAAATAAAAATCTGTCCAACATAATTACAATGAGTAGACCAATCACAGTAGTGCTGAAATATCTTGCTTAATTACCTTAAAACCTCGCGTATCAAGCGATAATTTTATGAATAGAAAACTATAAGTTTGAAGTAAACAACACACTCGGAGGGATATAGAGTTTTACTGCGACCAATAGTAAAAAGATTTGATTTCTTCGAAAAGTTTACGAAAGCATTTGAGGATTTCAAGGTCTTGGCACAGTCTTCGGGATCTTGATCTGGATTGTCATAGCACTACTGGCGATCACTCACCTTCGTTTTGTCGATGATATATTATTTATACGATATGGTAAGTCTTAAAATTAACATGGACAAGACAAAAATCATGTTGATGTCGCACATAATCCTACTTTACTGGTAATTTTACTGTCGGGGACCGAAACACTCTAAGTTGATGGCGTACTAGGTACCTACTATGTCCAATTAGGTAGGTTCAATTTCGCGAGAGGTCAAAATAGGAATCCTACTCAGCAAGGCAGCGTTAGGGAAGCTGATCTTCGCGTCTGGGATTCCCAGAGAACGAAACTTTGCAATAACTTTGTCCTTGAATGATGACTCACAACCGGCACAGAAACACGAGAACATATGTACATGAACATATGTATGAACATGTGTAGCTGGAGAGCTGTGTTACGTGTAAAGAAGCGAGCAAGCAAGTTCTCGAGGTTCAGTAGTAAAATCATTAGGTAAATGTATTCCTGCTCTGATGATGACGATGACGAATGGTGAAAATGGATCACAATAACTTAAAAGAATTCGAATAATCACAACGTTTTCATCACGTATAATGAAAATGACTGTTTAGATCAAATCTTTTCACATAAATGTATGATACTTACTATTTGATTACTGTTGATTTTATATAAAAATAAAATCAACAGTAATCAATGATGATATTGATTGATTTGATCTTTTTATAATATTTTATGTATATCTCTTTGTTCAGGAGATGTTAATTTTGACTTGTAAAAGTGCTATTATTTTTGCCTATTTACAATAAAATACTTTGACTTTAACATAAACTTGACAAATAATTACATAAGTAACATCATCAGCCTATACTTGTCCACTACTGGACGTAGGCCTCTCCTCTCCTAACGCACGCCACTGAGCTCGGTCTTCAGCTCTCCGCATGCAGTTACTGCCAGCCACTTTTCGCAGGTCGTCTTTCCACTTGGTGTGTATTGTTATTATTGTTATTGTTATTATATAAGGCAAGACTAATATATGTACTGTGCTATTACTGTGTAGTTTATTTTATATTTTACTTATTTCTTTATATTTACATTAATTTTGTATAGAAATTTAATATTGCCACACTACCGACCCTTATTAGCAATTAACTTCTTTCCATCCTAAGGTTGTCTGGAAAAGATCGCTATGAGCGATAAGACCGCCCATTGTTTATGTTATTTCAATTTTGTAATTTGTTTAACTGTGTGTGTCAATAAAGTAAAGTGTTATTGTATTGTATTGTTACATGAGAAACAATACACATGAATTATATGTATTTGTGATTCTGGCATTAGCGTAAAACATTAAAATAAACTTTTTTATAAATACCCATTTAATTAAAGCAAAGTGGCAGTAACAACAGGCACGAATGAAATAAATATGTCGTGGTTTACGTTGTGAAAACGTAATTCCCTAATTAGGTAGTCTGCGTAGTTGTTCTATTTTTGTGTGAATAGGTTTTTAGTGGCACGTAGGCTTGTCCGTTTGTGTGGAACTTGGTGTTGATAAAAGTCGACAACATAAGACTACACGGCCACGCCAACGCTGTAGTGGTTATTACAATAATTACCTTACCTACCGACTTAGCCGTCATTTTTAAAAGCTTTTATTTAACTTCACTTGTATGTATCTATGTATTTTGTCTGTCCTGGAATCTTGCAATTCAAATATCGAGCACTTCAAGATTAGCTATCCAGCTGAAACTTTCAGAGTAGGTATCTCACACACAGATGACAAAGCAAAAAAAATAAGAAAATAAAAGTTAAAAGTGAAAAGGAAAAAAATAAGAAAAAAACTCAAAAACGTAAAAAGTTACAAGACAACAAAACACAGTGACGTTCATGAAAAAAAAAACCCGTAAAAGCTTTCTTTTTTATTTAATTTTTAATTTATACTTATTTCTTATTTGTTTTTCTTGTTCGTTCGAGACAGTATGTTTAGTCTCTACCTAATATAAAATATCTTTCAATGATAGATATATCGCCACCCGATGATCTACTGTTTAGCATTGGTATAAATTTCTGAAAAAGCACTTTCATTTATAATAATGAAAGGTCAGATTTGCTTTAGCAAATTTGCTCTTTTGCTCCATCTACCTATGTAAAAATATTCAAGTAATCATTATAATTATACACCGTGCCATTGAATTTGATATTTTTCTGAAATGTATATATATGTACTCTATCCTTGCAACAAAATGTATATTTAGCTCTAAATATGAAAGTAAATAACAAATAGAACTGTTAACTACTACTACTTACTTTGTTGTTTGTTTGTTTGGGTTTGTTTTTTTTTGTTTTGTTTGTTTGTTTGTTTGTTTTGTTTTGTTTGTTTTGTTACTGTTACTTTGTTAATTACTTTGTTAATTACTTTTACATCACCAAATGAGGTTATAGTACTAGAAAAGTCAGAAATCGCATAAACCTTTTCCCATATATTTTGTGCGAAATGAACTTATTTCTATTTCCTATAGAAACAGAAATAAAAACTCTAAAAATAAAAATAATTAGAAGTCATCTCTTCTCAGCTATGGCCTTTGAAAGCCTGGACAGAGTTTTCAAAATACAAAAGATATATATTCGGGTGATGAACAAGGCCTGGTTTTTGGATAGTTGTATACCACTGTTTAAAAAAATGCAACATTCTTCCGCTACCTAGATAATAAGGAAATTTGTCTTTTTACTAAAACTCGCCTGATTTTTTTTATGAAACATAGTCATATCATTACCCGGCAAAAACGAGTAAAGTTTACGAACCTACTATACCAACCTCCTTGTCATAAAGAAATTTCTAAGAAAAATGTATTTAATTTGTGTATTTCAATCTATATACTTATAATAAAACTGTAACGGGTCCAATTCTGTACATTGAAGATATTTTGAAATTTTCTTTTGGAGGGTACTCTATATTCGATACTGAAGCCAAAACTGTTTTTTTTTTTCATTGTTTCTGTCTGTCTATCTGTCTGTCTGTATCTTGGCTAGGCATCACGCCGAAACTACTGAATGAATTTAAATGAAACTTGTGGTATGATTTGAGTTCATACTACGAGGTAGGACATAGGCTACTTTTCATCCCGAAAAATGAAAGGGTTCCTGCAGGATTGGGGTTGAAAGTTATTTCAAAAAAACACTTACCACTCTGAAACTACTGGACGGATTTTGATGCAACTTGGCACAGTCATAGTTTATATGATGGGTTAAAATTAAAGATACTTATTATCCCGAAAAAGTAAAGAGTTCCTGCGGGATAATATCCCAAATTCTGTAAGTTAAAGATATTTTGTAGTTTTTTTTTGGGGGCCGTTCAATATTCAATACTAAAGCCAAAACTGTATTTTTTTTAGTTTTTGTCGTTCTGTCCGTCTGTCCGTCTGTCTGTCTGCACCTTGGACATGCATCACGCCGAAAATACTCAATGAATTCAAATGAAATTTGGTATGATTTGAGTTCATACTTTGAGGTAGGACATAGGATACTTTTCATCCCGGAAAATTAAAGGGTTCCTGCAGGATAGGCGTTGAAAGTTATTTTAAAGAACACGTATGACGCTGAAACTACTGGATGGATTTTGTTGCAACTTGGCACAATCATAGTTTATATAATGGGTAAAATGGAGGATACTTTTTATCCAGAAAAATAAAGTGTTCCTTCGGGATAATGTTCAAAATTCAGTAAATTGAAGATATTATGGGTTTTTTTTGGAGGACGTTCTTTGTTCAATACTAAAGCCAACACTGTATTTTTTTATTTTTGTCTGTGTGTCTGTCTGTCCGTCTGTCTGTCTGTTCCTTGGCAGTGCACCACGGCGAAAATACTTAATGAATTCAAATGAAATTTGGTATGATTTGAGTTCACACTTCGAGGTAGGACTTTGGATACTTTTCATCCCGAATAATTTAAGTGTTCCGGCAGGATAGGGGTGGAAAATTATTTAAAGGAATACTTAGCATGTTGAAACTATTCAACGGATGTTGATGCAACTTGGCACAAACATAGTTTATAAGATAGGTGAAAGTTATGGATACATTTTGTCCCGAAAAAATAAAGGGTTCCTGTGGGATATGGGTCCAAATTATGTACATTAAAGATATAGTGTTTTTTTTTATGTTACTCTACATTCTATTATAAAGCATAAACTGTATGTTTTTGTCTGTATGTCTATCAGTCTGTATCTTAGCCGCACATCACGCCGCCGGAACAGTAGTATACATTCAAAAGAAACTTGGTATGATTTGAGTTCGTACTACGAGGTAGGACATAGGATACTTTACATATCGAAAAGTTTATGGGTTATTATTTAGGGGTTGAAACTTATTTAAAAGAACACGTACCACGCTGAAAGTAATGGACGGGTTTTGATGCAACTTGGCACTGTTTTAAGTTATATGTTGGGTTAAAATTGAGGACACTTTTTTCCCGAATAAGCAAAGGGTTTTTGCGGGATATGGGTCCAAAGTTATGTTGATATTTAAGTAATAAAAAATATTTTTTTGATGGTTCTCTATATTCCATACTGAAGCCAAACTGTTTTACTTTTTAATTTTGTCTGTCTGTTTGTCAGTATCTTGACCGCGCATCGCACCCAAACTACTAAATGAATTCAAATGAAAAAAATTGCTCTTTGGTGCTTAAAAAACGTATTGCACAATATTATTTTGTTAAACGTGTCTTTCTTTCTGTTTGTCTGTATGTTTGTTTGTTCACGTATCATGTAAAAACTACGCGACCGATTGCATTGCGGTTTTCATTGCTAGATAGCTTTGGGTTTGATTTAAATCTGGTGTAATTGGTATCTCAATCCGGTGAGTTAGAAGCCGAGCAATTGATAAAGTATATTTGACGGCAAAAGTTTTTTTTTTTCAAATATTGGTCCTGGAATAGCACATTATGGTACTTTGAACCTAAAGAAAAGTACATGCGTGCGAAGCCGCGGGTACAGCTAGTACCTTAAGTAGTTTATAATAAAATTCCCAATGATTTTAAAATATTAGAAGGCAACAAGTTTAAGAAACTTTTAAATGACTGGCTCTTAAGTAACTGTTTTTATAGTATTAAGGAGTTTGTAGATTAATTTGTCAAAATACTTGTTAATATTTGCACGTCTGCATGCAGGCTGAATGCACCTTACCTACTTTTTAATATTAAGAACTTTATGTTGTGTATTCTTGCAAATAAATTATTGATTTGATTTGAAGAAAAATATATAAATAGTACTCCGTTCTCCTAACTTATCTAATTAGCTGTTTGAAAGGAGATCCATTTTGTGAGATGCACTCATTTATTCTTCTAAGGAATTCTTACCGTGTAGTCTTTAGCAGTATGTTGTTGTTCAAAATTGTATTGTAAGCCTCAGTTCTCAACTCATCCACAGATTATTTGCCTACTGAATATTTTTTGTCTGCAATAATGTCAAGTATGCATGTCCCATGGTCTCTTGTCCTTGTTGAATTTATAAGTTAATGTTAGATTTCTTGATCTTAATTAAAAATGTAATATTTCTTACTGCCGTATCTTTAGACGTTAATTAACCTTTGACTAGCATTAAATCATTATTTTGCATAATGTACCTATACATGACAAAATTAACAATTTAACAAATAATAGCACCTATACATGACAAAATTAACAAATTAACAAATAATAGCACCTATACATGACAAAATTAACAAATAATAGCACCTATACATGACAAAATTAACAAATTAACAAATAATAGCACCTATACATGACACAATTAACAAATAATAGCACCTATACATGACAAAATTAACAAATTAACAAATAATAGCAACTATACATGACAAAATTAACAAATTAACAAATAATAGCACCTATACATGACACAATTAACAAATAATAGCACCTATACATGACAAAATTAACAAATTAAAAAATAATAGCACCTATACATGACAAAATTAACAAATTAACAAATAATAGCACCTATACATGACAAAATTAACAAATTAAAAAATAATAGCACCTATACATGACAAAATTAACAAATTAACAAATAATAGCACCTATACATGACAAAATTATCAAATCAACAAATAATAGCACCTATATAAGACAAAGTTCACAAATTAATAAATAATAGCACCTATACATGACAAAATTAACAAATAATAGCACCTATACATGACAAAATTATCAAATCAACAAATAATAGCACCTATATAAGACAAAGTTCACAAATTAATAAATAATAGCACCTATACATGACAAAATTAACAAATAATAGCACCTATACATGACAAAATTATCAAATCAACAAATAATAGCACCTATATAAGACAAAGTTCACAAATTAATAAATAATAGCACCTACAAGACAAAATTAACAAATAATAGCATGTATACATGACAAAATTAACAAGTAAACAAATAATAGTACCTACATGACAAAATTAACAAATAATAGCACCTATACATGACAAAATTATCAAATTAACAAATAATAGCACCTATACATGACAAATTTAACAAATAATAGCACCTATACATGACAATATTAACAAATTAACAAATAATAGCACCTATACATGACAAAATTAACAAATTAACAAATAATAGCACCTATACATGACAAAATTAACAAGTTAACAAATCAATAACATTAGATAAACTAAGTAAGCTTGAGTTTGAAAAGTAAATCTCTGTTTCATGTTCCGACCTTTGTGTCTCATCATCATCATCATCATTTCGTGTGAGTTGAATCTCGCACAGGAAAAGGAAATACGGCAGTTAGAGAAATTTGATATCTATGGCTGCCCCTGTCGATTGGTGTCATAAATAAACACAGGATGGTAAAGTATTATACTAGAATACCATTAAATGTAGAATAGATTTGGGAAACTATTTGTTTTCAGAGGAGAGGTATGTTTGGATTTTATACAATTGAGCTAAATAAGTTCATGCGTGTTTAGGATACAGCACAATTGTCAAGTATTATCCCTGAGTATCATTTATTTGGCGTCACTCGCGATTTTCTGCCCCGTGATTTATGGATTACAGATTATTTTATTGCAAAAGGTAAACGCAGTACAGAATATACAATTTCTGGTGGTCCCCACACTAGGTCAAGCCTGTCTCGTGGGGGCCTTAAAGCCAAGTTAACAGAATATAAATTATCAACGATGACATGAGCAATAAACTAAAACTAAACTAAAATTATGTTTACAAACAGATCGTTAGTAGGCACTTAAAGTGAGTCGTAAAAGTTGGTTAGAAGGTACAATGTTAGAAGGAGGCATATTAACAATATAAAATAAAATTAGCACTTTTCTGTTACGATATTATTCTCAGAAATTGTTCAGTATCATCATATGACATTATATACTTTATCGCTTGTTGATTTGTATCCAAAGCAGCAACCGAAATTTTACGCTCCCTTCCGGTACAAGTAGCCAGGATAGTCAGTAGAGTTTTGTACAAAACTGACGTAGAGTGAACCAAAATATTATATTACAAAATTTTAAATTGTATTTCGGCATCCGGGGATTCCCGACACTATATTCCTGGGTTCGGGAATGTAATAATTCCCGAGACCGAAACCCTAGTTTACATATAGTAGGCGATACTAACTTTTAAAAACAAGCTAATGCAAATAAATTTCCTTTGAGTAAAATTAATTAATCTTCAACATTGAGTGTATTTCTCCAAGACTCATCCAAACTTTCCACCTGTATAGTATGGTATGGATCAAACCATATTTTCCACTGCAAAAAAGCGCGATGGTGGCCTAATGGAGAGCGATGGTGGCCTAATGGAGAGCGATGGTGGCCTAATGGTTCTATAGTGCAATTTAGAATCCAACGATACCGGGTTCAAAACCTAGGCTCCCGCACCAATGACTTTTCGAAGTTATGTGCGGTTTTCCATCGCTCCGTGCTTCGGAGGGCACGTTAAGCTGTCGGTCCCGGCTGTTATTGGTTAATAGCAGTCGTTAAGCCATGTCAGAGGCCCTCGGGCGGCCTGACAAACTCTGACATCAGAGGCCAGCACTACCTCATACGACAAACAAACAACAACAAACAACTGCAAAAAACAAAAAAATAAAATGTCAAACTCGCTTTAGGTTTGGTTTTGTGAGGACCGAACCCTGCTATCATTGGAATAAGTCACACTAGTATACCGCTAGGTTACCAAAGCTCACTTAAACTATGGATTATATAAATATCTATTAGCCCCCAAGGAATGAACTTCTAAAAACAATGACGTGAATATTACACCCCTAAGAAACTTGGCACTTTCCACCACTAAAGTAAAGACTGAAGATGTCAACTTACAGACGGGTTTCTACTCAGTATTTCAGTTTGCCTCTTTAGTTATTCAGGGAAAGCTTTCTCATTATTAACTTAAGTTTACTTAGGTTCACTATTTTCCACAACTAAATCTATAAAAAGTACCGTGGCATTCGTACTGACTGACTGACAGACAACTCAGAGCCTAGACCGGCCGATCTGGAGATTTGAAATTTACACAAGGGGAGCTCTAAGGAAGGTTTAGATTTGAAATTTACATTAAGAGAGCTATAAGAAAGTTTTTTTTAAATTCCGGCCCTTAGGATTCCTAGTGAACTGGGGTGGTAAGTATGCACACAGGCACAGCTGCGGGGCGTAGTTAGTAACTAGATACAATGAAAGGAAACTTACGTACATGAAGCTACTACAGATACACGGGCTCATAAAACGCAAGCTCGGCTGATACGAGAGCTAGGTCAAATATAACGACCGGTGTGGCTAGAGGCCCTAGCTACGAAATCGAACGGTCGCGAGTTCGAATCCTGTAAGCTGCAATCATTTGTGTGATGAGCAGAAGTGTTTGTTATCCTAGTTTGGGGCTAGGTAATTGGTGTGGAATTGTCCCGATATAATAATATATATTTATAACAACCTCTCCCACTGAGCCCCTTTGCATGTAACAATTTTTGTGTTTAGTACTATTATTTATTCTGTGTTGTAAATCGGAAAAGGCATGCGTGAAGCACATGCTGTCTCCTGACTTGCAATGCACCAAATTTCTCGTTCTCTCATTTCACAAGATTGAAATGAGAGAATCCTTTTAAATTTCAGGCAACAAATACTTACCCTATATTTGGAATGAAAATGCAATACCTCTATCAAGTCACAATACGTATTTCTCTTGTCTCTTAACTAGATTTTCACCTGAGTGTAACACGAAAACACTATATTTCCTAGATCAAAAGATTTTTTGAAACTTGGCTCTTTGCGGTCTTAAAGTGAAATATCATACAAACTATTATGATTATCGACCCGGAATTTGCTCTGTAAGATAGTTTTTAAGTTGATGTAGACTCTTGCCTAGCGATTTTTCGATATATTTCGTTTCGTATGTCGTTCAAAATCAATGAATTTATCTAAAATCTGTTCCCGAGCTGCATCACCCATCCCCCTCAACCTGGACGAGCAGCACAAAAATTTTATTTGAGCGCCTTAGTTGCTGTAGCTACAATTATTTACTTTAGTTATAAATATATGGCAGCAATAGTGACGGAAATAAAAATCTCAGTATGTAATAATATTAGTGTCCTGTTACAACAGGGCACTGATATTATACCCCGTGAAAGTAATTCTGTCTCTCTGATTCCCTGTCTGTTTGTTACTTACCTTTTCACGTTTTAAAGTCTGAACCGATATTTATGAAATTTGACATTGAAATAGTGTGCATGAGGAAGGAAAATTAAAGCGTGGGTACAGCCGCATGGCGCAGCTAGTATAATAATTACATCGTATCTTAGTCAACGGGAATTTAAAATTCAAATTTGCAGTGGATCTTCAGAGTTATGCCCTATTCCAACAAGACGTTTTTCAAGGAGTAGTGCTGGGTCTTCTGTTATTCCTTGTCTACCTTAATGATACTCCTAATTTATAATTTCGTTTTTGACTTTAATTGCTATCGTAGAAGCATTAAAGTGCTTCTACGAAACACAACAAACGAAATTAAACATGTATCCAACAACCACGTGATCCGACCTTGCCCTACCCTGTGATTCCAAAATGCGGAGCCAGAAGCTCGCAAGGAGTTCTTGAGCAAATTGTGCAAGTGGAGCGAAGGGACGGTGATGCAAGTGTTCTGGCGAGAGCCAGTTTACTAACTCATGATCAATAATTGTAGTCCTTGATTTGTAACTCTATTCTGTTTAATTTGTAGCTTTAAGGTGATAAGCACGAGTCTGACCAATCAAAGACAGGTTCCCAACTTGACGGTGCAATAGAGTAGCAAAAATCGGATAAATGGTAAAACTGTGCACTGATTAGTCGGTAATGATAATGACAACATATGAAGATAGGGTTTTTTGAATTACATTTTTATTATTATGATTTGGTGTACAAGCGGTACACGATATGCTTCAAAAGTAGCAAGGATACTAGAAGTGAAAGTTGTCCCGCTAGTACCCTAGGGGGTACTTCGCTGGGCCACTATAGTGGTCCTACGCGGCACACAACCATGCATCAAAAGTACTCCTAGGGGTACTAGAGGTGCATAGTTGTCCCGGTAGTACCCATAGGGGTACTTCGCAGGGATACTTGTGGTTCTGGATCAGTAATATTCTATCGTGCACGTTCGTTCACAATGTTTCGTCTGTTTGTAATAAATTGAATTAGAATCCGTCAGATTGTAATGTTAGATTTCTTACAATAAACCGGTGACACATATACAACATATCGTGCCCTTGCTGTTGATCGTTGAAGGGTTCCTTCATTACTTGGAATCAAACCCTGAGGGTAGTAACGGGCTATCACAGTTAAATGCGTATACAACATTTCGTGACTGTGCTGTTGACCGTTGAAGAGTTCCTTTATCTGAAGCTAATCCTGGATCAAGACCTCCGACGCTCCAATACAAGCACTATAGAAGTAGCGATAAGGCAAAATCGGGGGTCAAAGTATTTGTACAACAGGTTGGTAGAAGCCATCTGACGAAATTTACCACATAAAGTGGGAAAGTTGTCGTTTCTTAGCCAGAAATTCTCGCGGAAGTTGAAGATTTCTATGGCAAACTGTACATGTCACACGCGTCGCAACCCGAACCCGATACCAAGGATTCCAGAGCCACTCTAACCCACCACTATACCGAAGAGCTGCCAGAAGTCAGCCTTGACGAAATCGAGATGGCCCTTAAACAGCTCAAAAATGGAAAAGCCCTGGTTGAGGACGGAATTACTACGGAGCTCCTTAAGGCAGGAGGCACTCCTACGCTTAAATAACTTCAGCGTATGTTTAATTCTTTCCTCTTCTCTGGGAGAACTCCAAAGGCATAGAACAAGAGTATGGTCGTCCTGTTTTTCAAAAAGGGTGACAAGACCCTACATAACGTCTACAAGCTGTTTTCAAGATTCATCACGAATCGTCTTGCGCGGAGATTCAACGAATTCCAGCCAACAGAGCAGGCTAGGTTTCGGGGAGGATACGGCACCATAGACCACATCCATACAGTGCGGCAGATTATACAGAAGACAGAAGAGTATAATCAACCCCTGTACCTAGCGTTTGTCAACTATGATAAAGCCTTTGATTATATCGAGACTTGGTCTGTTTTGGAGTCCCTACAACGATGCCAAGTCGACTGGCGGTATATCCAAGTGTTGAGATGTCTATATAACTCCGCAACAATGACCGTCCAAGTACAGAACTAGCAGACTAAGCATATCCCCCTGCATCGAGGTGTGAGACAAGGGGATGTTATTTCTCCGAAATTGTACTCAAATGCATTGGAGGATATGTTTAAGACTCTGGACTGGAAAGGATGTGGCATTAACATTACCTGTGAGTACATCTCACACTTGAGATTTGCGGAGGACATCGTCATTGTGGCAGAAATGTTGCAGGACTTGCAACAGATGTTGGACAGCCTAGCTGATTCGTCTCAACGCATTGGTCTCCGGATGAACTTGAACAAAACCAAGGTTATGTTCAACGAACATGTTATTCCGGAACCAATTGCTGTTAATGGAGCTGCTCTCGAAGATGTTCAGGTGTATTTTTATCTAGGGCAAACTTTGCAACTAGGTAAAAACAATTACGAGAGAGAGAGACCCGCAGAAGAATACAGCTGGGCTGGGCAGCATTTGCGAAACTTCGTCGAGTCTTCTCGTTGCCAATACCACAATATTTGAAGACAAAAATCTTCAAACAGTGTGTTCTACCGGTTATGACATAGGGAGCCGAGTCGTGGGCACTCACGGTACGACTAGTCCACCAATTTAAGGTCGCTCAGCGGGCTATGGAAAGGGCTATGCTTGGAGTTACTCTGAAAGATCGTATGCGGAATGAGGGGATCCGCCAGAGAATCAAATTTGTCGACATAGCCCTTAGGCAAGTCGACAAATAAGTAAGCTGAAGTGGCAGTGGGCTGGTCATATCTGTCGAAGGTCTGATAACCGTTGGGGTAGACGTGTTCTTGAGTGGAGACCGCGGCTCGGTAAACGTAGCGTAGGGCGCCCTCCATCTAGGTGGAGTGACGATATACGCAAACTGTCTGGCAGCAGTTGGAACAGAAGAGCCGAAGATCGGGCTCAGTGGCGTGCTTTGGGAGAGGCCAATGTCCAGGTATGACGCGGACTGATGATGATGATGATGAATCCCGAATGTCAATTCAGGTCATACTTACCATGGTTATTTTTTGACAAAAACGTGAACAACCGACTTCAAACGCTCGTGCTTTGCGAACGCTCGAACCAAATTTTTCTTATTATTGGAACTGGTTAAAAAACTACAGAACCGATTTCGATAAAATTTCTATGGGACCAATCTGAAAGTATATCCTTACAAACAAAAAAATAATTTTCGAAATCGGTTCACGGAGTAGGTAACAAACATAAAAAAACATACGGGTCGAATTGAGAACAGCCTCCTTTTTTGAAGTCGGTTAAAAATGTAATGAAAATGTATTGTCATCGGAATTGAACCGATAAGCTAAAATTCAACTCCGTTGAATAAGAGGAAGTGTTTCTAATTCAGCTTGCAAGGTTCGACCTAAATATAAATACCTACAAACATTGCAATTTAAATAAAAGCTTTTAAAATACAAACGCTTTTTGTATAATAAAATGTTAAAACGAGTATAAATTATCATAAATATTAATTTTGTTGTAAGACTTCATGAAGGCGATGTTAGCCTGCCGAGTCGAAGTTAAGCTAAGTAAGCTGCTTTAGCTGTGTCTCGTAATTACATATTATGATTTATACCTAATTTATGTTAAATAATGATCTTTAAAATCTAGTGGCTCTATGAGCTGTAGACCTCGCGCGTACAAACTTTTTTGCACACAATTTAGCGGTGCACAGTAGCGCCATCTAGTTACCTTACTGCATTTTGAGGAGCTATTCTGCTCATCACACCCAAGAACATCATCAGATCTTCACCAGATTTTGATGAGTCTAACTTAACGTTACTATCTTTCAAATAAAAAAAGAACTATCGAAATCGGATTTAAGAAGGCGGAGATATTCAGTAGCCCCCTTTTTACCCTTTTTTGGAGAAGTACCCCCCAATCAAAAATCCACGACGTCTAAAAAATTCAAAAAAATTGCTTTACCTGTGTACCAAATTTCGTCTAGATCGGTTCAAAAATAACAGAGATCCGGACTTTCGGAAGGACATACGAAAGCATTTTTGCCCTAGCTGAAACGGAGACTCTTCGTGCTCGCTCGGTAAAAAAAAACAGTTTGTTTGGATAATTTTAGTTTCGCAGATTTGATAGTTTATCTACTGTACAAAGATAATAATAAAAAAATGGTCTAGGGTACTTAAAATAAGCTACTACTTAATAAAAATGTTTTCAATCATGTCTGTTTGTTCACGCAATACGTAAAAACGACTTGACCGATTACGATGCAGTTTTTACTGTTGGATATCTTAGGGTTTGACTTTATAACTGGGGTACTTCGAATCTCAATCCAATGAGTAGAAGCCGAGCAATAGATAAAATTATTTTTGACGGCTGAAGGAATTTTGATCAAATGTTGGTATAATGGTATTTTTAGGTCCTGGAATACACATAGAGTTCTTTTAACCTAGAAAAACCACGCTTGTGAAGGCGTGGGCATCAGCTCTAGTATAAAATAAAAAATACTAAATCTTGTCACCAATTTTTGTGACAATAATGCATTTCAAACAGGAACTCACTACTGTGTACTGAGTCTATTGTATATTCTGTGGTAACAGTTGTCAATCATGCCTCGTATGGTTAAGGTTTCGTACTTCAAATACCTTATTTGTATAGCCATTTCATGAACCTCAAAATGTAGTTGGTTGGTAATAGGAAATAACGAATTAAAAAAAAAACAACATGCACAATTTTTCAGTAAGAATTTGAAAAAAAAAAACAAACTCAAACCATTTATTTACCAAGGCTCAGACTTTTATACAGTTGACAGCGTTACCACAACAATAGGGGTCCGTTCGGACCCTTTGGGTTCGGAACCCTAAAAACTATGTGTGACGATGTCAAACCTCTTTCATCATAATCATACTTTTCTAATAAATTCTAAATTCAAATAACCTGTCCTTCCTACATTGTCATTCATGCATTTGGCACATGTCCAAGTTTTTACAAAATATCTTAAAAAACGTGGTAATTAAATTATTATTTTATCTACCTATATCTGGCAGTTTTAGTTACTGCTATACCAGCTACCTAAAATAACGGTAAATAGAATTCCCACCAAAATGCTGACTTCTAGCTTGGGGCGTGTTCGTGTTAAGTAAGGAAGGACCGGCTCGACTAGCAGAGTCCTGCAAGCGTTGCTGATAGGCCAGCTATCTCTGTACACGGTCATCTTCTGCTACAACGTGTCCATGAAGGTGAAGCCGCTGTTTATGAACATCTCCGAGTGCTCCTAATTGTTCCTGTACTTTTATGTTGTCCACTGAGGTTTGGTCCCTGGGCTAGTATAGTGGAACAAACCCTAGGACCGCCTCGTGACATATGTAAGTATTTTTACCGGGAATACACGGACGTACATACGGAATACATTACGTAAGGACGATTTTGCCCATTTTTGATCCTTCCCCCCCATGTAAGGACACGTAAGATTTTTCAGAACTAATAAAATGTTACGTAAGAAGGGGGAGAAGTGAGTGGGGGGGAGGGGGTTGGCTCCCCTTCTCACGTAAGATTTCATAGTTTTCCTAAATATTTAAATGTCATTAGAAAAGGATCAGGTACAGTAATACTCTTAGCAACATATATCAATTTTTTTAACGATACTTTTAAAGAAAAAGATGTCATATCAAAAATATATTAAATCGTTGTCCTGGCTGTCCGGGTTGACAAGTCGGCATGGAAACTAAGTACACGGGATTTTCAAAATTGTGCTATGAAATGATTAGTTTATGTAAAATTATATGCTATTGTGACCGATTTTTTACAACCAACTACAGCAAAGCATGGGCAGGGTAATGAGTTTAATAGTCGATGTATGTATGTATGTATTTATGTATCAGTGTATGGGCGTATGTGGATGTTCCACCATAGGTGACCCTATGGTGGAACATCCACATACGCCCCTATAGGAACGATTTTGACAAACAAGGTATCAATCGATTTTAGTCTATGACGTCTTCAGGTATAGAGTGTCATAGGCTATTTTTTATCCTACCACAGCAAGTCAAAGGAAGGGTTATGTGTTCAAACTCAAAACTTGGTCCGATTTAGATAAGCTAGCGAGCGAGGTATCAATCGATTCCACGACCAATTAACCGTCACACTGCTCTGTCACACTGGTGTGATGGTTAGGAAGAAAATTTACTGACCGTCACACTAGTATTAAGGACAGGAATTCGCTTTTAAAAATAATTTAGGTATGATTAATATACAAAAAATATACTAGAATTTGAATTTATATGGTTCCAAATGGGTGTGTTTTAAGATAATTATATTAATAAAACTTTACCTACATTAATATTCAAACATAGATTTCTTACTTGCTTTTACTTAACGCTTTGCTCTGAAATGTCCATTACTCATTATTGGAAGATGCACATTCTGCGTAAGAATAGCTTTTACCCACTCCTTTCATGATATAAAGTCATGTCGAGATTCAATAATTATACCTTATGCAAGTCTAAATAGTTTAAAAATCTAATAATTATTCGTTGACAATCAACTTTAAATAAAACATATAGGTTTTTTTACACTATATATATATATATATATATAAATTGTCTTCAGTTTCACTGTCCGATCCCTGAATCTCTTCAATGTTCAATTCATATAATGATCGACTAATTTCTGCATCGTCTACACTAATTTGTGACGTCGTTAGGTTATTTTATCGTACCAATAAAAATATTAATAATAAAATATGTACTTTTATTGTCATCAAAACGCATATTCACTTAAGTTAAAAAACTGATATTAATGATAACCTTACGTCACTTCGACGTACGATAGGTAAATATTGACGAAAACATTGCACTTACCTGAACGATACGGGTGTCCTGCAAGCTCCGTGGGCCGCAGTGCTGCCTCATACTAAATCCAAAAATCTGAATGGAAAAGTCTTAAAAAACGGTATATAACCTGTCTGAGATCAATTAGGATATAATAATAATAATAATAATAATGGCTTTAATGTAATATTCGTATCTATGTACTCGTATTTTTATCCGTTATCTAGTGCCCATAGTACAGGGTATCCTAGTTTGGGGCTAGGTAATTGGTGTGGAATTGTCCCGAATATATTTATTTTATTTATTTATAATCTGTATAACATCTGAATGCATTTTATTGGTACGTTATTTGGTTATTTAAAGTAGCTCTTAAAATTAAAGAAAACACTTAAAATACTAATTTTTCCATACATGTTTTGTTCATTTTAGATTCCAACTCTAAGCTCTGATTGGCCTTGTAACGTACGAGACTGGCTACACTTCTGACAATTACACCGAACACGATTTCTGATTGCAGTTTCAAATAGAATGATTGAATGACATAAAAATGTGTTTCTAAGTTCCATAATTCAAATAATACTAAAAATCGCAAGAAAAATACTGTCGCTAAATGATGAAATAAAACGAACTAAAGACCTTCAAAAGATCAAGTGATCTAGCACTGCAAGCATGCAAATTCATTCCTTCATTGACAAAGTAATTCCCCTCAATCATGGTTTACAACAGAAAAAATGATAATAAACACCTAAAGTTATTCTAAGACTTAAGCTATTTATTCGTAGACTAAAAATGATAATCTACACACTACTTAAACTATAGATAGATAGATAGATAGATAACTCTTTATTGAACCACACAAATAAAAATCTTACAAATAAAACAACACAATTAATAATAAACCGTACCTATCCTTACCGTAGCCTGAAATCTATATTAAAGTAAAGCCAAATCTGTGATCTGTATTAGTGATCCGAAATCTGTATTGGTAAAGATAAATCTGTATATATGCCAGCAGCAACAGCCAACTTAGTAACGCGAAAAATAAACGAGTTTTAATTTATCAAAATCGATAAATGTTCGACGTAGGTTGTCAATCTAGGGTTAAAAGTAGCCCATACGTATTATTCCAGGACCAAAAGTACTTATAAAGTACAATAGTACGTCACATCGTTTTTAATCGATTGCTCGGCAACAATCATCGGATTAAGATACCAGTACCCCAGTTTTTAAGTCAAACCCTAAGCTATCCAACAGTGAACAAAGATATTAAAAAAAAGTTCTAGGGTACTTAAAATAAATAAATAGTCTGCACAACAAACATATTTAAAAAAAAGGTACTTAAAATAAGTTATTGAACAAGAATAGAACATTATAAAAAATCGTGTCTTGTCTGTATGTTTGTTCGCGCATAATGTAAAAACTACGGGACCGATTTTGATGCGGTTTTCACTGTTGGATAGCATACGGGTTGACTTAAAAACAGGTGTACTTGGTATCCGATCTGTAGAAGCAGAGTAATCTATAAAAACTTTTTGATGGCTGAAGGAATTTTGATCAAATGTTGGAATTTTGAACAAAATTTTAGGTCTTGGTAGTACATGAAGTACTTGACCACGCGTGCGAAGCCGCGGTCATCAGCTATTAGATAATGTATCCATCAAGTTTATATAGTTAAGTTATACCAAGTATGTTTTTTAGGAGGCGTTTTTTATAATAAGATTTTCTAATATGAAGCTAAAGTGATTTTTAATAATAAATAATGATATTCACTGATTCTCCAGTAATTTGATCGTTTTATATATTTGCCAACTACGTTGCTAATTGTAGGTACTCATATTGCCAAAGAGCGATTTCGAACAAAATATTATTTTATTTTTTATTCGGTAGAGCTTAGTGAAGTCAAAGTATGTGCATTCATTTGAAAACAATAGCCGTGGAGCGGAGTGGCAAAACCCAAATCGAAGCCGTATTGTTTTATCTCGTATCAATTTTTATTTTTCTTGTGCGTGCCACTCCACAAAAACAAACCTATTGTTGAAATACCTACCAAACTTAATTGGATGCGATCCGCCATTGTATTGTATCATCGGACTCGTAGGCGGATTGAATGACTTTTCATTTCTAATGTAAATATTGATACCAGCTCCACCTCACGGTATTATCCGCTTGATGAATGCAATGATGATGGATGATGATGATGAAGGGTATGCTATCCATCCTAAAATGGTATCTGGTATAACTGAATTCAAAATTATAATCAATAGTGACACCTTTCACTTTGACGCCTCTTACTTTGACGCCTGTCACTTTGACGCCTGACACTTTGACGCCTGTCACATTGACACCGGTCACTTTGACATCTGTCACTTTGACATCTGACTGTCACTTTTACAACTTTCATTTTGACACCTGTCACATTGTCAACTGTCACTACTCCCACGTTTAGGCAAACTTAGTGCAAACGCCCTGTGGTCCGGTGAAATGACGACCTGCGAAAAGCGGACGGGAAAAAGTGGATGAGGAGAGCTGAAGACCATTGGAGTGATAGTAGATTAGAGTGGCGTGTATTAGGAGAGGCCTTCATCCAGCAGTGGACAGAACCCCCTTCTCAGTGTAGGGTTTTTGCTACAAAAAACTGCTTTACCTACTATTCTTTATTACAAACTTTTAGTACACCTACTATCATACCATCAAACAAAAATCCTCATTCGTTCATCATCGCTTTAACTGGCAGTCGGTAGAGCATGAGACTCTTAATCTCAGGGTCGTGGGTTCGTGCCCCACATTGGGCGCCACTGTCATCTGGCAGATAGGTTTAGAAATAAATAGAATAAGAGAAGCCTACTTAGCAGTGGCGGCAGGTGTAGAAAAAAAGAATTAAATAGTAAACTACCAGTGTACTCAGAAATAATTAGTAAAAGTATCTCAGGTAGTGAGTTACAGGAGGTGGTGATGTTCGTGTTATTGTCCCTCACGTATTGGAACTTAGCTGAGAGGACTTGAAAGACGTTCCACGGAGAGATGGTGCAGAAGTAGTGGTGCAGAAGTAATGATGCAGCAGTGCGCAGAGAAGCTCCCGGGGGACAGGTGTCCACAGACCCGTGGCAGCGTTCTAGTAGAGTGTTATACCTCTAGGTATCAAGAAAAACCCCCAATATTGGGGTTTTTTCACTAGGTAAACAGGTAAAAAGACAAAGGTTTGTCCAAAATTATTCGCAAAATGATTTAGAAAACGTTATCCAAGCCAGCGCGAAATGACGAGGCTAAAAGAACTATTCATCACCCAGTCTCTTTTATTGGTGTTATCTGTGATGGTTGCGTTCGGAATTTTAGCGTAGCAACCACCCATTCTGTTTCAATCAGAACTTGTATAACAGTCATTCAATACGGTGCGTTTGAGTCGATATGGCGATGAAAATTTGTTTGCAACAAGTCATATTGGCTTAGTAAAATTTCTGTTTACGATTGTAGATTACATAGAATGGTCATACTAATTCAAAGACAAGAAATATTTAAAATCTTGACATCACATAGACATTTTAAGGTTACGTATTTATTTGTTTATTATCGACTGTTTATTTTATTGTGAAAGTGGACTTATTGTGTTTGAACTTCGTGAAAACTCGACTAAACGGAATAAAAACAAACGTGAGATGAAGTGAGACGTTACACAGTAGGCTGATGATGATGATGAGTGCTCTAAACATTCATGCTAGCTGCGCCCCGCGGTGATGATGATGGTGATGATGAAAAGTAATTTATGAGTTTTATCATTAAATTTGGTATCTACATACCAAATTTCATCAACATTATTTGAGCTTCGAGAAAACAACCAATTCCATTGAGTTGCTTGTGCAACATACACACACACACTCTCTCACAAATTTTCGCATTTTTATTTTATTGTTATGAATGTTCCGTATGAATATTGATTTGACATATTGGGACAAAGGTTAGCTCACCTCAATTTATCAATGAATCCCAATCCTATTGTTTGTAAGTTGAAACAATGTTGAAGTTGTTTTTCCAACATCGTTGTTAGGTAATTGCAACATGAGGTATTTGATTAAAAGTATGAAAGACGTTGCGTGGAAATGGAGGATGTGGTCAATTCAGTAGGCACCTAAATGTTTGAAAGAAAGAAAGAAAGAAAGAAAATACATTTATTCAACACACACAAAAATAAAAGATACAAATAATTAGAAAAATTAAGTAGGAACAATAGAAAAGGAAAACAAAGAAAAGGTAAAAGGAGATAATTAAAGTGGTGATGAATGGTGGTTAGTGGTGTTTAATAACCTTTAAGACCTGAGCGGTTCCATACAAAAGTGTCTGCGCCTGAGCACTTTTGTATGGAACCGCGCGGGCGTCCGCTTATCGCAGTTTCAGGCCTAAAGAACCTGAAGCTCGAGGGAGATTCTGAAATCTAGCTCTATTAGTAGCTGACATAATCTAGTCACAGGTGACTACCCACATTTTTTCTATATATCGGTAGCAATCGCCAATCATTGACGCAATGCGTGTGACATCACCTCAGTAGCTTCTCGTTACCGTATAGTGGTTATTCAACAGTACTCAAGCTCGCACAATTCATTGGAAATTCGAAGTCACTAGGCTAGGTACTTAGTTATATTCTTTCGGTGCCTCTCCACTCCATTACTGGAGGTTGGCCGTCATCTCCTCTGTTTCTCGCCAGTCGAAACAGCTCTTCGGACATTCTTGAGCCACGACTTTCTTCTCCTGACGTGGCATTTCCCCTCTGTCTTTCACATCATAATAATTTGGTTAAAGAACTTAGTCATAGAATATGTAATAGGTACTAAACCAAAATTAACCAATAAAGAAAACAAATAAGTAATATATATCTAAGTTCTTGTTGAAAATAAGTGAGAGAACCTTAAACTGTCGGTCCCAGCGGTTATTGATTAATAGCATTCGTTAAGTCATGTTAGAGGCCCTCGGGCAGCCTGACAAACTTTTACAACAGAGGCCACCACTATACCATACGAAAAGCTAGCAATACCTAGTAATGTGATAACAATGATACTGAATTTAAATAATTGTATTGTTAGCACAACTAAAGGAGTGTACCAAATTTCAAATCAATCGGTCAACAGGAAGGGGGTAAAATTTCAATTACTAGATTTGACCCAAACAAAAACAAACAGGTCAAGCTAAATAAAACCGTGTAAATAGGTTGTAAATAATAACTACAGCAAAATTAGGTACTAGAGGATTTTCTTCAGTAGCTTATTTTAAGTCCCCTTTGTTTATTATCTTATCTTTGTCTATTATCTTCATTGTACAGACATTTTGTTACTTTCTGCTTTAATATAAGAACTAGCTTCCCGCTCGCGACTTCTTCCGCGCGGACTACAGTTTATCACGAAAAACAGCATCGTATGTTCTTCTAGGATATTAAAAACCAATGCAAAATTAGAGTACTAACGCTCTTGTTTTTTTTTTGACAGACTTGTTATTTCGTTCCCATGGCAACCGTTCCTTACAGCGAGTGATCAACATTTTCCAGTTTTTCCGTGGAAACTTATAATTTTCCGTGATAAAAAGTATCCCATGTTTTATTCCAGGTTAGAAGCTATCTCCATTCCAAATTTCAACAAAATCCGTTCAGCCATTATCGCAGTAAAACTCCCGAAACAAACAAACAAACCAACAAATAGACAACGTTTCACTTTTATATAAAGGTATGGATAGCAGATAGAAAGATTGTTTCGCGTAGCAAGTCTCTGGCATTAGAGATTTTAACGCATAAACTGAAACAGAAAATCGCGTCATCTTTGTTCTCTAATTTTTACACGATTATTTTCGTTTGACACGGTTAAATTCCATATAGCATCTATAATATATGCAGCATCTCGGTATGTATAACAAATTGACCGATCTCCATCACTGACTCATCGTTACACTAAAACTAAAGCGTGTAGATTCATACGCGGCGCGAGATTCGTATCGCACTCCATTTCGCCTGAAGTGCGGTTATTAACAGTCAAGAGCACTCTAGATAATAGGATTGCTTCAAAACGCATCCACTATACCATTCGTCATACACTCGGAATACTCTGATATCGGTGACCTTCTTAATCACAGATCGATGTTACTGAAAGCAATGGCATTTAATTTTTATCGAGTGACGGTAGTAATTATATTGCCTCCTACATTCACGTAACACCTCAATTCGATAACTGTTTGGGTGTTAAAATGTTACTTACATACTTACAATTTTGTACTGAATACAATTTTGTCCAAATCGAAAGTGAAGCAACCAACACATTTTATTGTAAATAGGCAAAATAATAGCACTTTTACTCGTTAAAATTAGTATCTCATGAACAAGGAGATACATAACATATTATAAATAGATCACATCAATAAAATTTAGGTAAACGAAGTATGCTTTGAGTTTGAAAAGGAAACTTTCCCTTTCATGTGCCATCAGAGTTAAATATCACACTGGAAAAGGAAATACCCTTCTGACTCTACCGGTGCTTCGGAAATACGCCAGTGAGAGAAGAGAGCACCAAGAAACTCTACGGGGATGACATTTTATCCATATTTGTTAATACTTTATAATTTTTTCAAATGTCAGAAGTTATAATAAAACATATTTAAATTACAAATATAAAAGATAAAAGTGACAATGGGATGTTCCACAATCATCAAACAATCAAACTGGGAAAAATTAAGTAAATATTCTAAGTATGTTGTATAATACAACGTGACATCATGTCAAGATCTCATGGCATGTCTTGAGACATCTCACAAAGTACTTTGAACATTTTATTCACCTAACATAAACATAGAAGTGATCACTTATTATTATTATGATGGAGCTTGGAGACATCAGGCCATGCATTTCTGTAATTAATACTATAATCATTTACATTGAAATATGATTTCTTTATAATATTTACTTTTACAAAAGTTTTAAACCTATGCATTGATAATTGATCATTGCCGTCAAATAACTTATTGAAAAAGCGTATACAGTTCCACTAACTTTCTTTAACCGAAATCCAGACAAATTATTTTCATTTGTAGTAGGTACTTATTCAAATTATGAACATCCCATCCCTATTTTTAACAAAGATGTTGATATTGTACCAGACATAGATTATATTTTCATATATATTGACAAGCCCCAGTATGAATATTGATCTCTTTAAAACGTTCCCTCAGCGAATCGCGGGATTTCATATTGTATATGGAACGATTTGCTCTCTTGACCATGCTATGCCGATCGGCCGCCACATCGCAGCAAGGTCTCGCTCTACCTGGTTCGTGTTAATTCTGTTAAGTTCTAAAGAAGAAAAAAAACAGCCTTTTGTGATGAAATTTTGTATCAACCACAAAACACCGCAAACATCTGTACATGATCGCCTTATTAAATTACAAAGAAAAGATAATCTATTTTATTTACCTACCTAACACAAAAGTACTACATACTACTGATCTTGAAAGCTTATCTAATGGTTGTTTATATTTCTTGGAATAAGATTAAGGAAAGCATATTCATAAATTATTGTAAAATCTAATTTAAAGTACCTACGTAAATTAGCCATGTTAGTTAACGTGACCGAACAAACTTACCTCATAAATTAGCTACAAAGTTTTTGTTTATCATTGTTAATAAACCTGCTATTTCGGAGGCTTATACACTGCGGTGCGCGGGCTATTTTCCGCAATTAAGCCGGAGGTCGGCCCTTTTTGCGTGATGGGTGGTGCTTGTCAGTTCATCGACCCGATGTTCTCCAGGAAGGCCAGCAGCTTTTCAATTCAGGTGCAGGACTCCTGCAGGGTTCCTGTGCTCTCAAGAAATGCGCTACTTGATTCGCCTCGCCGCTGCATTCATACGTGGCCGTTTCCTCGGCCTACAGGCATCCTCTGCACAGGGTGCTGTCTGTAATACCCATGGTAAATAGGTGTTTAGTAAGGGCACAATGACCGGTGATTACTCAAGGAATATTCGGAGCTTTTCTCGTTTAAGGTTTAGGAGTTTTCGGGAGAACCTCAGATTTAACTCCGGGAATGCCTCCCTCGACAGCAAATACAGCAAATACATAAGAACCGAAAATTGAGCTTGTCAGTAGCGCGCATTAAGAGAGATCCATGACCACTGTAGCAGCGGAGTAATGGAGGCTTTAGATTAGATGATTATGATGATGATGATGAGCGTTAAACCACTAACGGGTCTGCAGTCTCAACATATCGATAGTGATTGCTTTACAACCGAAATCGGTACATACCGATGACAACTGTTAGATTTGTCAGTTATTGTCAAAAGGTATCGGTTGTCATCGGTATCTGTACTGACATTGATCATAATTGACATCGATATTTGGCAGAGACTACCAAATATCGTTATAATATGACTTTGCGTCCGATTTCAGTTGTAAAGCAATCGCTGTCAATGTCGAGACTCCAGGGCCTGCAGTCTTGACATATCGATAGTGAGTGCTTTACAACCGAAATCGGCACATACCGATGACAACTGTTAGGTTTGACAGTTATTGTCAAAACGTATCGATTTTCATCGGTATCTGTACTGACATTGGTCATGATTGACATCGATATTTGCCAGAGACTACCAAATATCGTTATAATCGGACTTTGCGACCGATTTCGGTTGTCAAGCAATCACTGTCGATGTTGAGACTGTTGACTGATACGTCAAGCCATGCATGTCAGATGCCCAAACTCTGACACCAGAGTCTAGCTCTATCTCATACGAGAAACAGGAGGTAGCTATAGCCAAGTGAACATACGAGTAAGTTCATTTCATACTACCAAGGTTTTTACCGAAGTTTTCCTTCTTCAAAAGCTCATGCTCAGTTTTGGACGATTGCTTGGTTTTGAAAGCATGCGAGCAGTGTCCGACAACCGCTACAAAAATCCCTGTAAATTCAAAACAAATTATACTAAATTATGTCCGTCATTTCAGTAGAGGTTTCATAAGACTTGGAAACTGAAGTGGCAAAATGTAACATTATCTGCTTACTTTAAGTTGGCCTGTAACTTAGAGCTGATATTCATAAGCACCTTTCCTAACTCCGAAACTATAACACAAACAATCTAGTCTGTTATCAGTGTTAAACTGCGGCAGCGCATAATGACCTCCTTTAGTACTTAAAGTAGCGGAAAAACAAAGATTTTACCACCCAAGTGTGTATTATACTTACTTACATAATAACGGTTTATAACGCATTGTTTTCCATAATTACGTGAGAGATATCTGTATTGTTTGTGCAAATGATATTTTCATATATAGACTTGTGACTTGCAACTAAGTAATAGTTGTGACTTATGGATTTGATCACGTGTAAACAATGCCATCTCAGTTCACCCCCTTAATTACCACCGTCTACCTCTTAGGGCCTATCAGAAACGGGCTAGATAATTGTGCAATTGCCAAAAAGAAAAAATGCAACTGCAACAATGTTGGGGTACACTCTTCATAACCTATAGTACTGACAATTGCGGCAATAATTGCCAAAAACTAGCTTGTTCCTGAGGACCTTTAGCTCGTAGAGTACTGAAGGAAAATTTCCTGCAAATTTCAAATCTGCAGGTCAGTCAGTAACGGTACTCTATGGTAGAGTAGACCTACAATTTTATTTGGTTTCATAGCTGCTACTGTGTGTAGTTTTATGTACTTGAGGGCACAGTTTTCGCCGTGGGTCAAATATTTGTGCTTTTCGTTTATTGTTAGAGGACGATAAAACCTAAAAAAACACATTAGCATGTTCTGGGTGTTTTTTTCTAGGTATTATCTGTTTGAATAATATTTGAAAGGAGCTTTTATGTCTATTTAGGTGTGCCATAACCCGAAATTAGCATCAAAACACAAGGACTGAAGCATGGTCTTTTATAAAATTATAGGATGTTACCACCAATTTTTCACAATGTGGGTGACAGGATTTTTTCGTACCCCTTATTAAAACGGATGACAGAGTTATAATTAAGGAACCTTAAATCTTAATTCATTACCTCAATGGTCAGTATCTTACAATTTGCCGTTATTTATGTGTATGGTTGTAAAAAAATAATCACGGAAGAAGCAAGGCGTCAACAAAATGTTTTCCAAAAAAATAATTGTCAATCACAATTCAGGACAAAAAACCGACTTCAATCAGATTTAATATGAATGAATTGTGACCTATTAAATCTTTTTATATATAATATATCAAAATAATTTACTTACAATAACACCAAAATAATATATATACATGCAGCAATTGTAGATTAATAAAACTAATCTAAAAACACGTTTTTTTAGTATGCCTTTTCATCGATTTGTGAGCTACCCTGAAACTTTCAGCCAGATAGCTAAACGGGAAGTGCATGTAATTTGATTTGCAGGATTCCACCCGGAACGACAGACAGACAAACAAGCAAGTGACTTAATAAAAACGTGCAAAAAAAAAACAATTTTAGTGAAATCTATATGAGAACAGATATCTATCTTTACAAATAAAAATATAAAAAATAAAAAATAATAATAAAATGTATTTATTGCAAACAAACAAACAAAAACAATCAACACAATCAAAAAAAATAGATATTCCACGATAACATGACTCGCGACAATTAGTAACATTAAATTTACCGTGCCGCGCGTCATGTTAGCTGCATATCTGATGTTTTTTTTACAATAATGAGCTAATATAATCATAAACCCACATAATAATCAGTTTTAATACACTTTTGAAGTACTTGTGCAAGCTGGTTTTCTCACTGTGTTTTGCTTCACCGTTTTTAGCAAATCCGCTATAACTTTGACACAGTGCTTTGAACTGGGTGCCGCCGTTGGATTTTGTGGCTAGAATATCGGCCAGCGTCACCGCTAGTATTATAACCTATAGTAGTAATAGGCGCGTAACTATACTTAGGACGTAATTCCATGAATACGTAAAATGATTAGTGCAAAGTTATCAGGCGCCAAAGCCGCAATTAAAAGCTCGTCCTGCCGACGCGACGGAATCGTCAAAGAAACTCCACTGTTGTTTAATAAAGATGAGTCTACGTGGTTTGCATACAACACGTTCAAAACTCTTGTTAATGTTTGGGGAGTAACCGTTGACCGCTTTGGAACATTACAAAGATACTTCATTTTCTACGTGACGAAAGAGCAAATTTTCTATGGACAAGATTATGCGATAGTCGTGATATATTTATAAATGTTACTTATCATCTGGCTACATATCCCGGAGAACCGATAACAGTTCGGGTAGACGAGTTCTCGAGTGGAGATCACGTTTAGGCAAACTTAGCGTAGGACGCCCTGTGGCCAGGTGGAGTGACTACCTGCGAAAAGCAGAACATGGATGAGGAGAGCTGAAGACCGAGCTCAGAGGCGTGCATTAGGAGAAGCCTACGTCCAGCAGTGGACAAATATAGGCTGATGATAATGATGACTTATAATAAAGATAATCTATGTTATATAAACTAAGTAGGTAACAAAAAGTCTGAACATTGAAGCTAATTAATAACTCTTCTTCTCAGTCGCTACACTCTTAGCAGAGTGGTCGTGGTTGTCTCGTCGGGGGTTGTGGCTCGCTTTACAATCCTGCGCCACTCTTCTCTAAGAGCTGCCCTTCTGGTGCATTCGTGTCCAGTGCTGCCTTTACTTGGTCGGTCTATAGCATCAGCGATCTCCCTCGTGCCCGTGTGCCCTCGACCCTGCCCTGTACTACAAGGCGCTCGATGGACAGTTCTCCACGCCATCACATGTACCCGAAGAACGTGAGGATGCGAGATTGTACTGTGCCTGACAGACGTTGCTTGATGCCTAGTTCTTGGGGACTGGTTGGTACAGAACTCTGTCCACGACACCCCGAGCATTCTTCTCCAGCACCACATTTAGAGAGCATCCACCCTCTTTTTCTCGGTTTCTCGAAGGGTCCACGTCTTCGCAGCATATAGGAAGATAGGAAAGACCAGCACACGGACGAGCCGGATCTCAGTGAGTTTTGTTATGTTGCGGTTCTTGCATATCTTCTTTGACCTGTCCATAGCAAATCTGGAAATTGCCATACGCCGCTTGATCTCGTCAACGCATCCGCCGCCATTGGTGATCATCACAATATATGATTGTACCACATGATGAATACTAGAGAACTTATATTACAAGCCTTTGTACAAAAAAATAAGTTTTCAAAAAACGTCTGTCTGTTTTCGCATTACGTCAAATCTACTATACTTATTGTAATGCGGTTTACACAGTTGGCTAGCTTCTTTATGTTAAACTGAATGCGAGCAATCGCTAATGAACATTTGCAGCGGAACAAATTCTGATGAAATTTGGCAAGAATGATTAAAAATTACGGAGTCCACACTGCTAAATCGAAAGTGAAGCACCCAAGATATGCCGATCCGCTCCTATGCACAAGCCTCACGCACACACACAAGCCGATCGACTGCTACATCGCAGCAAGATCTCGACCTTGTTATTCGTGTAAATACTGTCAAGTCCTCACGGAAAATCAAAAACAAAGCAGTCTTTTGTTTCAACAACAAACTATACGCTCACGCACAAATACACAGCTGCTATTTGGTATGCTCCACTAGTTTGTTTGACGGTATAGACTCCAGATATTTTTGAACCTTCTTGAAATTTGGTATGTGGGCACTTTAGGTACTGGAATTACACATAGGATACTTTTTATCCCGGAGAAATTCCTTGCTGTCAAATCTGCGGGGTTCAGCTAGATGGTCATTAAATATGATGGCCAGGATGTGATCAGGTCTCAAGAGCACTGAGTCAAGTGTCTCAGGGTGAGGAGCGCAGTGCAGCACCGCTCAAGATTTTTCAAACCTAAGTACTGAGTGCCGCTGCAACGGCATCATGGGCATGCGTGGCGCTTACCATCAGGCTAATGATTTTTTTTCCAAAGGAGAAAGTGGTTTCACGGGCGGGACTCGAACCTTCACCATCCGCGCCTCTGCATGACACACAAAAACATTAGATTTTAGAGGCTTTATCTTTACAGCATGAATTTAGTTGAAATATTACCCGTTTTCGGTTGGTTAGTTCAGCAAGTTCAGCAACTAAACGTTGCCGTACCTGTAAGACGGATTTAGAGACAGGGAGAAATGTGGATGGCGGTGTAGCGGTCATGGTAGCCGAATTAGTTAAAGGCATGTGCCGTGCAGAGGCAGGGATGCCGCGGGTTCGAGGCCCGTCCGTGATCCAAATTTTTCCTTTAAAAAAATATTATTTCTGAGAAGAGGAACGTTGAGCGTAAACAATCGATGATGGAGCTGGTCTACGTGATATAATAGGCTGCGGTACGAAGAGAGCGGCGACTGATTAATCGAGCAGAGCGGTCGTGTCGTACGCGCACGTCGGGAATACCGCGTTATCTCTACTCCGAATATTCTACCTACCCACATAGCAAATGATCGTGATTTGGAATTATAAGAATGTTCTTATTGTTAGTACCTGTTTCAAACCAGTGTTTTCATAACCGTCGTCAGAGCCTAGCATTTATCAAACCTGCACACAAAGTGCCCACAACTATGGACACTAACATCGATAATCCTGACGCAGCATTGATTATCTTGACGCTGCTTCATGACATTCCTGACTGTCCCCCGTCAATTACATAATTATTTTCTCGCTTGTAATAATGTTAAAAACATAAAATTACAGAACCATGAACCGTTTCTAATAGTTAGATATATGAAGCTGTGAAACAGTACATATATTAGTCTTTAAAGACAGTAGTGTATCGAAGCATTGTTTTCGAGTTTGATGTCTACTGTCAGTCGGAGACCGATGGTTGCCACTTGTGGGTCTTCACCCGGCTACAAAAAAGGAGGGTTATGATTTTATCGGAATACCTATACCATATGCATGATTGAATGTATGTATGTATGTATGTATGTATGTATGTATGTATGTATGTATGTATGTATGTATGTATGTATGTATGTATGTATGTATGTATGTATGTATGTTCGTCTGTTTGTACATGACCACACTTTACAGCCAACCTTTTAAATTTTTAGGAATCTTCTATTGGTAAAACCAGAGTTTTTAAGCTACTTACAAAAAAAGGAGGCTATCACTCATATTATAAAGAGGAAAGATATGATTTTTTGTATGTTTGTATTTTTGTATCTTTGTTTGTCAATATTGTAACCCAAGGAACCAATAAAAATATTTTTCCTAAAAAACGACTTCGTATTCAAATGTTCTTTTCTAAACAAACACTAAAAAGAATAAAATCATTACAATAGAACCAGAACACTATCACTTTATGATAAGTTAAAATACCAATTCAAAAAAAGAAAGAGTTATAATAGTTTCTTACCCCTCTTTTCTCAATGACCCCCCCCCCCCCCCGTACAGCTAAGTTCACATCACCTTTTAAACATTAAAAAACCGCTTCAATATCGGTCCATTCGTTTGGAAGCTACAATTCCACAGACATACATACACACACACACACACACACACACACCCACACACACACAACCACACACACTAACACACACACACAAACACACACACACACACAGACACAGACACAGACACAGACACAGCCACAGACACATACACAGACACAGACACAGACACAGAGAGAGAGAGAGAGAGAGAGAGAGAGAGAGAGAGAGAACACACAGTGATACACACCCTAAACTTATAACACCCGTCTCTTTGTTCGGGGGTTGAAAAAAAACTTACATAAATTAACTACTAAGATGAATTTACTGTATTTACTGTGTTCACTGTGTGTGTGTGTGTGTTTTTCACTGTATGTTTATTCTTTAAAATATGAAAGAAAATTAACATCAAAACAAAACGATTTATTAATAAAAACTAAACCATTTTTGATAAAATTGATGTGGGACAGCAATAAAAGTCTATAGTTTTAAATAAATCAAGAATCATTACAATTGGTTCAGAAATCCTTCATCCTTATTATCCCAATAAAAAACTGTTGAACCAATTTTGATGAAGATATGGGACTACGCTGAAAGTCTACCCTTTTGAATAAAACAACAACTATTCAAAACAGTTTAGAAATCTTAGAGATTTAGGGCAATATAAACACACAATCAAATAGATGTACTAGAAAAACTATTGAACCAGTTTTGATACAATTTATATGGGAACCCAATCAAACAAAATAAGAATTTTCAAAGAAATCGTAGCACATCAATAAAAAAAAACAGCAGTCGAACATATAACCGTCTCCTTTTGTGAAGTCGATAAAAATATACAACGGAATGACACGTTGCCATGGAAACGAAATAATAACAAGTCTGTCAAGTATGTGAGTAATCATTATACATTTCTTACTGTCGTCGGAGTAATGATGCAATTATTGTCTATGGGTAAAATAGCACCATGATCGTTGCTGCAAAAGATTTTGAATTACGCTTACAGGCGCATTTTTTTTAGAAGTTACAATGCGTATAAAAATTCTAAAAGTAAGAATAATGCCGCGGTGTGAGCGCTACCCGTGCGTAATATTGTTAAAAAATTGTACTTATTAGTAGTATTCATATGATGTTAGTCTATATGGGAAGGTATCTAAACGAATGTTACTACTTTGTATCTCAAACCGATGAGTAGAAGCCCGTCAATCGATGAAATAATATTTGACGACTGAACGTAATTTGGTAAACTGCACTTTTGGTCCTGGAATACATAGCCTACATTTTCCCCAGAAAAATGTCCACGCGGGCAAAGCCGCGGAGGATAATATAAAACTACTCTATACCTATATTATTCTAGTTTATTCTTATCTCACTTTTTTTGCCCGATGGAAGTATATATATATATATATAAACGATATATATATATATATATATATATACATTTTATTGGTTCCTTGGGTTACAATATTGACAAACAAAGATACAAAAATACAAACATACAAAAAATCATATCTTTCCTCTTTATAATATGAGTGATAGCCTCCTTTTTTTGTAAGTAGCTTAAAAACTCTGGTTTTACCAATAGAAGATTCCTAAAAATTTAAAAGGTTGGCTGTAAAGTGTGGTCATGTACAAACAGACGAACATACATACATACATACATACATACATACATACATACATACATACATACATTCAATCATGCATATATAGGTATTCCGATAAAATCATAACCCTCCTTTTTTGTAGCCGGGTGAAGACCCACAAGTGGCAACCATCGGTCTCCGACTGACAGTAGACATCAAACTGACACTTTTTTTGCCCGATGGAAGTATATATATATATATATATATCATTTATAAATGTATATATATCTTTTGTGAGTTTTTAGAGTTATTCAAACATTTTTGTTAAATAATATATGGCAGTTGTAAGCCGCTTGATACTTCATATTTCCAATAGCACTCTCGCGGTTAAGACGAATCCAAAGATACCTCATTTATCAAAATCCATTTAAACGTTTAGTCTGAAGGACGTGCCAAAGAAATGTCAAAACAAACAAACATACATACTTACATACAACCCAACACATAAACCTCCGCAGTCGGGTAATAAATGAAGTTTTTTTTTTCGGTTCCCAATAGTGGGTCGAAAAGATTGGACTAAAGAGTCCAATCTTGATATATACTTATATTACTATACTCTTTGGTCCAATCTATTTGTGGTACTGGCATCCTACTTGCAGAAAACGTTCTTTTCAAAACCACGCTGAGACCCCTGCCGCCCGGCCCCCGCACCGCGTGCTTCAAATCGGCCGTTTACTCCTCGATACACTACTGTCTGTAACGTGTAATATATGCACTGTGCCTGTGATATGTAGACATAAATGAGTGTTCCACTTTGACGGAAGAAAAAAACTGTCCAATGCGAGTCGGCCCCGTGCACTGAGGGTCCCGTACAAACTTGTAGGTAAATATTTCATCCATCACAGAATCGAGTCTCGAAGATTATTTTATAATAAGTTTTTTCTGTTAAAACTTCAATTTTATGGTTTTTAGATTATTGCCTTTACTTGTAATATAAATAAGACATTGCTTCTTGCCACATTTCATGATTCTAGGTTAACGGGAAGTACCCTGTAGATTTTGATTCACTTGAGAGTGTCAAAATATGGAGCATAAACGGCTGTATCTTTTAATTGCGTTGACTTAGAAGTTTGTTTTTTTTTCACAGCTAAACAGGATTGCAGACCTCAGTATTTGATATTTAACTTGTCCTGAGAAATTAACAGACAGGCAGATGGATGGACGGACGGACATCAAAGCGATCCTGTCAGGGTTCCTTTTGTCCTTTTGAGGTACGGAACCCTAAAAACATCAATACAGAATGTTACACTGGATTGCAACAGTTTAAAATAGTAGTTACTACGAAGCAGTACTGGTCACGGGCAGTTGCATCATTATTGTGATTGCATGAACGTTATCACACAAAATTAAATAGTTAAATTGGTATCCGCATTGGACACTAGCTTTTGAATTTTGAAGAAACTCTTAAAAGCTGAAAAAACAGATTATATATTTGCTTTCTTCTACATTCTCAGTTTTTAGTAGGTATACCGGTAACTCTGGTGGTTCTACTAATTGATATTGACTAAATTGTTGTCCTTTATTTTTATAATCTTTTTGTACGGGCGTTTCCTACCTACGGATACGGATACCTACGGATAGGAAACGCCCGCTACGCGGCTGCAACACAACGGTGTCGTAGCTGCGTAACTACGTCGTCTACGATGCTGCTACATTATCTACGATGCTGCTACATTGTCTACGACGCTGCTACATCATCTACAATGCTCTACATTTATCTACGTCATAGCTCTACAACTTGTCTACAATGCGAACTTACATATATAATTATATTTTAAGTGGAAATTGTTTGACAACTTTAACAAACTCAAATAAAAAGTTGTATACCTACATTATATACCTATTACATATTTAGTTAATTAAAAAAAAAAGTTTTATTAAAAGCTAAAAAAAAAACACGGCTTTCCTGCCAAAAAATAACTTATGCCAATAAATTATATAATGTGATTAACCTTTAGGTATTATTAAGCACTTTAGGTATTAATAATACCTTGATAAGCACATGGAATGTGCTTATCAAGGCCTTCAATTTGATACTCATATTGTAAAAATTGAAGTTTTTTCCTCCCTAACCTAAAAACGGCCAATACACTCTTTATTTTGGACAGTCCTGTAAAAATAATATTTGTTGCTGTTTTTTATTCTGTGTATGCTATGTTTTAGGAGAAATAATGTGTTTATGTATTCTGAACATCACCCATATTTTTGTGAGGCCCGCTAGTTTATCCTTCTTCCTCCTGAATCGTAGGACCGAGTTCGAATCTTGGTCACATAGTTTGTTTAATAAACTGTAACTGTAAAGTAAATCAATACGTTCAAGATATATATGTCACTGGATCCTAATTCGTTAGAAAGTAAACAAACAAAAAAATAATGAACGGACATGATATTCCCTAGCTGATGCACTAATCATAATCAGTGCGCAGTCTAATTTCCTGTTATATTGTAAACCTGTTCCTGATTGGTAGGACTAAGTAGAAGCTCAAGAAAAGGAATTGGAGTACCCGACCCCCACGGAAAAAGAAGGAGGAGCAAGGCATACCTAAACAAATGAGCGCACGAGGCGAGAACATAGCGAGGGTGGCGAGTGATGTGAGTCAGCGATCTTCTAAGCGTAGTGAAGATCCAGTGTGCAAATGGAGTGAAGGGACGACGATGCGAGAGTTCTGGCGAGAGCCAGTTTACTAATTCATGATCAATTTTAGTCCTTGAGCTCTTGTCGGTGTGAATGACCTCAATATCATTTGCATTTAATTTAATTGTTTAATTTGTAACTCTATGGCGATAAACTCGAGTCTGACCAATAACGAACCTGTAGTGGTTCAAAATTTGATGGTGGCGATAGAATCACAGAAATCGGATAAATTGTAAAACTGTGCTCTGATTGATCGGTAATATTCGATCGTGCATGTCCGTTCAAAATTTTTCGTCTGTTTGTATTAAAATGAATTAGAATCTGTGAGATTCTAATCTATTGGTTCTTACAATAAACCGGTGACTTATACAATTCTATTCATAAAATTAGAACAAGCACGGGCCAGGGTTAATTATGCCCATAATTTCTCCCTGAAATAATTCCGAGTCCCAATAGGCCTATTTTGATCTATCAGCGCATGATTCAAAATTGTATAAAAATAGTTATAAAAGTAGTTAGTTTACAAGTACTAAAAAAATTTAGAATAAAACAAAATGAATGAAGTCGATTAAAAAGAAGGTCAGCGTTGGAAATGAAATAGCCTCTGTCTGAAACGCAATATTCCGATAATACTTTATTGGAGTACATAATGTACATTAAACTTTTCATAATGTAATTAGTATTAATGATTCTGAATTGAACACCACACCACCGTCTAATTATTCTTCCTTGGATACTGTCCACCCAAAAGTTGTCTGAAAGAGATCACTTTGCGATAAGACCGCCATTGACCTTATTCTAGTTATAATATGCTGCTATTTTATTTGTAACTAGTATACAATAAATAATTTTGTATCGTAATGCTATCATTAAATTAGCCGAATCGGGTGGCGTTGGTAATGCTGATATGTATTTTTATATGTATACTCGATGACAAATAATATAATTATTATACCACAGCGCCTGAACACAAAAGTCTTCAATCAGTGCGTCACACCAGACCTACGGAGCCGAAACGTGGACACTCACGGTCAAACTAGTCCACAAACTTAAGGTCGGTCAGCTAGCTATGGAGAGAGCTATGCTTGGAGTTTCTCTGAAGGACAAGATTCATAATAAAAATATCCGACAGAGAACCAAGGAGACCGACTTAGCTCTTAGGATAAGCAAGCTAAAGTGGCAGTGGTCACATTTCTAGAAGAAGCTATAACCGTTGGGGTAGACGAGTTCTCGAGTGGAGAGCACGTTTAAGCAAACGTAGTGTAGGACGCCCTGTGGCCAGGTGGAGTGACGCCCTGCGAAAAGCGGCTGGAACAGAATGTATGATTGGACCTGAAGACTCAGTGGCGTGCATTAGGAGAAGCCTACGTCCAGCTGTGAACATATATATAGGCCGACGTTGATGATGAATTGTTAAATTCGTTTAAGAGATAATTCGGTCAGGGGCTTGTTGAAATATGTTTTCCGAAAATCAAATTAAGTTAATTATTTTTTAACTTAATTAGTTTTAATTGTAAATGTGATTTATTGACAGATTATTATTTTGAATACCTAGAGAATTAAGCTGTCATATAATTGATGTGTTTTTAAGTAGGTACTTAAATTAAAAAAACATTATATAAATTATAAAATTATTTTCTTAGTGTTTGAATTATTAGCCAAACCATGAAAAAAAACGGTGCATCGTAAAGTAGTTCATTCGGAGCGAACTACAAATACAAGTATTTAATGAAACTGGTTATTTTCCACCACATTGCCTGCGATCAAATCTGCAGAGCGAATGATAGCTGCAAACAAACAAGGTTTTTTTATTTTTGAAGTTGACAGCTTGTCCATGACACTGTACATAATTATGTAGTCCTTACTATATATATATATCATGGACACTGTGTGTATATATATATATAATAAATACGTAATATACACTGTGTCCATGACAAACGAGGCAAAACAACGTTAATAACATTCTTGATGAGTGGAATGTTATTATTGTGGGCATTATCGTTTTCGGGAAATCACGTCCAGTGCAATGAAGTCTACAGGAAGATAAGAGCCATAGTATTCCTTCCTTCCTACATCTACTCTCTGTAATTTAAGAATTAATTATTCATTGAATCAAAAACGTATTTCTCTGAAACATTTTTTTCTTTGCCTAGTTGATTATTAAAATAATAATTTCTAATTTCTTCTGATTTAAATTTTCGACGAAAATGTTTAGAGCTAAGTGGTTGGTGCTTGTTCAATTTCCATGAAATAGGTTTTTAATTAAGGTAATAATGTTGCTTTACGCATTTTAATCTATTTTTTTTTAATTTATAAATTTAAAGTGGGATACAAACTCAAAATCTCAAAGTATCATCATTATCAGTCCGCATCAGCATCAGTCCACTGCTGGAGATAGGCCTCTCCCAAAGCATGCCACTGCCTGAGCCCTATCTTTGGCTCTTCCTTTCCAACTGTCGCCTCCGAGAGCCACGATAATGTACGACGCCCTCCGGCTAGAGACAATATACGCATAGCATGATGTTGAGTATAAATTGTACAATCATTAGTATAATTAGTATACTTAATACCATTCATAATACAACAAATTAAATTCTAATAAGACTTATTTTTTTCATATTATGGTTAAGTACCTTGTAAATGTACGAGCAAATACTTTAACAAAGACTGAAAAAGTCAATTCACAACTTAGTTTTGATGTCGTATCACTTACACAATGTTTTCACAAGACCTACCAAATTGAGTTTCGATGTGTTTGAACTTCACCTTCGGCGATTTCTAAAACATTAAATAGGAAGGTACCCTGAATAAACTTCATCATGATAGTAACAATTTTATTGGACCACCATCCATAATGGAACATTTACGGCAAAACAATTTCCGTTTAGTTCTGAAAGGGGAAAGCAATAATATCTCGAAGACAAGAAAATTGTTATCAAGGGTTACTGGTTTATCTTTAATTTAGTTTCACAATTAAATCTCGCACGAGCAGCCTCTTTATTAAAGTCTATTATAAAAGTTAGATGACTCAATTTGGCGTTCAAAGAGAGGGTATATCTGGTAGAGAGGCTCGGAGGCTTTCAGCAGTTCATAACTGAAAAGTTTCTGCGTCGACATTGTGAATGATATCTTCATCTGCTGCCCACAAAAACATCCCCTGATCTAATCGATGTGGTTATCGAATAAGTTTATTGAATATTGGTATTACTTGCATCACAGCGCAATGAAACTCAGTTTAAAAGTTGACACCTAAGCTTTTAATTAATAATGCAACAAGTATAATAATTATAAAAATACAAAAAACCTGACTGCGAACAAAATTATTGAATACGAGCTGACCGCACGCAAAAATAATCTCACTAATATTATAAAGGCGAAAGTTTGTTTGTATGTAAGGGTGTGTGTGTGTACGTTTGTTACTTCTTCACGCTTAAACGGCTGGAGGGATTTAGATGAAATTTGGTATGGAGGTAGCTTATACCGTGGATTAATACATAGGTTATATTTTATCCCGGACAAAAGGCATAGTTCCTGAGGAACGCAGGTGAAACCACGGGGCGCAGCTAGTATTTATGTTTAATGTTTCTTATTTACTTACAATTTTAATTTACCTTCATAGTTGTAAATAGAAAATTTTGTAAGACAATTGCTACTGTCAGTTACCTATATTTTATTCCAGGGTATAAGCTGTCTCCATTCCAAATTTCATCAAAATCCGTCCAGCCGTTATCGCGTTAAAGCTCCCCAAACAAACATACAAACAAACAGACAACGTTTCACTTTTATATATTGGTATGGACAGCACTCTCATGATCAAGTTGAATCCAATGATACCTCATTTATCAAAACCATCAAGCCATTTAGGCTGTAGGACGCACCTAAGAACCGTACAAACAAACAAACAAACATACATACATACATACAACCCAACCACATAACCCTCAGTGCAGTCGGGTAAAAACGTTTATCATAGAGGTGTAGAGACAAAAATGTAACAAGAAAATGAATAGACACATACAAATATAGGTAGGTATTGACTAAAAATATACCCACTCTAATGAATTCAAATGGGTCCAGTTTAGTAAATAGTTAATGCAATCAGATTTACTAAATATATTATACTTGCAGAAATTACGCATTTAATTTTAGATAGAATAGATCCCTAATGGTCCACTTTACCTAGGCTTAGTAAAAATCAAATACATTGTTTTCTACAAATTCATAAAATCTGGCATGTCTGAGTAGAATTTCTGGACAGGAAAATAAGTACACAACACTGATAATCTATAAACATAATATAGCAGTAGGTACCAAAAAGTCTGTGCAATGAAGATATTAAAAAAAGGGTCAAGGTACTTAAATAAGCTAATTTGAAAAAGTTATTTTTTCTTTTTTAATCTTGTCTGTCTGTTTTTGTGTTTGTTTGCGCATCACGTAAAAACTATTAGACCGAATGCGATGCGGTTTTAACTGTTAGATAGTTTATGGTTTGACTTAAAAGCACTTGGTATCTCAATCCAATGAGTAAAAGTCGAGCAATCGATAAAAAACCGTTTGTCATCTGAACGAATTTTGATGACATTGGTACTTTTGGTCCTGGTTACTTTTAACCTAGAGGAATGACCACGTGGACAAACCCGCGGGCACAGCTAGTATAACAAATAAATAAGATCACGTACACTGACCCTTACAATATTCCACTGTGGTTGGTATCAGGGGAATCGAACAGTACGATTTTTTTATTTTATTTTGAACATAACTTGCTTTAGAAAGTGGCGATGGGTCAAAGCTAAAACCATGATTGTTGAAGATGAATAGTTAAAGCTGCAACAAACATCTTACACAAGTTAACATCTGAGAATTCGTTTCTACGTGAGTCACGTCATCGTTTCCCAAAGGTCGCGGTGTCATCTCACAATAATGCCACTTCCTGTTCTTGTCATTTACATTTTCATTTCATTACGTACCTATTTCGTACCCGGTCTCTTTACAGGTACACTGGTACCCCGGTTACAATGCTGGGTCCAAGTTATTTAATCCATAATAATAATATTTAATGTTCCAAAACCATACAAGGAGGTACATTATATTTAACAATATACCTATATAAAATATGAAAAATAACTAGTAGGTACCTATAATGGTTGGTCACATATTTTCACATAGCTCCGCTATTAAATAGCAGATTAATTGTGATTTGTCACTAAACTTGTTCAACATTATAATAACCTTACAACGGACACACAATAGAATCAAAAATAATAACACATCTAAAGCCTTCATGATATAACAAGCTTACCATTTCAAAATTTACACAATAATATATATAATCTGTGGTGCAAGACCGATCATGTCAATTTTGTGCTGTAGTTCTTCTCAAGTGGCTATCTGCATTTTATGTCAAACTAGCTGTACCCGCGGCTTCACACACGTGGTTATTTATCTAGGTTAAAAGTACTCTATGTACTATTCCAAGACCTAAAATATCAATACACCAACATTTATTCAAAATTCCTTAACCCGTCAAAAAGTTTTTCTACTCATCGGATTGAGATACCAAGTTCACCAGTTTTTAAGTCAAACTATAAGCTGTGTGAAAACTGCATCGCAATCGGTCAGCAGTTTTCACGTGATGCGTGAACATACAAACATACAGACAGATATGATTTAAAAAAAACAAATAATTGTTCAGTAGTTTATTTCAAGTACCCTAGACCATTTTTTTTTAACTATCTTCTTTGTACGGACTTTTTCATATTTATTGCTTTAACAGCTGTACCCGCGGATTTGCCCGCGTGGTTATTTCATTTAAAAGTAGCCCATACGTGTTATTCTAGGACTAAAAATACCTATAAAGTACAATATATTAAATTCGTTCAGCCGTCAAATAGTTTTTTATCGATTGCTCAGAATCTAATCATCGGATTAAGATACCAAATACCCCAGTTTTTAAGTCAAACCCTAAACTATCCAACAGTGAACCGCATCGCAATCGGTTCAGTACTTTTTACGTGATTCACAAACAAACACAGACAGACAGACACGATTTTGAAAAATGATATATTCTTGATCAGTAGCCTATTTTAAGTACCCTAGACCATTTTTGTTAATTATCTTCTTTGTACAAACTTTTTCGTACTTATTGCTTTGTTATAAGTATAGATAATTGACATTAAGTTGTAGATAGCTCTTTTGTCGAGACTCAGGTGTAAATTATAAACCTATTATTATTTATTGACAAATGCTATATTATTTTATTAATTAGATTTTTAAGACCAACTAAAATGTCCAATATAAAATGTCCAAACAAGAAAACAAGAAATAAGTAACTGAAACTAAATCTTATCATTGAAGCCGGTATAGTAGGTAAAGTTCCCAAAATGCTGGTTGCATTGTCATAAAGGCCAGCATTTTGTTCAACTGGACTGGCGGGGAATTCATCCTGCACAATTTTTTATTTTTTATCATTTAGCTCAATCTTTACGTAATTACGAGTATATCACACTAATAGTGTAAATGCGAAAGCTTGTATCGTGTGTGTGTGTGTGACTTCGTGTGTGTGTGTATGTTTGCTGCTCCTGCACGCTCAAACGGCTGAATGGATTTGGATTCAATTTGGTTCCAGGATAGCTTTTATCCTGGATTAACACATTTGAACCTGACTTAGGGGAAAAAATAATTAAAGATTTTTAGTCTTTTTCGTTAGTATCTTTCCACGTGGGTGAAACCGAAGGGCACAGCTAGTAGGTAATATTCTTTATTCTTCTTTATATAGTCTTCCCTAGTTTAACGAATTCTCCAAAACTCTGGCATTGACATTAAACTAACAACAAAAATAAAATACTATTTTCTGAAATTAACATAAAATTTACTTATTTTTTAATAATAATTCACTAGGTATATGATAAGTATGATATCTGTTGGATCTTTGGTGCCTGAAGTAGTATGTAACTGTATCACAGGCACCACAAAATATATGAAGAACTTGTAAAACAATACTCCGACGAATACTTACACTTAATTTGAATTTGTGGATGGAACAGGTTGTTCGTTTGTTGATAAGATCCAAGGCTGCTGCGACACAGCAGCAGTTCGTACAACTTTGGAAGTTACAGAAACTTATTTTTGCCATGATTTATGCTTCAATACCGCCATTGTCTTTTCTGTACTCGATCTATTTTCCCACGTTTTTATTAAGTCACGTTCTTGTTTGTCTGTATGTCTGTCGTTTCGGGTGGAATCTTGAAATTTCGAGCACTTCCCGATTAGCTATCCGGCTGAAAGTTTCAGGGAAGCTCACAACTCGACGACAATGTGTTTTTAGATTAGTTTTATAATCTACACTTGCTACTTGTTTAATGTTTAGAACGAAAGTCTAATTTTATTTTGTTTTCTAATCCGAACAAAAAACAAATCAATATATAAACAATAACAAAGAAATGGCAGATTTTTGAGTTTGACAGAATGAGTCCCTTTTACCTTCGTAAAAAACATCGTAAGTCATGGAACTAGAGAAAATTGGAAATAAGTAATGTCACCCGAGGGAATTCAAGAACTTTTTCTTGTTCCTACCTCAACTACAAAACCACGGGTGTAATTTGCTCGTCACTCTAATATGGGTTTGGTACACTGTTCAATAATGTGGTATATATGCTACATTAACCAACTTTAAAGGGAAAGAGGTTCAAATGAGAACTCTCTCAAATTGATGTTTATTAACACGCTTTTTTTTAGGGTTTGTTATTACGGTATTTTTCCGTGATTTATAAACCATTTTTTTTATAGTAGTAACTATAAAAAAAATGGTTTAGAATGGTGTTGTTTTATATAAATGCATTAGCATTTTTTCTAGTAAGGCGAATTTAATTCAGTATTTTCACAGAATTATTTTCTTTTATCGAACGCTGTGTACAACACAGGTCCATCTATAATAGTGCAAAGAATGCCTAGTTTTTGACCAATACATTAAAATTTTCCACTAAAATGGGCATAAATACCAATTGGTAAGAAAAACAAACAACATCCCGATCCACCAAATACCCTCATTTGAGAAGGTCCTTAACGAAATCCCAATAACACACGCGTCATATCACAAATAAATACCGCAAGAAACGACGGCCCAGTAATAACTGACCTTTGAACTGAAATAATGATTCGTATGTTATTTTTATGTAAAATCTATTCACATGTATAGATTCTATTGATTTATCAAGGGTTAAAAATTGGTTATTTTTAAACAGAATTTATTCTAGTATTAGTATTTTATATAACTTTTAAAGTTGATTCATTTACATTCCATTTGAAATTATATTCAAAAATATTTTAAAATACGACAATTACGACATGAAATTTATTGTATGCCAGCAACACAAATTATATACAAGAAGGTAGAAGTTGGTGGTATTATAGCTGTAAATTATATCTGCAAGTCAACCTTTGATAATATCGAATATTCCGCAGTCATTTGCAATTTGTAACATTGTTCTGTTCACGTGCACTGCTAACAGATATACTTTAAATATCATCAAAATGAAAACACAAACTGCTTTTCCAAAACAAACTCTAATGTTATATTATAAAACTGTTAATACAGGCAACTGTGAATTATTTGGTGATTCAATATCAGTACATATAGTAACTTGATCACCCATCAAATACAAAAAAAAAACTAGAAACACAGTAAATCACAAACAAATTGAAGTCAAAAAATTAACCAATTAGTGCTTGTTGATTACACGTATCGGTGCATCGTATCGCCGCTAACGAGGAGGGCGGCGCGCCCAGCTCGCGCCGCCCGGCAATCCGCCCAGCCACCTAACCGGATATAAAAGCGCGCGGGAAGCCTTCAGCCACACAACACCACCACCGCTGACGCCGACAACTGCTTCCACCAACAAATAATACAGGTCAGTGGCGTCTTTACTTTTTCAAATATACATAAAAACTGTTTTATCGTGATCTATCTTGGATTTTTCGATTACTTCATATTTTTATTTAAACATTTTAAATAGGTGTTTTAAATTAAAAAGTTCAACTAGATGAGTATTAATATTAAATATGTGCATTTATGCAGAACGTAAATGTTTTAAGTTTTTTTTTTAGTCCAATCAGCCAAGCGCGTAGTAGTCGCTTATTATTCGACTTTACAAATACATTATTTTATTATCATGATTTATTTAACAATCATTCTGCATGTACTTAACGAAACTAGTATCACATAAAGTAGCGCAGTGCATTGTTTTCCCCAAGTTTTGCAATTTTCGTTTCAATGAGAAAACGGAGCACTGGATAACTTTATAAAAACATTAAAAATCATACAAATAGATATACGAGTATACTGTGTCCCAGACTGAAATGTATCTATAACTTAACATACATTTCAGTCTGGGACACAGTATACTCGTATATCTATTTGTATGATATACACATAATCTTGAAAAGTTCAATGGTTGTTATTTTTCGGGTTGTTTTCAAATGCAAGAACTTTGTGCTGTAAAAAATACAAAGTAATTAATTAAATAGGTATTATTCCTTATAATACCAAATAAAGTTAAAAAAATGCGTCTAGAAAAAAGTTGTGCCCACTTTAACCGACTATATTTAGACCCAAATACCTCCCATTCAATGAACCACTCTGATTGCTTGCACGTGTAATACATTTTCTCTAACCTTCTATCCGACCCGATCACTTTGAGGGTAAATTGTGACTTGTTTAATACAGTGTTGTTTTGCCGTATCTAATGTGCGGTAATTGGTTATCTTGGAAGGATTATATATTTTCATTGGTCACTATACCATTTCCGTGCCAAAATACCATACAGATAATAAAAACTCTTTTTCCATTCGTCACTCCAAGCAGCCGTCGTGTTTACGGTGTCTAACATTAACAAAATTGCTAAAATAGGATTTTTCAGGGTATATTTGATTTGAAACAAAACTCCATTTATTGTTTGCAGTCAGCTTTTTTTTACTTTATCTTTGGCATTATGTATGGTAAATAGCATCATTCAAATGACCGCCATGGCTTCGAATATGTTTGGCCCCAAATCTTATGAACCTTTTGAATTGTTCTGTCCATAAATTGACTGATTCTCTGGCGTACGACATGTTTCGTCGTCCTGTTGAAACCTGTCAGATCGCCAGTGGCTTCAAAAACTTTTACTATGTGACGAAAGTGTCTCGTAACGCACGAAACTTAAAGATACTTACAATAAGATACTTACTTACTTTACTTACTTTGATTGTAAGTACTTACTTATACTTACAATCGTTTCGATAATCAAGTTTAACCATTCTAACGCACTGTTCAACTACATAGCGACTCATTAATAACCAAGCATTTATTGATTTAGCTGTTAAAAATACTTGGATCCTATTATAAAAAAAAAAGTTTATTAATAAAAAATCTTTCCTAAGTTTCCGTATCATGTTTTAGTAACAAAGTTACAAGTGGTTACCAAGTCTTACATTGTATGTTCCTGTGTTTTAGTAACAAAGTTACAAGTGGTTACCAAGTCTTCCATTGTATGTTCCTGTGTTTTAGTAACAAAGTTACAAGTGGTTACCAAGTCTTCCATTGTATGTTCCTGTGTTTTTTTGAATTGTTTTTTTTTTTAATTAGTGTTTTCTGTAATAAGCTTCTTTTTTTTTTAAATACTTTTTATTATGCTACTTACAGCGAACAAAAAGTTGCATAATTTTATTTTCTATTGTTGCTCCAACTTTATGAAAATCAACTTCGGTCAACATAACTTCAAGAGATCGCAGCTTAGTACTATTGAGTATATGAGGCCGCCGATTGTACTATTAAAAGGTCAATGTTCATGTTCTATATAACCGCTTGACACAAGACGAATGTGGCGGCCTGTCGGCATAAAATGGTGTAAATGCGTGCGTGAGGCATATCTTGGGTGATTCACTCTCGACATGGCGTTGTGAAATCTGTATTTTTTCAACATTCTTCTGTAAGATAGCATAGTATAAGTCATTCCTACCTTATTATAAAAAAAAGAAAGCTTTTATATAAACGTGCCAGTAAATAATGTAGGAAAACTGCACCTGGTCATTTAGTGAGGTTTACTCCAGGGATAGCTTTTCATATACTGTAGCGATGGTTTGGTTCAAGTATTACATTCTAGTACATTGTATAAAGTATAAGTACGTACGAGTAAAGCCGAAGGCTTTAGTAAAACTAACTGGCATCGGATTTAAAGTTAACGAACCATAATCCTGACTTTTTTGCTTCATACATTGTTTATATGCAAAAATGCTGACCGGACCTGATGCAGTTTGCAGCGTTTGATATTAAAAATTGCGGTACCCAAGTTTTATAGCTGTGCTACAACTGTTAACAGAATTGTAAATAAATGTTTGCTGACCAATTAATATTGCGTTTTGCATTATTTAATGCTCTTTTTTATGGTGTTGACAGCTAATTTATTTTAAAATTGGTTATCCTGTATATCAAGTTTCGTCTAGACCGGTTGAGAAATGCAACCTGTAGAGGAGAACAGACATACAATTTTTTTTTTTTTTATTTTGCTTTTTTTTTTTGCTGAAATGGAGATGCTACGCTCGCGCTTCGCGCTCGCTCCCCCTAAAAAATGTCAAAAAGGCTTTTTACTCGACTACGGCGAAGCAAAGGAAGAGGTTATGTGTCCAAACTAAAAACTTGGTCCAATTTTGACAAGTGAGGGATCGATTCATCTTCATTGCAAGAGAATTTGATAATGAAAATTCGTAGGCTATTTTTACCCGACCGTCTGGTTTTAGTTTTTGAACTTGTCTTGTGGTTGAAGTCGCGGGCGAAAGCTAGTTATCAATAATAGATCCACCCAACGTATATAGCGTAAAGAGACCAAAACAACATTGTCTCCCTTTTTGATACTTATTTTGTAACAAATTAGGAGGATGTCGTAAGTTTCAAGTCACGTTTTGAACTTGCCTAATATGTAGTATGTTTTTCGTGTACAAAGTGACGAACTGACAGATGGCGTGTACGCCTGAAAACATCTTGTTTTTCGTGTACAAAGTGACGAACTGACAGATGGCGTGTACGCCTGAAAACATCTTGTTTTAGCCTATTATTAGACTACTACTGAAAACAAGTAATCTACATTACATCTAAATGCGTTGTTACACGACTGCCCAAACGAAGGAGTGTAATACTTTTAGAATTCATTTTTGTTTGTTTGTATGTATGTGAGTTTCTTTATTCTACCATAACTTTTAAATGCCTGAACAGATTTAGACGCGTGGGGTATTGTTATAATTCTTACATCCCCCCGAGTAAAACAGGCAGTTTTAAATCAGTACCTTGGTTAGCACATTCCAACAGTATATAATTTATTGGCATAAGTTTTTTTTGGCAGGGCAGGCGTGTTTTTTTATAGCATTTAAGCTAGTTATTTTCAATATTGATATATCTAATAGAAACTGAACACGAGCAATTATAAACATATTTTCCATTTACCTAGTCTTTATTTTCCACACTTTTTTCTTTTCATATAATAAACATAATATAAGTATAAACCTGCGCAAGTAGGTATGATTCAAATATTAATTTATAATATTTAGCCTCGATTCTGCATCAGTGATAAATTTCAAAGCGCGTTATCGTTATACTCAAACAGTAGGTTATATTAAGTATGTCGTAGCGAGGTCGTAAAATTGATCATTTCATGAAATTCCACATCATGTTTTTTTTTTAATTTCTTGAAATTATCAGTGACATCATGAAATGGTTTGGCCTGACGAATGAATTATTAGCGTTTGACGATATGAACGAACAGCTAGAATCACGGCTAGTTCATGATATGGTCCAACATTAGTGATCATATCGTAAAATAGTTACATCATCCACCGATAGAGGCGCTAGGCGGAAGCCCGACTTGTCCGTGATAGGCAAAGGCGGGAGCGAAGCGTACTGAGCTCCCGCCTTCGTCTTCGTGTTATTTTAGCCATGAAATCGTATCTGTTTGAACACTTTTGGGATCATGAAAACCCTACATTAATGATATTTAATTATATGGCCAAACGTGTATTGAAATATAATTAAACGTTGATGTTTCAACGAAATGGTCAGTTTTAGCTGGGCATTTCATGACATAGGACAATTTCATGAAATTATCAACACTACTATATCGCCACGACATATACATTATGAGGAACTTCACATTAAGGAACTAGAAATTTTAAGACGTAAACTCACATTAGAAGAAACTCTCAGCTTGTTGATATCCACAAATGCGCAAATGGATTCTTAAATCGCGAACTGGCTGAAGTATGGCTCATATGGCTATGTCTGTAAATATGTCTCTCTCATCCACCTCTAAAATCTCTGATATCTCTAAAAAATACTCAGTAAGTAGTTATTCTATAAATAGAAAGAGCGCGTTGATGTCCATAAAACTAGCCCTTTGACACAATTCGGTTTATTTATTCATGCGTTAATCTTTCTGATTAAATATCAGAACAGAACTATTACCGCAATATCCTACAATATAATATCATTTGATTGAACGGAATTGAAATGTCGAGACCTGTAGCTATAGTTACTACGAGGTTGATATGATAACATATACAAACGGTTATTGCCCATGCGAGATATCAGGATGTGATATTAAATTATCTATTGTTCAGAGCGCTCAATGAATAAACTAAGTTTTATTTATGTGTCCGCGGCTACGCTCGCGTGTTTATTTCTCCACGTTAAAAGGCACTTTATGTGCTTTTCCAGGACCTAAAATACCAATATTTGATCAAAATTCCATCAGTTGTCAAAAAGTTTTTTATCATTTGCTCGGCTTCTACTCATCGGATTGAGAAACCAAGTACATCAGTTTTTAAGTAAAAAAAAAAGTTATACAACTGTAAAATGGCATCGCAATTGGTCTAGTAGTTCTTACATGATGCGCGAGCAAACACAAAAACACGATTTAAATAAATGATATAATCTTGTTCAGTAGCTTACTCGTATTGTACTCTAGACCAATGTTATTTTATTCATCTTAATTGTACATTGTGTTTTGGTACTTAAAAAAAGAGTGATAAAGAGTTTAGATTTACTACATAGTAGGTTGGTTAGAGAATTTTTCGCATATAAGAGGTAGAGAGAGGTAGAGAGAATGTTGCAGATTAGAATCTCGTCCGTAAATCTCGCTTAATCATGATACATTTTAATTTTTAGTTTTGTTTTCGCTAAGCTGCTGTTGCTTTTATGGGGAATAGGCACGTAAAAGCATATCAAAGGCTAACCTCATGTTAGCAAGAAGCTTACTTAGTTACAGTGGTTTTAGTTTTATTGAACATTGTTTCACCTTCATCAGGTACAAATACAAAATGCGTCCAGTCTACGGAGCGTTGGTCGTGGCTGTAGCCACACTGCTGGTCTGCTGCAGCGCAGACCCTCACAGGGTATGTATACATTTACATTTGTCAACCACTGACCTGATAGATGTGAAACTTAAAATATATATTTTTGAGATCATTATCTCTCTATGGTTAAGATAAAAAACGTGATTAACAGAATTTCATTCGATACATTTTTATATCAAAAAAATGTACCGAATGAATTGTAAATTTTAATTTTTCTACGCAATGGCTTAAGTTTTATCTCTAAAATAAATCTCACAGTAAGAAAATATAGTTTATTATCTACTGTTAGGACAAAATTTACCTAAGTAAATTATTAACTAATTAATAATTAACTAGATAAATAACTTTTGAGATATACGTCATTTACTTCCGAGCTAAATAGTATGTTCAAACAGCGCTCGCGATATTCAACCTTGTTACGCAGGCACTTCAGTGGTTATTGCTGGTAGCGGGTGGCAGAGAGTAGGGGAGGTGGCAGGGGTATGAGGTAGTGTCCTTCTCTGGTGTCAGGGTTTGTCAGTGTCAGGCTGCCCAAGGGTCTCTGAAGGGATTATTTATCTTCTATAGTAAATATAAGAAGATAAATAATATGCTGCTTTCATCTTGGTATCAATATTTAAAGTAAATTAATAGTGTGTTGGAACACGCCTGTCCTACTTCTCAGAGGTGTCAAATTTGATAAATATATTAAAGGAAATTCAAACGATCCTTGAGACTCCTTGTTTTAAAGCGACGTTTTCTGTCACCAAGAGTTTTAAACACAAAATTATAAACCCGAGCGGAGAACAAGGTCGGGCCATAATAACATTTTAAGCTACCAATCACGGCCTTATCGTAGTGGCTCCAAAATAAATTCCTTGTTTAAAATTATGATATTAAAATCAAATTGCGGACAAGTCCTGAGGGCTTAACTCTACCAAAAGGTAGATACAAATTTAGTAACACCAAAGCGAAAACTAGTTAAAATAAATTCAAGTATAAATTACCGTTTCTTTAGCAGAATTTTGAGATGGAAATCAAAACATTATTTTGTGGTGAACAAGATGTTTTAACCGCAATATTCATAAATATTCATAACAGCCATAAACTATGCAGGTTGGTACTTAGTTAGCTGAAATATATTCTTCTTTTACATTAATAACTATTATTTTTACATTAGAAAAATATATAGTTATTATATTAAGCTACATAGACTGCTTCAAACATATATAGTTATTATATTAAGCTACATAGACTGCTTCAAAAATATATAGTTATTATATTAAGCTACATAGACTGCTTCAAAAATATATAGTTATTATATTAAGCTACATAGACTGCTTCAAAAAACTTGTCTGAACACATTTTTATAGAGTTGCTACAACTTCATAAAATTCAAAACTTTTATTTTTCCTTTCCTAACGTAAAGTATGAGAATAAAAGCAGCAAAATCCAATTTGAAGAATAAATATGTTGTTAAAATACTAGCCCGCGTGGTCATTTCATTTAAAAGTAGCCAGTAGTAGTTATTCCAGGACCAAAGTGCCGATAAAGTACAATAAACTACATGTCTTCAAAATTCGGTCAGCCGTCAAATAGTATTTATCAATTGCTCGGCATTTAATCATTGGATTAAGATACCAAGTACCCCAGTTTTTAAGTCAAACCCTAAGATAACCAACAGAGAAAACGCATCGCGATCCGTCCAGTAGATTTTACGTGATGCGTGAACTAACATACAGACAAACAAGATTTAAAAAAAAACTTGTTCTGTACATTAGAACTTTTTTTTTAATGTTCTTCCTTTTACAGACTTTTTCATACTTATGCTTATTGTTTTATCTCATATATAACATATTTTTCAATAATTAAATTTGAGCCCAGGTTCCTTGAGGCCATTTTTCCCTATTTGCTATGCTATAGATTAGGAGTTCCCCACATAATAAAAACTTACTCTGTATACATATGACAACCACAAAGTGCACTGAGCCAGTGTGGTGCATTGTATCCCATTATCTCTCTGAGCGAAGACCTGTTTCCCAGCAGTGGGAACTCAGTAGGCTGAAACACACACACACACACACACACACACACACACACACACACACACACACACACACACACTTTATTGTAATACATGTATTGATCGTCACAGGATCAAGACGTGAGCGGCGGTGAGCAGGGACCCAAACGATACGACCTTAACGGTAAGTACTTAAACTACTATCCAAGCAACTGAGTTGCACGTTACTACTTTTGAATGTAACACACAATGTTGATAATACTAAAGAATGATTCCCTGGCACCGTATTTTCAAAATTACCTACACTTTTGAGAGATACTCACACAAAAGGGCCGTTGCTGACATTTGATTTGATAATAATAGTTATATGAGTAAATAAGTAGACAAAATAAATGTGTAGAGTAATAATATAAGGAAAAACTGCAGTGTTTTTATTCAAATGTCAGCGGTGGCACTGTATAAAATCATCACTTCCTGTCAATCTTTCACGTCCGGTTTTAAAGTCCCTTCCGCACTCGTGTAACTGTTTTTGTAAATATTTACCTACATGACACCTTTCAGAACAGCACTTTATCGTTTGTAAAATATGCATTCCACGACACATCATGACGAATGGTGGAAAAACGCACTTTCACACATAATGTTTAAGCACGACGATTTATCACACTTGTTTGTGCACTGTGTATTCGTGTTCACTCGTGTCTGTCACTGCACTCGGTGAGTACCACTTCCTTCTATTCCTACTCGTATTGTGCACTTTTGTCATCTTCGGTTACTCTATTTTGATTATAGCGACGTTGTTACAGATTACAAACAAGCCGAGTTTGAAGAGTTCCTTCGATTCTTGCAAGATTATGAAAGTAGAATTCAAAACAGAAACAGTCTAAATGGACTCGGCGGCAATTCCCTGCTGGGCAGGAATATCAATGGCGGAGGTCTTGGTGGAAGTTCACTACTAGGAAGGAACATTGGCAACTTGGGCGGCTCCAGCCTTCTCGGGAGAAACCTCAACGGAATCGGAGGGTCAAACTTATTGGGCAGAGACGCAGAGAGCGACAAAAGGCAGTACGCCAGATTCGTCGATTCGCTCGGAGGCGACAACTTTGTTCGTAACTTGGACTCTATTGGCGGAGGGAATTTTGTGAGAAACCTGGATTCCATTGGTGGCAGCAACTTCGTCAAGAAGAACCTCGACCAGCTCGGCGGACCCAACCTTGTCAAGAGGAACTTGGACTCTTTGGGAGGCGGCAATTTCGTTCGGAACTTAGACTCTCTGGGCGGTGGCAACTTCGTCCGTCACTTAGATCCCCTGGGAGGCGGCAACTTTGTTTAGATGTTAAACAAATCACAACGTGTATTATGCCCCTTTCAATATTCTCCCTAATGTACAACGTATGAAATGTGATATCTCCCTAAGGTACCAACAAATTTTATTTATTACCAAACTTCATTGTTATCATTCGGTGTTAAAGTTTATTAATAAAGGTGTAGCAACTTGAAACTTGTTTAATGTAATCCTTTACTGAAACTTTACCTAAGTATTTTTTAAGTCAAACAGTCCACGAACATACACGAAGTGCCAAGGTTACTTTTCCAATAGGTGCACTCATGTTAAGGTAAGTTGATTTCAAGACCATGTCAATATTTCTTTGTACCTAATAGAGTCCACATTTGAATGATATTTTAGGGCACAAAACCCGGCTACTGCATCCTATTTTCGAAGCAAATCTACCGGATGGCAGCGCCCGGTCTTCCTACGGAGCGAACTTGTTGAAGATGCTTGATTACATATCCAGGTAAATAAACCCTTAGGTAAACTTGGACGTGCGGTTTTTCACCGTGAAAGTAAGGCCGGGCACATACGAGATGATTAAATGGCAAGTAAAGGCCGATAGATGTGTATGTAATAAACTCGGGCAGTGCTTTGCCTGTAAGAATGTCGAGCGGCGAAATGAAATTGGATCGTACATGCCCAGTAATGGTTTTTATATATCAGAGTTTCACCGGCTACTGCAGGTTACGGCATATCTATGAAAAAGCTCCACTTTTCTAAGCTCTCATAGGTAGAAGTAGTAAGGAGTAGGCTCCTTGTGACGGGATGTAGGTAGGTTACCTTTCCGTGAACACTAAAATAGCTAAATAAATATAGGTAAGTAAATTTCATATTTACGTGTAAATAACACATATAGAATTAAAAAAACTAGCTCTTTACTCTTTAACCTACTAAAATGATAATCTAAATAAAATATATTTTCAATGGTTTTTTCCGGTCTCTACATACATCAAATTATTATTTATTAACTGAAAGGAATATAATTTAATTAAAGGAAGCAAAAATTTTAATAATGATTTCGAATAAATCAACGTATGCTCTATTGTTTGTCGTATGAGGTAGTGCTGGCCTCTGGTGTCAGAGTTTGTCAGGCCGCAACAGCAGTCGTTAAGCCATGCTTATTACAGCTGGGACCGGCAACTTAACGTGACTTCCGTTCCCTCCGGTGACTGGGTTTGGTCCTATAGGCTCCGCACCAATGAATTTTCTAAGTTATTCGTGTTTGTGTGTGTATAGGCAAACGTAGTGTAAAGCTCCCTCCGGCCAGAACGATCTACGTAAATTATCTGCCAGCAATTACATGAGAAGAGCCGAAGATCGAGCTCAATTGCGCGCATAGGAGAGGCCTTTATCCAGCAGTGGACAATGCAGGCTGATTGATACTTGTGCGCTTCCAACTTTAGCTGAGTCGCATAATCGACCTTATTTCAAGTATTTAGTAATAGTTAAACCAGTTATCGAATTCTTACTATGTATCTTTTTTCCTTAGAGCAAAGGACAACAGCAAATATCCACTGAGTCCTCTAGAGGCCAGCTTCTACTACGGAGGGATGGGCGACGACTACGCGAAGCGGAACTTCGATGAAATCGACAGGTGAGTTCAACTTCATCACTCCTACAAATTACTTCATTTTTACTTCACCATCGTTTTACTTCACCATCGTTTAGCTTTTTTAAGTTAACATTTGTTTGAATCAACCTATTTGTATTGGCTAACTTTTTTAGCTGATACTTTAATAGCTTTCTTTTAGTTTTTACCCGAGTACCTACCGTGAAGCAACAGAAGGGTAATGAAATTAACCTCTATGTACGTATGTATGTATGTATGTATGTAGGTATGTGGATGTTCCACCATAGCGTCGACCCTATTGGTCAGATTTTGACAAGCGAGGTATAAACGATTCGTCTTTAGGTATAAAGTGTCATAGACAATTTTATTTTATCCAGCTACGGCGAAGCATAGGAAGGGTTATGTGTTTAAATTAAAGCTTGGTCCGAGTTTATCAAGCACGGTATCAATCGATTCGTCTCAATCGCAAGAGTTTCTATTTTTTACCCGACACCAAATAACACGTCTTGTTTTAGTTTTTGAACTGATGTCTTGTAGTCATAAGTTTCTTAATTAATAAAAAAGTTTATTTGTTATTTTAGAAATCGTTTAGTCTTTCAGATTAATGATATAAGGATATTTTGCCTAAGAACAGAGAAAACAGGCATACTTGCTTCAATTTTGATTGGAAAGTTTTTTTTCCTAAGCTTTTCATAAAAAGACACTTACCGGGACCTTAATAATAACAATAGTCAAACTTGAGTCTAAGGTTACAATTTTAATATGATAGATACGAGTATTATTGAAATCAAAATAAAATGATATTTCTTTGACTAACAAACAGTAGTAATGTGAATAATAAATTATCCATTATTCTAATGCACGAAGAAAGGTAAACCTTACCGGAAAAATAATTTTTGGTCACTGTAATAGAGAAACCATTTTATTATTTTGCATTATTAAGTAATCTGCTAGTTTTAAGATAATCGGGCTTTTATAATGTTTAGTAGAAATGAAACTTCTTATTCCAAGATATACGTAGGTAGGCTGTAGTATACAGTAAATAAGGAACATTTATTACACGCTATAGTAGATACTTAACTTTATATATATTTTGTCTTCCCTCCAAGACTTTAAATAAACGATTCCATATTTTTACACTTAAAGCTTCGTTACGATAGTGTTCAATTTTATGAATCTATGGATTGTACTATTTCGATGCAGCTAAAGGTAAATTTTACTGTTTTGTTGTAGTTGAAGAACAAAATAAATAATGATAGCTATAGGAAGCTATAGGTATACATCTATTCTATGGCCATAGTTAAAGTCACTAATATACAATTCATTTGGAACATTAATTTGGAATCTTAAACAGTAATAAATTTGGGAAAAAGGGTTGACTGAATAAATTGAATTAGGGTCCTAGTCAAAAAGAAAAACTAACACATTAAAAAGCTGCCATGTCAGACATATGTGAACTTCTGTCACGTTCACTGTTTTTATTCGTACAAGCAAAACAATGTTTCTGTTTTTATTTGTTACCATTACCGTGTTGCCAAAATCGATGGGCAACTGTTTCAATTCAATTAACACTGATTGAGCAGGCCTTAGGCGCGTAAAAAACATTTGCACATCAGCGGTGGACAGTTTTACAGGCGACATGAAACTACACTTTCATTAATATTCAGTACTGTGGCATATCTTAGAGGGTAAAGCCAACTTCCATTAAGGATAGAATTACTGAAGTTTCCTTTTGAAGACTGAGGCGCTACGATAGTGCTCGTAGCACTGTGCTACTGATGAACGATTGCTTCTTGAAGTTCTCAAGAACTTTCAAACAACAAAGTTCTACCCCACTTATTGAGCTCACGGTTAGGAACCTAGTCACTTTTCACCTTTTCACAGATGATTTAGTTCAAGGAAATGAAATATTTCTTCTGGAAAAAATGTTTGTTACTTTTTGACATTTTTCGTATGGCGTTTATGTCAAAAACTTAACGGAAAGTAAGCAAAAACGGTTCGTTTTAAGATATAGGAACCGGCCCTTAGTCACCTACTCCCATAAAGCACTGTCTGAGCAAATTTAAGCTATGACTACTGTTTTCAAGTTGAGTTTTTTAGTAATGACAAGTTTTGCATATACCACTGTAGATTATCGTCCACAGGTCAAAAGTGAAATTGTAACCAGTATTACCGACCACAGGTCAAAAGTGAAATTGTAAACAGTATTACCGACCAGAGGTCAATAGTGATATTGTAACCAGTATTAACGTCCACAGGCCAAAGTGAAAATGTAACCAGTATTATCGTCCACTGGTCAAAAGTGAAATTGTAATCAGTATTACCAACCACAGGTCAAAAGTGAAATTGTAACCAGTATTACCGACCACAGGTCAAAAGTGAAATTTTAACCAGTATTATCGTCCACAGGTCCAACCTGGACACCTTCGTCGCCAAGAGGAACTTCGACGAGATTGACCGTTCTTCGATGCCGTTCCCGTACGCCACTAAGCGGTTCTACCACGTGTACGGCAACTACTTAGACCTTGACACACCAGTGTAAGACGTCAGACACGTCTCCGTAGAAGCACTGTAGATTTCCTTGACCCTGTATAGAAGCCATCGATGTAGGTAACAAATAAGGATTCGCTAAGTTCGCCCGATTCATGTTCCACCAAAACTCCGCGCAATTCAAAAACTCCGCGCATGGCCCGCTTATAGTGGAGACGGCTTCTTTAATTGCAAAATAGGTAACTAAACTTAATCATAAAAAGTAAAAAGCCGATATCCATAGTTTTGAGCCGGGGCAGCACACATAACTAATGGACTACATATCACGCGACACGCGACACGCACACCACAAATAGTCGCGTGATCGCATTTTGAATAATAGCGACTTGATGGGTTTTGATATATGAGGTATCATTGGATTTGTCTTGATCACAAGAGTGCTATAGGATACATGAAGTGTTAAGAAAACCAATATGGCGGCTTACAGCTGCCATATTGTATAAGTATTAAGTCCTTGATCTTTATTTGTTTCCTACATCGATGATAGAACCGTACATGCATGCGATAACCGCCCTTAAGGTTGTTGTGTAGAGACGGGAGAATTCACTACTTCACACAAACGTAGTTACGTGGTAATTAATACAAAATCTACTACATGTCAGATTGAAAGTTTATAAATAGATTAGGGTTATATTACCTAAAACTGGGAAGATTAGGTACCAGCTTCTAGGGCGTGGACCGTATAAATTAGGTGCAATGCACGTAATTGGCCTTCTTTGACCTTATTTATTATTTATTTAATTGTTTTGCACTGAAATAGTGCACAGGGATCCTTCCCTGTTTTACCAGTTTACCTTAAGGCTAAACAGCATTATCTAACAGTCATCGAGGTCGTGTAAGAAGTAATAGTGGGGCGTGCGGCTTAAAATACTGAACAAGAAATACAAAAGAAACAAAGTAAATAATATACAAAATAAGAAGAAGTAATTAAATTAAGATATAAATAACTATAAATAAACACATATAAATATATAATAATACCTACTTACATATATAAATAACTGAATACTTTACTAAAAACAATCACAATCGGAGTGGCGTTTGTGTAGCACGTGTTAGCAGTGACTCTCATTCGCGCTACAGTTTGCGTACGGTACCTACGTCTCGCTATCTTTGTTGTTTGAACCACATGAAGCACGAACGGTGGGAGTCTAGCTGTGTGGGTGTGTTTGGCTGTAGTTGTGTCTAGTCCTGATTTTGTTTTCGTGGTATTAAAGCGTGCAATATTTTCTCCCCTTTATTTATATTTATGATCCTATATCAATGTTCCAAGTAGTTATTGGTGGTTTAAGTTAAGTACTGAAATCTAATTTTGTTAGTATATGTACGAAAATTAATTTGAATCATCGCTATATAATATCATAGCCAATTCTATATGCAAAAATTTGTTTTGATCTGATTTCCTAGTTTTTAATTAAAACGTACGAAAAGTCTGTCCAGAAAGAGAACCGTTGCGGCGCGGAATTATTAAGATTTTTTATGGCAATCTAAAATAACTTTTTTTTTCTGTAAATCAGAATAAAGACGCATAGCAAAACGTCGAGGACGACATAATGAAACAACTTTATGCAAACGAAAATATACTGTGGATAGAAATTATACTACCTTAAGAATTACCGAACATAACTTTCAGAAATGGCTTGGTATCCTTCGAAAAAAAACACGAACTACCACATGAACATAACTTATTGAACAGCTGTTCTCGTAATTTTCAACGACAGCAACTTTTTTTATAATAATTATATTGCTACCCTATTAAACTACACAAATAACCCAACCCTTTTTTTAACCGAGTTTTTTTTAGTGAGATATCGATTAAAAAGCCAAAATGTAATAATTCCCGAGCGCATCACCTCTCCCGCTCATACTGCACCTGAATGAGCAGGACAACCATTTGATAGCGTACCTCTCCGTAAAGAGCTCCCTAGGTAATCTTAAGTAGTCTCATGAATTCTTGGACGGGCCTTTTCAACCTTTTGTAATATTCACCGGCTGACTCCATTTCTTACGTAACCTGATTTCACTTGCAACAACTTTATATATGCATAGAAAGGAGGATGAGCTGGGGGCTTATTGTCAATGCCACAGCAGATTCCTTGCAGAAAACGTGTGAAGTCATTACGACAATTGCCGAACGATTCAACGAAGCTATCGTAAAGTGAGAATCAAAGAGAATGTTAATACTTACCTACGTACTACGTGTGAGAATATGACACTTTGACCATTGCTTATATTTTCAACTCTGACTTACAATTAATCTTACATAGTATCCACAACAATATGACAACAATATATAAAATTGAAACGTTGTAAATAGGTACTGTACAATATAGAGACCAACATGGGATACTTTTTTCCCGGAATATGGTAATTTTCCACGGGAAAACTGGGAAATGACGATTACTCGCTCTAAGGAACGGTTGCTACTGCGGTTCGTTTCCATCAAATAATACAATTCTGTCAAAAGTTATCAAGAGCGTTGGTGCTATACTACCTTTGCATTGGTTTTTAATATCCTAGAAGAACATAGAATGCTTATTTCGCGATAAACTGTTGTCCGCGCGGATAAAATCGCGGGCGAAAGCTAGTATTGAAATATATACCATATAGGTATTTACATCTAAAGTCGAGCAATCTATATCCTTCTCCTTATTCACAGAATAAATATTACTACCCTTAATGTCAAAGAGGTCATTAAGCTCAGCTTAATATGCTGGGTAAATAAACAATTTCAGTTTATTTTCATAACATAAAATGTATTTCTTGTCAAAAACTTTCTAAAGTAAACATTACCAAATATAACGAAACGATACATTGCCCTAAAACAACATTGTACCTACACGAGTCCGTTTTCAAGCAATATATATTTTATTTTATGTTATTTTCCGTTAAAATACTCTAGCTAGAAGTAAACATCGACATAAGTACTGAAATATTAATATTTACGTTGATGTTTTTAATACAGCCATTTTTCTCCAAAGAATTATTGAGAATTATGTAACGGTTGAGAAGAAAAGCTTCTAAGGCCCTTTGCGAAAACTTATAAATTGTATGTAGAACAAGTTGATCCGTGTTTTAAATTCAACGAAGCAATTATACAATAGGCTTTCTTTGAGAATGCCAACAAACCTAATTAGCTATTCCATATTTAAATACTCAGATGATTAACTTCTTTAAACCCAACGACTGCACTGAAGAATACAGGGACCTTATTCTGTATTGCCACTCGGCCACGTAACGCGCCGCGTTAAGATATCTGCGTGGAATTGTTTGTGCATGTTCGAGAATTGCCGTACTTTTCCGAACGATTCCAGAGCGAGACGCGTTACGCGTGTGACTGTTCATAGAGAATAATGGCCCAGGTTTTTAGACATATCTTTAAGAACACACCTAACCAACTGAATGATGGTTTCGGAAAATTTAAACTTTTTTATTTCTAATTTTGTACACATACTTTATTCCGTATTAAACAGCACCCCGCGGCTGTGCTCGCGTGGATAAAACTTCTTCGACAAACTATTTTTTCTTCCGACAGAACAAAAAATAGTTTGTCGAAGAAGGCACTGGCCTATTAGCAATTTTGCCAATGTCAAGTTTAGTTTAATATAAGTATTGTCAAGTCATAGTCAAAGTGACGAATTAGTAAATAAGTAGTCGTTTTACTGAAACTTCCAAAAGAGTTTTGGAACAATCACAAATTGACATTTATTTCTGCGCTTGATTCTTTAGCCCACACTCTTGCACGTTAACGAACGTTCCTAATGGTTAATATTCCACCAATATTACACATTAACACTCGAAAAAAACACAGGATTGCGAGTAAAATCAAACTGTACAAAACACGTTTTTTCTTTCTTTCATAAATCCCCTTCAAATATTATAAAGTATTCTGTGCCTTCATAAACTTTACCATCCCTTTTCCGTTAGGGTCCGTTTAGGCTGTGCGATGTCTATCAGACAGTCAGTATGTCACACACGATATTGTTTTTTATTTCATACTAGCTATGCCTATGGCTTTGCTCACGTGGTATTTCTCTGGGTTGAGTAACCTATGTGTTATTCTAGGACCAAAAGTACCTTACATATAGAACAGTATACTACATTTCAAAACTCTTTCAGCCGTCAAATAGTTCATTCGATTGCTCGGCTTCTAAATACCGAATTGAGATAGAAAATACATCAGATTTTAAGTCAAAACCTAAGCTATTGAACAATTAAAACCGCATCTCAAGCGGTCCAGTAGTTTTTACGTGATGCTTGAACAAACAGACAGCAGACACCATTTTATTAAATGTTATATTCTTTATCAGTACCTTATTCTAGGACCACTTTACCATTTCTTTCTTTCTACAGACTTTTTATTATAATATGTATTATTATAATATGTAATATATATATATATATATTTTATATAAATAATAATTATTAATTTTAATATAAATTTAAAGTCAAAATGTAAAGTATCTGCAATTATATTTTTACTATTGCTACTCTATGTGTTACACCTGTACAAGCCTATATATCTATTTAGATATTTCAGTAAACAACACGAGAAGATTTGTCCTAATTAAGCTCAACATTAAATATGAATCAAGGACCACTTTTTAAATCCCTTCGGGCCCTTAACTAATTTAACTTTGTTCAAAGTGAAGTGCCTTCAATTAGACAGGTATGTTTTTAGTTAAATAAAGATGAATTAAAGTAATTTTCAAAGTTTTTTGGGCTCCTCAATGCAGACTACGGAGAGAAAATATGTATGTTAGTTCGTTTAATTTAGCAAAACTTGTATTTATTCGAATATTATGAATGTGTGTCAATGGTAGATTATTAATGGTTTAAGGACCATACTGACGATCCATCTTGACGTACAGCCAGCCAAGATCATGCACGATGATCCTCCACCAAACATAATGCGCATAATGCTGTAATTTTTAACACTGGACACAATAAGAGGATTGCTCTTGCTATATGATATATGACTTTATCTGCCTGAGTCTGTCCGTGACATCCAATGATGTTATATATAAACTGAGGGTGACACCTCGTATAATTTACAAACGGATGAACCAATTTCAATACTTTAAATTGAAATCTAGTTTAATTAAAGTTTGTACTTGGAGTTATTTTATTCATTCAAAAAAAAACATTAATGACAAACATTTTTAACTTAAAATACTATTTTGTCCGTCGAAAGTTCTAAAATCATCTTTATCTACAGATCCAGCTTCGACAAGAAGAGGTACAGACCCGACTACCCCATGGACGAGATTGACCTCTCTCACTTCCCTATCGGATCTAAGAGGTCGCTGAACAGCTACCAGTCGCGCAACCTTCAGTAAGCACCCCCTGACCAGCAAACATCCATATTTTTTCCAAGCCCACGCATTTACCTTTATTTTTATAAAACTTTAAATATATCTAAAAATGTATCGCTAAGATTTAAGTCAGACGCTTTTACGATATTATGTAGAGAAATAGATAATTTATAAAATCAAGTATTAGCATAGTTATAAGAAATTTTGAGGGAGAGGTTTAGATTAAATAAATTATTGAGATATACTTGGGAGTGTACCTGTGTACTCATTTGTGATTGCCATATTAAAAGTATATGTTCGAAATATTTTTATTATGAATCAATAAAGACTATGAATGTTAAATTTTATGTTTCATTTAGTTTCCGATATTATCTACCTATAAGTAAACAGTTGCAGCAATACAATAATACAGTAAGTAGTAGTAATAGAAGTCAATGCTCCTCGTGAGAAATAGGTAAATGAGACCTACGGAAGGCACCGCAATATTAATAACTAGGGACTCGCTCGGCTTCGCACGGGTAGCGGTTTCTCTAAATTTGAATGACTAATTTGAACAAAAAACTATTATTGTGACTTAACTATAATAGTTAGTCATATAGCCTCGAGGACTTTTTTGTTTGTAATGATGAGTACATAAACAATAGTACATTATTATAGTTATTAGAATTATCAATAGTTTTCGCAGCGCATGTGGGTGTGACTTTTATAGGCATTTTTTTTTGTATTTTGAGCTTCATTATTGCAATTTTCGAAAGGATATTAATTTTTTTGAAACATAAATTTCAGCTCGTGTTACTCGCTGATAATTTAGCTTTATATATGTACTTAGTTGAAAAAAACCGGCCTTGTATTTTTTGGGTTTATCCATTACAAACAACCATATAAAAAATAACTTTTCTTTTTATAATATTAGTGTAGATGTCCGCGAAAGATGATGTTTAATTTTATTAGGGAACGTACAGTGACCTCTTGAAATCTATTTGAAACAATGTTTACCTCTCGATAAATATATTTTTTAAGAGAGTTTGGGTTTTTGTTGAATATAGATACATGATCACAGGGCTTGCCAGTTGCCACAAGCATAAACTACTTTAAAAAAAATACGTATATCTAATTAAAAGTAGATTAGTAAAGATTAGGTACCACCTCCTCGAGCGTAGACTGCATAAATTAGGTGCAACGCGCACAAATGGCATTCTTTGGCCTTAATCACAATCGGAGTGGCGTTTGTATAAAACGAGTAACAGTGACAACATTCGCGCCACAGTCTGCGAATGTCTCTGTATCTTTGTTGTTGATGCACATGAAGCACAAACGTGGGAATGTCGCTGAGTGAGTCTATTTACCTGTAGTTGCATCTAGTCAAGTTTTTGTTTACCTGATACAAGCCGTATCCTCTTCCGTATCTTATAAATTTTCAATCAGTGCGTCCTACCAGTCATGACCTACGGAGCCGAAACGTGGACACTCACGGTCAAACTCGTCAACTAATTTAAGGTCGCTCAGCGAGCTATGGAGAGAGCTATGCTTGGAATTTCTCTGAAGGACAAGATTTTTAATGAAGATATCCAACGGAGAACCAAGGTAACCGACATAGCTAAAAGGATAAGCAAACTGAAGTGGCAGTGGGCTGGTCACATTTCCCGAAAAACCGATAACCGTTGGGGTAGACGAGTTCTCGAGTGAAGACCACGTTTAGGCACACGTAGTGTAGGATGCCCTGTGGCCAGGTGGAGTGACGACCTGCGAAAAGCGGCTGGAAGAAAATGGATGAAGAGAGCTGAAGATCGAGCTCAGTGGCATGCATTAGGAGAGGCCTACGTCCAGCAGTGGACAGATATAGGCTGATGATCCTTTTAAATAGATCTAAGCTTTTGACTCTTACAACGAAATTGAAAAATGATAGTATCTCCCTAGATATTTCATATCGAATGCTAGAAGAAGCTTGCCTAGAAGTTATTCACAGACACAACCGAATTAGCACACCATCATAGTTTAATACCAATTCAAAACTTTGTAAGTACATAAGTACCTATCTATAACTACTTTCTAAAACTGGAATCAATTGATACAGGCTCTACCTGTTGTTGACGAAAAACTAACAGCCTACAAGCGTCATAAATAAAGAGAGGGTGCGCCGTGACGTGACACAAGCACGGCAGTGACGATAGCCGTGAAACTGTCGAGTAGCTAATTAAACTTCAGCGGCACTCGCAATCTATACTGAGCCATCTAAACTGTGACAAATAGCCAGCGGCTCTCGGAACTCATCCGATTAAAACCTCATTCACGTCGCTCTATGCAAAGGTGTCATCACAAAAAATTAACTGTTTGTCTACTAGCAATAGACAACTGCACATTACGACAGGCTGTTGACGAACGTTGCAATTAGCACATTTGATTATCGCCATTTTGGCGCTGATAGAAGTTGGCAGTAGTGAGCGTCCACGGAACTAACGTATTTGTACTATTGGACGCTCAATAGGGCGCTTTGAAAGGCACAAACGAAAGTACGGCAGAGCCTATCCATAGAGATCAGTGCAGTGTACCCAGTAACCAGTAGTTTTGCACTACGAATGGTGGAGTAGAATATGTTTTGAGTTGTATTGCTTAAGTTCAAACTTAAGATCTCAAGATCTTTACGAAAAAATATATTTCCAAGCCGCCATCTGGTTTAGAAGGGGATAAAATTAGGTTAGCTTTATGGCAAAGGTGTCTGTGAAAAGTATAAAGAAGACAATATTTTCTAAATTTTTTGCATTCACATCCCGCAAGGTACAATCAAATTTTGACAAGTGAGGCTATAATGGGGGAGGGTGGAGGGGGGATAGGGGGTAATGATCGTAGCTCCCAAACGAATGGACCGATTTTGATGAGGTTTTTCTGTTCGAAAGCTGATGTGATCGAGATGGTTCTTAGATATATGGGGAGGGGGAGGGTTATGGGGCAGGTGAGAAAAGAGTGGTGAAAATCGTAGCTTCCAAACAAATGGCACGATTTAGCTGTGGTTTTTTACTAGGGTAAACGAGATGGTTCTTAGCTATTATTATTAATGGGGGTGACGATCGTAGCTCCCAAAAGGATGGAACGATTTTTATGTTGGATAACTGTGATCAAGAGGTTACTTAGCTGTAATGGGGGTGGGGAGTCGGGGGTTATATATTTTTTTAATTTGTGCTTGTTTATCCTACCGTAGTCGGATTTTAGATGGTTGTCAGTACCTGTTTGTACATGTACGAGGTTCAGTCCTAGGCTCTGCACCAATGACTTTTCCAAGTTATCTGCGGTTTTTCATCGCCCCGTGCTTCGTAGGGCACGTTAAGCGGTCGGTCCCGGTTGTTATTTATTAATAGCAGTCGTTAAGCCATCTCATAGTCCCTCGGGCGGCTTGACAAACTCTGACACTATCTCATCACTATCTCATTCGACAAACAAACAAACAAGCAGTACCTATTTGTTGCTTAGAAAAAATAAAACCATGCACAGTGCACACCTGCATACCTTACTCACTCTATCTACAAAGCTTGGTTTCAATTTAATTGAAACTGAAACTACATAAATTGCATGAGAAGAAGAGCATAATACCAAGACAATCTTATACACACGGCTACAGCATAGAAAAGCCATGGTATTTGAAAATTAACTGTAAAATTACTAAATCCACGTAAACTTTTATCCCGATTTTTATCAACATATATTTAACAATTGATTTGTTAAATGTATCCGGATGCTCATTCAATAATTAATCTTCATCCATTAGGAATTAATCCGTCCTGAAAAGTATTTTTAGGTAACCAATAATTTACTGAGAGGACTCGGGAGCTAGTTATCTGAGAATGTTCTCCAGGAAATATTACTTTGTGTCCATTTGCTCGATGCGCACTATTCATTAGGATGAAATATGAGATCATCTCAAATAGGTTTCATTATGAACGTTAACTAATGCCAGCTGTAGCAGATATATATGTATTTGTTAAGGTGACTGGTAATGTTATTTGCGACAATATATGTATAAACTCTGATAAAAACTAGGTACATATAGCCTGGGTGAAGACCGTTTTACCTACTACCTAATTTTTTACCCAAAAATACCATTTATTTGAGATGAGATGGATCATAGGAACGGTAGAGAAGAGAATATTTATTTGAGTTCCAAGTGCAACCAAGCTTAAGATCGGATGATAACGCCGAGTGAGATCATTTGATAAGAAGATCCATTGGGAAGTACCCCATACACACACAGGCATACAAACTTTTGCTTTTCGCATTAAAAACTGTTATTCCTTCACGCTTAACTTTTCGAATGAAACACGCTTTTAACCTAGAGATAACTAAAAGCTATTCAGCTTATTACACATTACACATTAGTGTTTTTTTACTTTACATTACCATACTAGTGCTTTTACTTTTCATTTTTTTTCAATCTCCGCAAAGAGTTTTTATTATAAAAACAATGACACTCGCTCAAGTGACTTCTTGCTGCACTCGAATTTTTAGAGACCTCGCCTCGGTGCAGCAATAGGTCACTTTCCGCTCGATGCAGTAATCTACTATTACATTCAATGCAAATTGATACGGCTCGCACGAATAATACCGTCTCGAGTGTAATGACCAACATTTATATCATAATGTAGTATTATTTAACTTGCAATTTTTGTTTGTTCGTGTTAGTCAAATCTGGCTGAATTACAACCACTTCCTCTTATTCTATGGAATTCAATTTTAACATGTCGATTCAGTTCCGATGATAATGCATTTTATGGTTGGCAGATACGAAATTTTGTGAACCTATTGTACTATGATAGCTGTTAGAAGTTTTACCATGACATGATTGCTGCACTCATGGTTTGATTTGGTTTAAAAGACATGAAATGTTTGTATACGACTTTATTTGTGATAGCCCCTTCTAAGTTTCATCATGACAAGTTTTGTATGAATGTTATTTCCTTAACTTATTTTTCATTGTTTTCATTTTGCTTCAAAGCGTCGATATTTGTTTTTTTTTAAATTAACATGTACAGTTTTATTATTTGAAGTACAATTAAGTACTTGTTTTATACCTATGTTATATTTATGCAAAGTGAAGCTAATGAAAAGATTTTCATTAAAAAGTTTTTAAATTATTGAATATTATATATTATACTTATAACAAAATTGTAACAGGTCCAATTCTGTACATTGCAGATATTTTGTAATTTTTTTTATCGGAGGCTGTTCTATATTCCATACAGGGTCATTTCTCGTTCGGAAAAGTACGGCAATTCTCGAACACGCACAAACAATTCCATGCAGATATCTTAACGCGGCGCGTTACGTGGCCGAGTGGCAATAGAGAATAAGGTCCCTGAAGTCAAAACTGTTTTTATTTTCATTTTTGTCTGTCGGTCTGTTTGTCTGTATGTTTGTTAAATAGCAAACTCTGCACAGTTCGATTATTGAATCGAACCACCAGGACCTAAAAATCCTCGTGGTTCGCTTGATCGAACTACGCGATCGAACCTCGCGGCCGGAGGGATCACGTAAAAACTACTAAACCGGTTGCGATGCGATTTTAAATGTTGGATAGCTTAGGGTTTGACTGGTATCTCAATCCGATGAGTAGAAGCAGAGCAATCGATAAAAACTTTTTAAAGGCTTAAGGAATTTTGATCAAATGTTGGTATATTGGTATTTTATTTAGGTCTTGGAATAGTACATAGAGTTCAAAAGAAGGGTAAGAAACCTAGAGAAATGGCCACGCTTGCGAAGCTGCGGGTACAGCTAGTCATACATAAAAATAATACAAAGATAAAACATAGATATATGTATACATACAGCTTTTACTAACCGAAATATTTTATGATAGAGAATCATACGCGATACATACCATACCAGATCATACCAGAGGCCAAGCCTCAAAATAACTAACTACTTAATATGCAATGGCAGTCCAAAGTTGGTGAAAGAGTATAAAGAGGCTAAGCTGATGCTATCAATCATAAATTCAGTTTTTTGATTGGATTTTGAGCTTTAAATACAGTCACGAATTTCCTTTTGAGGGATGAGACGTTTCTCAGAATGCTTGCTAACAGCTCGCGGTGCTATTGGAGAAAATAAATAGGTGCGTACCTACTACCATTCCAGATACGTATATATGTGTATGTATATACAGGTATACTCATCACACTAATCACTCTAATATTATAAATGCGCAAGTTTGTATGTGTGTGTGTGTGTGTGTGTGTGTGTGTGTGTGTTTGTTGCTCCTTCATGCTCGAACGGCTGGACGGATTTGGACGAAATTTGGTACCAGGATAGCTTATACTCGTATCCTGGATTAACACATATTAACACTATATTAACACATTACACTTTTGATCAAGATATAGGGAAAGAAATATATCGTTTTCTTAAGGACATTAAAAAAAAAAAGGAAAAAAGTATTTCTAAGTACCAGGAGAGCAGAAACACTTAAGAAGTTGGAGATACAAAATTGACAAATAAAGTTATTAAAAGTGAGTATAACCTCCCCATGAACATTAAATAGTGTGATTATGTTTAAAAAATGTATTTCAAAGTACCATACCATAGTAGATGTATTTCAAGTAAGTAAGTATATATATATATATATATATATATATATATAAATGCCTTTTTTAATATAATCACAATATTTAATGTTCATGGGGAGATATACTCACTTCTAATAACTTTATTTGTGAATGTAATATCTCCAACTTCGTCTTTCGTCTTAGTATATCGTTTTTTTCGTCTTAGTATATCTCCCCATGAACATTAAATATTGTGATTATATTAAAAAAGCCATTTATATATATATATATATATATATATATACTTACTTACTTGAAATACATCTACTATGGTATGGTACTTTGAAATACATTTTTTAAACATAATCACACTATTTAATGTTCATGGGGATATATACTTTTATATATATATATATATATATATATATATATAAATATATAAAAGTACCAGGAGAGCAGAAAGACGAAGTTGGAGATATTACATTCACAAATAAAGTTATTAGAAGTGAGTATATCTCCCCATGAACATTAAATATTGTGATTATATTAAAAAAGGCATTTTTAAGCACCAGGAGAGTTGGAGATATGACATTGAAAAATAATGATATTAAAAGTGACTATACATACCTCCGCATGAAATTAAATATTGTGATTATATTAAAAAAGGCATTTTTAAGCACCAGGAGAGTTGGAGATATGACATTGAAAAATAATGATATTAAAAGTGACTATACATACCTCCGCATGAAATTAAATAGAGTGATTATATTTAAAAAAAAACAAAGTACCAGGAGAGCAGAAAGACTTAAGAAGTTGGAGATATTACATTGAAAATAAAGCTATTAGAAGTGAATATGTATACCTCCCCGTGAACATTAATTTATTGTGATTATATTTAAAAAAAGCATTTTAAAGTACCAGGGCCATTATTCTCTATTGCCAATAAGACACGTCACGCGCCGCGTTAAGACAACTGCGTGGAATCGTACGGCAATTGCCGTACTGACGTCACACGTTTTCGGCAAGGAATTTCATGCGGCATAGTGAATAAGCGCCCAGGAGAGCAGAAAAACTTTAGAAGTTGGAGATATGATATTGAAAAATAAAGTTATTAAGAGTGAGTATACCTCCTCGAGAGTGTAGTAGTCTAAGATCGGGCTCAGTGGCGTGCTTTGAGAGAGGCCTATGTCCAGCAGTGGACTGACACGTGCTGATGATGATGATGATGATGATACCTCCCCATGAACGTTAAATGTATTTAAAAAAAAGTATTTCAAAGTACCAGGAGAGCAGAAATACTTACGAAGTTTTATCATCATTAATATATTTTTGAAAATTCTTTGTCAAAGTGTCATGGCGGGGATGGAAGTTGAAGGTTGTTGGTAGAGGTTTTAAAGGGGACGGGGCCAGGGGGAGGAACATGGGACCAAAATAAGGAAGAAAATGGAAGCTTTGAAGGAATTTTCAAAATGATAAGTGTCAAAGTGACAGGTGTCAAAGTTACAGGTGTCAAAGAGACAGGTGCCAAAGAAAGGAAGGGATTTTTAAAATGTCTTTTCTGTGGTGGCTGTGGCAAAGATTGACCGCGGGCAAAGCTGCGGGGCACAGCTAGTATGTATTAATTTAAAATTGAAATTCAATCATTCGTTGTGAAAAGCAGAGCAATAATGATGAGGTACGCTTGGCATAACCTATTGCACTGGCAACACAATTGCGGCAATAATTGACAAGTTTTCAAATTCCATAAGGCAATCAAATTTGGAAACCATTTCGACATATTGCGACGCTGATCATTATTCTTATTTTTCTAAAATGTTTAGTGCAGTAACTACAAAGATATAACAATAAAGAAATAACTCTCAACCAAGCAGAGTTCGGTGGAATAATAAATACTAATATAAAGTAAAGAAAAAAAAACTACTTTGACAGATATATAAATGTTTTTTTTTTACAATTTGGCTTCGGCATGTCATTTCTTAAAAAATAAAATCAAAATAGTAATGTTAAAAATTTGAAATGTTGTCAATTGTCGAAATACTAGCCCTTTTCTGTAAGAGCTGGTCAATCAAGGACTAGGACGTAGAATTAAAATCTATCTTGGGTCCCAATCCGTTCATCCGGGACAGCGTGTCTTATATAGTACAAGCTGTGCCCACAGCTTAGCACGCGTGGTTTTTTCTCTAGACAATAGTAATATGTATATGTACTATTCCAGGACCTAAAATACCATTATACCACATTTGATCAAAATTTCTTCAGCCGTCAAAAATATTTTTATCGATTGCTCGGCTTCTACTCATCGGATTGAGATACCAAGTACCCCAGTTTTTAAGTGAAACCTCCAGCTATCCAACAGTGAAAACCACATCGCAATTGGTCTAATAGTTATTACGTGATGCGCGAACAAACATACAGACAGACAAACAGACAGACACGAATTTTTATAATGTTATATTCTTGTTCAGTTGCTTATTTTGTGTACCCTAAACCATATGTTTTTAATTATTGTCTTTGTACAGACTTTTTCGTTCCTAATGCTTTATTATAAGTATAGATAGATTGATTTGTATACTCTTGGTAGCATGTTAGAAAAACAACATCAATAACATCATAATTCACAAGCTCAAAAAGATCGTACAAGCTTTTCTTTTTAAATTTAATTTTAAATTATTATTCTTTATCACATAAATTTACATTATGATGCCGCCGGAAATTGAAACCCAGCTTACTAAGTACGAAAATCATGAACTTGAAGCGAACAATAAATTCTCAAGTGTAATTTAAATAACTAAGGTACCAAAACTGTACGTACACCATATCTTTAATGTGCTACCCCTGTGCACCCAAACAACAGGTAGGTATCAAACTTTATAACAACTACGTTTATGGTAGGGATTGTTGTTCAGTGTTAACTATTTCGTGTAAGTTTAACTAATGGCATAGAATTTTATACTGCTATAGGTTAAACTTACTAAAGTAACAATATATAAGTAGCTGTAGGCTATAGCGCTCGTTATATATCTTATATATACTATATTATATAGACGTTCCGATACGTCCCATCGGAATAATAATGCAAATAACTACGAATGGTAATATAGCCTATATTCTCGCACATTCCGTAGAGTCTACGGAATCGTCTACGGCGTAGACCATATTGTACCTCGCCGGTTGCGGTCGCCGATTCCGTCGCGTGTTTATTTTCTTTGGTCGCGTGTCGGGCTGTTAATAAATTGAGAGTGATGTCGAATTGAATGAAATGGCGCGTTGGAGGCTTATAATTCTGTTTCATATTCCCATGACGGCGAAGTCCCTCCTACCTACCTTCTGAACCGACTTGTACCTCGGCGAAAATATATGATAAATATATTATAATACGAGTAAGTAACTTTATACGACTATCTGTTACGAAAATAAACAGTAAGTAGGATCTATATCACAGAATAAATAATAGTATTAGGTAAGTAATAATAATAAAAATAATAATAATAGGTTTTTATAATATTTTTATCTGTTTTCATTTAAAAAAAAAAAAGCTGTTTTATAAAAGTATTTTTGACGGCTGAAGGAATTTTGTTCATTTGGGGACCAATATACCAACATTTGTTTGCACATTGTTCCTTGAATAGCACATTATGGTACTTTAAACCTAAAGAAAAGACCACGCGTGCGAAGCCGCGGGTACAGCTAGTACTTATAATAAAACTGGTCCAATTCTGTACATTGAAGGTATTTAGTTTTTTTTTATTGGAGCATACTCTGCATTCGAACTGAAGCCAAAACAGTATTTTTTTAAAAATTTGTCTTTCTCTCTGTCTGTCTGTCTGTATCTTTGCTAGGCATCACGCCGAAACTACTGAATAAAAAATGAAACTTGGTATGATTTGAGTTCATACTACGAGGTAGGAAATAGGATACTTTTCATCCCGAAAAATTAAAGGGTTCCCGCAGGAAAGGGATTGAAAGTTATTTAAAAAACACTTACTGAAACTACTGGACGGATTATGATGCACAGTCTTGGTACAGTCATAGTTTATATTATGGGTTAAAATTGAGGATACTTTTTATCCCGAAAAAATAAAGGGTTCCTGCGGGATACGAGTCCAAAGTTATGTTAAGCATTAAGTAATGTTTTTTTTTCGGAGGGTACTCTATATTAGATTCTGAAGACATATATATTTTTTTCATTTTTTCTGTCAGTCTGTCTGTATCTTGACCGCGCATCACGCCAAAACTACTGAATGAATTCAAATGAAACTTGGTTTGATTTGAGTTCATACTACGAGGTATGACATTGGATGCTTTTCATTCTGATATTTAGCATGGTTCCCTTGGGAGAGGGGATGAAAGTCAAAATGTCTTAGTTGTAATTCATGAACGCGTAGTCCGATTTCATTCATTATTTTTTCGTTAGAAAGGTACCTACTTTAAATATTGTCATGTAAATATTTCAAGGTTATCGGGTTTGCAGTTCAGAAATTACAGACAGGTCAACCCTCAGTATTATGTCCAAATAACTCGAATCCTCAAATGTACAGGAACGTTTGAATGTACGGCTCATCTTCCGCACTTTATCATAAAGGATTAACGTAGACACAAACACAACGTAGTGTGGGACGCCCACTAGGTGAGGAAACGACATGCGAAAGACAGCTAGCAGCGACTGGATGAGAAGAGTGGAAGATCAGGCTCAGTGGCGTTCATTAAGAGAGGCCTACGTCCAACAGTGGACTGGTATAGGCTGATGATAATGATTATTTAGACACAAAAATCGCTGTTTGTTTGTTCGCGCATCACGTAAAAACCAATACACCGATTGTGTTTACTAATGGATATCTTACGGTTTAACTTAAAAACTGGTGTACTTGGTATCTCAAAATAATATGTAGAAGCCGAGCAATCGATAAAAAACTTTTTGACGGCTGAAGGAATTTTGATTAAATGTTGATACGAGTATAGTGGTATTTTAGATGTATTTTAGGCCCTGGAATAGCATATAGAGTACTTTAACCTCGAGAAATGAACACGCGTGCGAAGCCGAGGGCACAGCTAGTATCATATAAATATGATAAAGTAAAAGTGATTTTCCTCTTAAGATCTTTCGGTCTTTTTAAAATCCATGTATAACCTGTTAATTTAAATAAAAAGTGACTTAAAAATTAAAAGTGTGCATTTATTAGCAAAAGTGATCGTCAAATATGAAAGTTATTCTAGGATCAATAGTTTCTTAGTTATAGCCCTTTTAAATTTGACAGCTGTCATCCAAAACGAAGATATCGATGAGATCTATCACTTTTGTAAAGAAACTACTAGTCCAGGATCACTAGTTTCAGAGTTATAGCCCTTTTAAATTTGACAGCTGTCATCCAAAACGAAGTTATCGATTAAATCTTGTCAGGTGTTGACGTATGACTTTGAAGTTTGACATGTCACTTTGACATCTGTCACTTTAAAATGTCTTACTACCTAATAATAATACATGTTTTTTTTTTAATTCATAAATGTCGATTATTTTGACATCTGTCACTTTAAAATGTCTTACTACCTAATTTTAATACATGTTGTTTTATTTTTCTTCATATATGTCGATTATTTCTTCATTAGTTTCCAACTCTAGTGCAGTGGGTGGAGGGGTAAATGCGAATTACCCGTGCACCCACCAGTGGGTGAAGCCAATGGGTGCACGGGGCATGTCCCCTCAAATCATACCAAGTTTAATTTAAATTCATTCAGTGGTTTCGGCGCGATGCCTAGCCAAGATACAGACATTATTGTTTACAAAATAACATTTTTAATATGAAGTCGATTTATATTTTCGGAAAATATTTTATTTTTTGATTTTAAGTGGCATAAGCAAACATCGGAAAGAATATATGCCACAGAAAATAGTAGACACTCACTCACTTTAGACTCAAAGCGTTGGTAAATTTAAAACAAGGTTGAATAAACCTACATATATAACTACTGAATTAGGTTTGACGAAAATTATCTCAATAATTTCCATCATTTTATTGTTGAATTCCTGTGACTACCTTCCGGCTCCATCATCAGACCTTAGATACCACATAAAACCAGAGAACTCACTAAGACAAACGAAGTGAGCCCAAACTCGAAGGGGTTCCATCATTTTGTTGTTGAGTTCCTGTGACTACCTTCCGGCTCCATCATCAGACCCTTGATACCACATAAAACCAGAGAACTCACTAAGACAAACGAAATGAGCCCAAAACTCGAAGGGGTTCCATCATTTTGTTGTTGAGTTCCTGTGACTACCTTCCGGCTCCATCATCAGATCCTAGATACCACATAAAACCAGAGAACTCACTAAGACAAACGAAATGAGCCCAAAACTCAAAGGGGTTCCATCATTTTGTTGTTGAGTTCCTGTGACTACCTTCCGGCTCCATCATCAGACCCTAGATACCACATAAAACCAGAGAACTCACTAAGACAAACGAAATGAGCCCAAACTCGAAGGGGTTCCATCATTTTGTTGTTGAGTTCCTGTGACTACCTTCCGGCTCCATCATCAGACCCAGGATACCACATAAAACTAGATAACTCATCAAGACAAACGAAATGAGCCCAAACTAATTATTTATTTATTTATGTGCAAAACTTCAGCATCTTTGGTCATCCTTAAATTGTTTAAAATTGACTTGCAATCCAGTCCATTATAACACAGTGAATAATGCCTGTTTAAAGCTACTAAACCAATTTCAATGAAATTTATACCTAGTCCGGCCATAAGTTCTGTTACAAATGAAACCTTTGGCTTTTATACAGGCCTTTAATCTGTCTGGCCACGAATCTATGGATTTACGCACATGGATTTCTATGGGAAATTTCGCCACTGCTTACTCCAGAGATTTTTAAGAGACTCAATGTCGCTGTGTCGTTTAGAGCAGGCCATGTACTCTAAAACTGACCATAATTTGTAGTCTACCGCCCCGATATTATATGGTCTTCGACAGACGACGTGTTGCTGTATCTGTTGTTGTATAGTACGATATACGAACATACGGCTGATACCAAGGTTTTGAAGTGTCTGGAATATGACCGACGGCTCCATACCCACTTTGTGCAAGGTGATCACTGCAATCCTATTTTCTTTACTCAAACAATACTAGTAATGTGGTCATTATTTCGACAACCTTCTTTGGGCAAAGTCAACCTTGCCGCGCTGCTTGAATAGGCGCCAGCAAAGTTGTATGGAATTTCATTATTGTCGTGTTTTTCGGCCAGCAATTTCCTTTGAAAATCCATTATTGTCGTCTTTTGTCGTAGCACTATTATTTATTCCGTGGGTTCGTTAATCCCGAACGCGAAAAGAGAGACGTTGTAGCTCCCAGACGAATGGACCGATTTTGATGGGTTTTTTCTGTTTGAAAGCTGATGTGATCGTGATTGTTGTTTCCGTTTCTGTTTCAGTTTCTGTTTCTGTTTCTAAATTGTACACTTTTAGGTTTTTACCAGTGTAATCAGGCCTTTACCTACTAGGTAGGGATTGATGGAGCACCGTGGTTATTAATGTTAGTTTTACAATAAGGGAACTAGATGGCGGTACTGTGCAACGCTAAATTGTTTGCATAAAAGTTAGTAATCGCGAGGTCTACAGCGCACAAAGCCACTAGTTATATCTTTACTAACTGCACCCCACGGTTTTGCTTACTTGAACATTTTTCACAAGAATATAATTGACTTTGTCCTAATAACATTAAATAAACATTTTAGTACATGGAGGTGTTTTCCTGGTATATTTACTCTTTTCATTTCCCCAATATAAGATGTTTTACTATATTTGTTTTTGGGGAAACTACGAGGCGTAGAGGCACAATTTTTAAGCTAATTGAATAAAAATGAAGCTAATTAAATTCTATACTAATTCCTATCTCATGACTTTTCTATAAAAATTAGCATAGCCTTTCTTTTTCTGGCTGTATCTTCGCAATCCGCAACTAATGGACTTAGAGAGTTCGGGATGAGCTCAAAATTGTAGAAAATTTAGTTTGGTGTACAAAAGTGTGGATTAAAGATACCAGAAAATTGTTTTCTTGAAGGAGTTTTTCCGAAAAAATGAAACGAGTGCCACAATTTCGAGCACCTCCAGAGTAGCCCAGGGTTTTCAGTGTTGCAAACTTGGGTGCCTATAAATAATAACAGGAGTCCTAACAACACATTAATTAATGAAAACACAAAATCCGTGCACAGGGTTTTCAGTGTTGCAAACTTGGGTACCTATAAATAATAACAGGGCTCCAAACAACACATTAATTAATGATAACACAAAATCCATGCACAAGGTTTTCAGTGTTGCAAACTTGGGTACCTATATATAATAACGGGGGTCCTAACAACACATTAATTAATGAAAACACATAATCCATGCACAAGGTTTTCAGTGTTGCAAACTTGGGTACCTATAAATAATAACAGGGGTCCTAACATCACGTTAATTAATAAAAACACAAAATTCATTCATAGGGTTTTCAGTGTTGCAAACTTGGGTACCTATAAATAATAACAGGGGTCCTAACAATACATTAATTAATGAAAACACAAAATCCATTAATTATCTGGTCCAAAGCTCTAGTCTAAGTTAACTATGAGTTATTATTTCAGGGCCAAAAGTACCAATAAAGTACAAAATACCAAATTTCGTTCAGCCGTCAAATAGAATTTTATTGATTGCTCGGCTTCTACTCATCGGATTGAGATAGGTACCAATCTATCCAACAGTGAAAACCTCATTCCAATCGGTCCAGAATATTTTACCTGGTGCGCGAACATAGAAACAAGCAAAAAGACAGACACGATTTAAAAAATGATATATTGTGTTCTGTAGCTTATTTTAAGTACGCTAGACAATAATTTTTAATTTTTGACAAAATGTCTGTAACATTTTGTTACCTACTACTTTATCATACGTATAGATAGATATATAGATCATTGGAAGTAAATAACTTAGGTAATTTGGAAGAAGCTGGCTCAGCTTGCATAACAGTAACAAGATACCCTAGTCTACATGTATATACAAATAAATGAATCATTATTATATCAATTAGGTACATGTTCGTTTATTATTTATTCGTAGGGTACATGTCATTATTTACTAGCTGTGCCCGTGGCTTTGCCCGCTTGCTAATTACCCTGGGTTATGATTACCCTATGTGCTATTTCAGGACCTAAAAACCAATACTCAAAATTCCATTAGACATAATGTATATTTATCGATTGCTCGACTTCTACTCATCGGATTGAGGTACCAAGTACACCAGTTTTTAAATCAAACCCTAAGTTATCTAACAGTGAAACGTTATGCAGTCGGTCCAGTAGTTAACGTGAGGCGCGAACAAACAGACAAACAGACAGATACCATTTTTTGAAATGTTATATTCTTGTTCAGTAGGTAGCTTATTTAAAGTCCCCTAGTTTTTTTAATTATCTTCTTTGTACAGACTTTTTGTTACTTACTGCATTATTATAATTATAATTGTATCTTTCTTTTTCTTTACCTATTCTGCAAAATCATTAGAACAAAATTGTTTCCCACTCAATTTCGAAAAAGCATCGTTTATTATTATTGCTCCACATCTCATTAAAGCTGACAGCAACAAGAGGTTTCCGTATTACGAAGAGATGTCACTCGTTTTGAGATAAAATTGGGCATCTTTCAATTATTTCCCGTGTTAACTATAATGAGGAGAGACTGAATTGAAGTGTGCTTAGCACTGTTGTAAAAATAAGCTTTTTATTATGTAAGTACGTACATAGTAATTAGGGAGAGGTCAGTGACATTAATACATAGAGCACACAGATACCTATAGACAAGCCGGTGGGGTAGATAGACGAAGTTCTTTAGTGGAGACCACACATAGGCAAACGAAGTGTAGGACACCCTCCGGCCAGATGGAGCGACGATTTGCGCAAAGTAGCTGGCAGTAATTACATGAGAAGGGCCGAAGATCGTGCTCAATGGCGCGCATTAGGAGAGCCCTATGTCCAGCTGTGGACTAATGCAGGCTGTTGTGTTGTTGTTGTATTTTATTTATTTATTTGACAAAAAGAACTATGCTCCCATGAAAGAAGATTTGTTCAGAAACATATATATTGTATTGGCACTCATTCAGAAAATAATTAAATTTTTAGTTTTTGTGTCGAGAGGAATCAGAAATTGACGACAGAGGTATCACAATAGGTATAAAAAAAATATAAAATTTGTTATATCCTTCATATTTTTTATTGCTTTATAAAACGTAAAAATAAACAATGTACTTAATTATTCTTGGCATCATTTTTGTACTTATTACAGTTTTAATCAATCATAAACTTTGCATAATAAGTCTTATTAATTTAAAAATATATACAAATATAAAAGGATACAAATAAACTAAACATTGCTTTTGCCAGTAAAAATTAAAAAAAAACAAAACATCGAGCGTAAAATAACTATGAAAACTGTAATTTTTTTGATTCCACTGTCCAGTTATCCATAGGAATAAATGAAATAAGATTTAAAAAAAATGCTGATGGTTCATAATACTAACATACTGGAAGGTTACCGTTAATACTACAGAAAGGTAGTCCTTAAAGCAGTTGATCAAGCACAATTTCAAAAATCTATAGGCTATACAAGCGTTGAAAAACCTGACATAATAAGAACGTTACCTTAACCAAGGACAGTGAAAACAAATATTTACCTTCGTAACTCCAGAGTGAGATCACTAGCAGACACTTCCACTACCTGACACACTCGGAAAACAAATATTTACCTTCGTAACTCCAGAGTGAGATCACTAGCAGACACTTCCACTACCTGACACACTCGGAAAACAAATATTTACCTTCGTAACTCCAGAGTGAGATCACTAGCAGACACTTCCACTACCTGACACACTCGGAAAACAAATATTTACCTTCGTAACTCCAGAGTGAGATCACTAGCAGACACTTCCACTACCTGACACACTCGGAAAACAAATATTTACCTTCGTAACTCCAGAGTGAGATCACTAGCAGACACTTCCACTACCTGACACACTCGGAAAAACAAATATTTACCTTCGTAACTCCAGAGTGAGATCACTAGCAGACACTTCCACTACCTGACACACTCGGAAAACAAATATTTACCTTCGTAACTCCAGAGTGAGATCACTAGCAGACACTTCCACTACCTGACACACTCGGAAAAACAAATATTTACCTTCGTAACTCCAGAGTGAGATCACTAGCAGACACTTCCACTACCTGACACACTCGGAAAACAAATATTTACCTTCGTAACTCCAGAGTGAGATCACTAGCAGACACTTCCACTACCTGACACACTCGGAAAACAAATATTTACCTTCGTAACTCCAGAGTGAGATCACTAGCAGACACTTCCACTACCTGACACACTCGGAAAAACAAATATTTACCTTCGTAACTCCAGAGTGAGATCACTAGCAGACACTTCCACTACCTGACACACTCGGAAAACAAATATTTACCTTCGTAACTCCAGAGTGAGATCACTAGCAGACACTTCCACTACCTGACACACTCGGAAAACAAATATTTACCTTCGTAACTCCAGAGTGAGATCACTAGCAGACACTTCCACTACCTGACACACTCGGAAAAACAAATATTTACCTTCGTAACTCCAGAGTGAGATCACTAGCAGACACTTCCACTACCTGACACACTCGGAAAACAAATATTTACCTTCGTAACTCCAGAGTGAGATCACTAGCAGACACTTACACTACCTGACACACTCGGAAAACAAATATTTACCTTCGTAACTCCAGAGTGAGATCACTAGCAGACACTTCCACTACCTGACACACTCGGAAAAACAAATATTTACCTTCGTAACTCCAGAGTGAGATCACTAGCAGACACTTCCACTACCTGACACACTCGGAAAACAAATATTTACCTTCGTAACTCCAGAGTGAGATCACTAGCAGACACTTCCACTACCTGACACACTCGGAAAACAAATATTTACCTTCGTAACTCCAGAGTGAGATCACTAGCAGACACTTCCACTACCTGACACACTCGGAAAACAAATATTTACCTTCGTAACTCCAGAGTGAGATCACTAGCAGACACTTCCACTACCTGACACACTCGGAAAAACAAATATTTACCTTCGTAACTCCAGAGTGAGATCACTAGCAGACACTTCCACTACCTGACACACTCGGAAAACAAATATTTACCTTCGTAACTCCAGAGTGAGATCACTAGCAGACACTTCCACTACCTGACACACTCGGAAAAACAAATATTTACCTTCGTAACTCCAGAGTGAGATCACTAGCAGACACTTCCACTACCTGACACACTCGGAAAAACAAATATTTACCTTCGTAACTCCAGAGTGAGATCACTAGCAGACACTTCCACTACCTGACACACTCGGAAAAACAAATATTTACCTTCGTAACTCCAGAGTGAGATCACTAGCAGACACTTCCACTACCTGACACACTCGGAAAACAAATATTTACCTTCGTAACTCCAGAGTGAGATCAATAGCAGACACTTCCACTACCTGACACACTCGGAAAACAAATATTTACCTTCGTAACTCCAGAGTGAGATCACTAGCAGACACTTCCACTACCTGACACACTCGGAAAACAAATATTTACCTTCGTAACTCCAGAGTGAGATCACTAGCAGACACTTCCACTACCTGACACACTCGGAAAACAAATATTTACCTTTGTAACTCCAGAGTGAGATCACTAGCAGACACTTCCACTACCTGACACACTCGGAAAAACAAATATTTACCTTCGTAACTCCAGAGTGAGATCACTAGCAGACACTTCCACTACCTGACACACTCGGAAAACAAATATTTACCTTCGTAACTCCAGAGTGAGATCACTAGCAGACACTTCCACTACCTGACACACTCGGAAAACAAATATTTACCTTCGTAACTCCAGAGTGAGATCACTAGCAGACACTTCCACTACCTGACACACTCGGAAAACAAATATTTACCTTCGTAACTCCAGAGTGAGATCACTAGCAGACACTTCCACTACCTGACACACTCGGAAAACAAATATTTACCTTCGTAACTCCAGAGTGAGATCACTAGCAGACACTTCCACTACCTGACACACTCGGAAAAACAAATATTTACCTTCGTAACTCCAGAGTGAGATCACTAGCAGACACTTCCACTACCTGACACACTCGGAAAAACAAATATTTACCTTCGTAACTCCAGAGTGAGATCACTAGCAGACACTTCCACTACCTGACACACTCGGAAAACAAATATTTACCTTCGTAACTCCAGAGTGAGATCACTAGCAGACACTTCCACTACCTGACACACTCGGAAAACAAATATTTACCTTCGTAACTCCAGAGTGAGATCACTAGCAGACACTTCCACTACCTGACACACTCGGAAAACAAATATTTACCTTCGTAACTCCAGAGTGAGATCACTAGCAGACACTTCCACTACCTGACACACTCGGAAAACAAATATTTACCTTCGTAACTCCAGAGTGAGATCACTAGCAGACACTTCCACTACCTGACACACTCGGAAAAACAAATATTTACCTTCGTAACTCCAGAGTGAGATCACTAGCAGACACTTCCACTACCTGACACACTCGGAAAAACAAATATTTACCTTCGTAACTCCAGAGTGAGATCACTAGCAGACACTTCCACTACCTGACACACTCGGAAAAACAAATATTTACCTTCGTAACTCCTGAGTGAGATCACTAGCAGACACTTCCACTACCTGACACACTCGGAAAAACAAATATTTACCTTCGTAACTCCAGAGTGAGATCACTAGCAGACACTTCCACTACCTGACACACTCGGAAAAACAAATATTTACCTTCGTAACTCCAGAGTGAGATCACTAGCAGACACTTCCACTACCTGACACACTCGGAAAAACAAATATTTACCTTCGTAACTCCAGAGTGAGATCACTAGCAGACACTTCCACTACCTGACACACTCGGAAAAACAAATATTTACCTTCGTAACTCCAGAGTGAGATCACTAGCAGACACTTCCACTACCTGACACACTCGGAAAACAAATATTTACCTTCGTAACTCCAGAGTGAGATCACTAGCAGACACTTCCACTACCTGACACACTCGGAAAAACAAATATTTACCTTCGTAACTCCAGAGTGAGATCACTAGCAGACACATCCACTACCTGACACACTCGGAAAAACAAATATTTACCTTCGTAACTCCAGAGTGAGATCACTAGCAGACACTTCCACTACTTGACACACTCGGAAAAACAAATATTTACCTTCGTAACTCCAGAGTGAGATCACTAGCAGACACTTCCACTACCTGACACACTCGGAAAAACAAATATTTACCTTCGTAACTCCAGAGTGAGATCACTAGCAGACACTTCCACTACCTGACACACTCGGAAAAACAAATATTTACCTTCGTAACTCCAGAGTGAGATCACTAGCAGACACTTCCACTACCTGACACACTCGGAAAAACAAATATTTACCTTCGTAACTCCAGAGTGAGATCACTAGCAGACACTTCCACTACCTGACACACTCGGAAAAACAAATATTTACCTTCGTAACTCCAGAGTGAGATCACTAGCAGACACTTCCACTACCTGACACACTCGGAAAAACAAATATTTACCTTCGTAACTCCAGAGTGAGATCACTAGCAGACACTTCCACTACCTGACACACTCGGAAAAACAAATATTTACCTTCGTAACTCCAGAGTGAGATCACTAGCAGACACTTCCACTACCTGACACACTCGGAAAAACAAATATTTACCTTCGTAACTCCAGAGTGAGATCACTAGCAGACACTTCCACTACCTGACACACTCGGAAAAACAAATATTTACCTTCGTAACTCCAGAGTGAGATCACTAGCAGACACTTCCACTACCTGACACACTCGGAAAAACAAATATTTACCTTCGTAACTCCAGAGTGAGATCACTAGCAGACACTTCCACTACCTGACACACTCGGAAAAAACACCCGCGTGAGAGTTTATCGCCAGTTCTATATGTTTTATTATGATCATCATCATCATCATGTCAGCCTTTAGAAGTCTATAACATAGGCCTCCCCCAAAGAGCGCCATGACGAGCGATCTTGTGCCACCTCCATCCACCGACTTCCTGCGATGGCTACAATGTCGTCGGTCCATCGTGTGGGGGTCTCCCCACACTTCGCTTGCTTGTTCGTGGTTGCCATTCGAGAACCTTTATTCCGCAGCGGTTGTCGGTTATTATGATACAACTGATTGAAACGCGCTCTTTCATGGGGGACACATCTTATTTCCTCAGCTATAAGAATAATATTTAAGGTAAAAAATATTTGTAAAATGTTGTTAATGTAACAATCAATCAATCAACTAATTCTCTTTTGATGTGGTCACTCAACATAAAGTTGACTGATTTTAAGATATTATCATATGTTTTCATGAAAATGCAGAATTGACACGACAGAGTAGTAAGAAATTACTAATAATTCATAAATCAATCATCAATCATACATTTTTCTATTATTCTTTTTTTTTATAAATTAGAATCAGTTATAAAAACCGATATAGGTATATCCCGGTTAAATACGAATATATGAAACAACAAAAAAATAATTCTTAACAAACTAAAGAGTTTGTGGCGTAGCAACGCCACTATATAAACACCAATTGGTGTAACCACCAATGTAAACAGTTTGGAGAATAAGGTACGTCTGCGGCGCGAGCGGCGCGATGTTATTTTGTTAGCTCGAGCGACATGCAGTCGCCTTGAGTCCGTGATATGCACTGCGGGAGGAACCCGCTCTGGCCCGGTGCTCGATGCGATGCGCTGGCGCCGACGCCGGCCGTCGGGGTGGGTCGCAGGTCGCAGCGCACATGACATTGCAGTTGTAGAGGAATGCTTCGCGCGTACGACACGATGCGATGCAACGACTCGACGAGGGCCGGTTGATGGTAAGTGTTTGTACATAAATATTTATTTGTTATTTATCATACATATATTTATTGTATGTAGTTTATTGATATAGATTTATAAGTGGTAGGTAAATGATATATTATATGTTAATTAATAATATGTATGTAATGTTACGAAGTATATAAGTATGTGATACTGGTTTGTATATATTTATATAGTGGCGTTCCTACGCCACAAGTTCATTGAAATTGACCAAACTGGCTTCATACCCCGCGGGTAGCAAAGCTTTTTGGTCCCTGGCCAAGTCGGTCGAAGTAAACTTCTGCCGCCCCTCACTGCCACCATTGCTGAAACCTGATGGATCACTAGCTCACACTGCTGGAGACAAAGCGAATTTATTTGCTTCTCTTTTTGCAGAAGCCTCGCATCTAGATGCTTCTGGCAAGACACCTTCCTGCCTTCCTCATTGCGGGGTTTTTATGCCCGAAATTCGCATTCGCCAGAAGGAGGTTCTCAGAACGCTTCGAGCTCTAAATGTGAACAAGGCCAGTGGTCCTGATGGTATTCCAGCGATTGTGTTGAAAAACTGTGCGCCCGAATTGTCTCCCATCTTAACGCGTTTGTACCGCCTCTCTCTTCACTCAGGCAAAGTTCCGAAGAGCTGGAAGCTTGCCAATGTACAACCAGTACCAAAGAAGGGTAGTCGTGCTGATCCGGCCAATTATCGTCCCATCTCGATTACCTCCTTACTCTGTAAGTGTATGGAGCGTGTCATAAACATTAGGCTCTTGGCATACCTGGAAGACAATGATCTTCTCAGTGACCGGCAATACGGATTTCGCCGAAACCGGTCTACTGGGGATCTTCTCGCGTATGCCACTCACGTACTGAGCGAAGCCATAGAGATATTGGTGAGGCGCTTGCCGTCTCCCTTGACATATCGAAGGCATTTGATCGGGTCTGGCACGATGGTCTTTTAAACAAGCTTCCCTCATATGGTTTACCTGTTGGCTTATGCAATTGGATAGTTGATTTCTTCACACCGGGACAGCTTTTGAATCTTTATCAAGCACAGGTCCGATCTTGTATGGAGTACTGCTGCCACCTCTGGGACGGTTCTGCCAAGTATCAGCTCGAGTCTTTGGATTCAATTGAGAGACGTGCTATCAGGCTCATTGGGGATGACACTCGGGTAAAGAGTAAGCTTCAAAGTCTGGCGCATCGACGTGAGGTAGCAAGCCTGGCGGTATTCTACAGATTGCACTATGGAGAGTGTGCACAAGAACTGCACAACCTGATTCCCCCATCACCTTTCCATCACCGTACGACTAGACGATCAGCAAAGCGCCACCCTTTCATGGTTGAAATACCTCGCACAAGAACGAAGCTTCTTCATTTATTATAAGAACTGCAAAGGAGTGGAATGCCCTGCCCTCGTCAGTGTTTCCGGTAAATTATAACCCCGGTGTGTTCAAGTCAAGAGTGAATAGGTATCTACTAGGCAAGCGTGCTACACCTTCGACCACATCATCGCTTTCCATCAGGTGAGATCGTGGTCAAACGATTGCCTAGTCCGTAATAAAAAAAAAAAGCCCCCGTACATCAAAAATCGGGGCTCCGAAGAATCACCCATTACTAGAAAACTGAAGAAGCTCGTCCTGATACAAATTTAGGTCAAATGTTGCTATATTGGTATTTTAGGTCCTGGAATAGCACATAGAGTACCTACTTTTAACCTAGAGAAATGGTTGCAGTTAGTTGTAAATATTGTTATTGATCTTCATTTAATGTTATTTTTTATGAAACTGTTTAAATTTAAGTAAATAAATGAATAAACAATATATCTAAATAAACAACCAGGGTGTCAGTGCAACCAATCATACGGCGGAATCTCAGTCACGATCACGGGCAGTCGTTTTCCGCCTGTCAGTTCTAATAAGTTTCGCAACTCAATAATACCATATTCGTGATTTTTTTATTTTTTTTCCCCTATTTTACAAGGTATTCAAAACGATTTTTGTGTAAACATTATGGATTTGAAATTAGTAACCCTGAACCTAAACCAGCCGTCATTTTAAACTCTACCTATAGGAGTTACAGTCTATAAGGTGTTATCCCATTCTGCGAATGTGATTTACCTAATCTATAAAATTTGTATACAGCTGTATTTTACTGGTGCACCTAAATATGTTAAACTGTGAATGACATTTTAAATCAACATTAGAAATAGAATATTCGCCACGTATATCTTTTGTTTTGAGTATCCGATATTTCAACATTGTTTCCAACACCATGATCACGGATTAACTGTTTTGTTAAGCTGTTTTTATTTGGTTTGATTAATGTAATACCAATACTCGCGTCTACGTTTATACCTACAAAAACTATAAAACAGTACCGTGACCCGTGACACACATTACTGACTGACATAGAACGTAGACCTAGATATTTGAAATTTAGAGGTAATTCATTGAGTATCTTAGAAGTGCAATAAGGAAGCCCCGTGCCTCGTTCACCCACTTAGGGATGGAATTTCAAAAAAAAACCTTAGTGCACTCCTTGGATATTGAAGAAATATTTCCTCCAAATTTCTAATCTGTAGGTCCACCAGTTTAGGATGTGCGTTGTCTATCTGTCAGTCAGTCAGTCAGTCGGTAGGTAATATGTCACTGTTTTAAAGGTTTAGATAAACTCAATCGAAAATGAATGAAACTCGTGTGGAATATTTTTAACCTGGCGTTACTACTAACATTAATACTATAATATCTGTAATAAATAAATAAGAAAACATAAATAAATAAAAAATTAGAGTATTTTTTAATTCATTGTATTTTTTTATATATTTAAGTTTTTTTCTCTTTTTATTGCATTTTCATCGATTTGTAAGCTACCCTGAAAGTTTCAGCAGGATAGATAATCGGGAATTTCGCGAGTAGTTGAATTGCAAGACTCCAGGTCAGACAGAAATACATAGTTACATAGAATACATAAATGCAAGTGAAATTAATTAAATGCTTTTAATAAACTCAAAAGACTCAAACTATTAAAACTACATCCATCAAGTTAAACTAGTCAATCTGTCACCGCCATGTGATGAGTGTTGATGTATGGCAGCCCGCAGTTTCCAAACTCCACACCAGACACCGCAGAGCTGTGAAACCAACCTTACCTATTTAGTAGCCTATTCTATAAGCTTCTATGACAATTCGTAGCCAAACTTGTGCCACTCTATGGCATTGTGTTCATATCATAGAAACTTCTATAACTAGTGGCTCTGTGAGCTGTAGACCTCGCGCGTACAGTCTTTTTTGCAAATTATGTAGCGATGCACAGTAGCGCCATCTAGTGACTTTATTGTAACACTAACATTAATAACCAAGGTGCTCCATCAATCCCTACCTAGTGGGTAAAGAGTTGATTCAGATGGTAGAAACCTAAAAGTGATAAAGTTACTGTATTTTGAAGAGCAATTCTGCTCATCACGCCGAAGATCCTCATCAGATCTTCACAAACAATTTATGAGACCACTTTTATTTGAAAGGTAAATAAAGAAATAAAGAAAGAACCATCGAAATCCGATCTAAAAATGCGGATATATTCATAGCTCCCTTTTTTCCCTTTTTTGGGGGAAGTACCCCAGATCAAAAATCTCTGAAGAATAAAAAATCCTGTATACCAAGTTTCGCCTAGACCGGTTGAGAAATGAGACCTGTAGAGGAGAACAGAGATCCGGACTGACATCCGGACATACGAAAGCATTTTTGCCCAAGCTGAAACGGAGACGCTTCGCACTCGCTCGGTCAAAAAAATAGTTTCAATCATGTATATGGATTTAAAGGCGTAGGCGGATATTGTAAGAGTGACACACTGCACGCTGAGAGAATGCAAAAAAATGCAACGTGTCAGCCGCAGGCTCCGTCTGTACCTTGTTACGAGCATCGTCCCGAACATGGATGTAGAGGTAACCGAGAGTTTCACAAGAGGTATTTTTAAGCTTTTATTTAACTTCACTTGTATGTATCTATTTATGTATCTATCTGTGTTTTCTTTCCTGTAATATTACAAGTCCGAAACCCTGAAACTTTCAGGGTAGCTCGCAAATCGAAGACACAGCAAATTTTTTTCTTAAGGTATAACTTGAAATCATAAAAAGTGACAACGAACATAAAAAAATATACTCACATTTTTTTTTTTATTTTACTTTTTACCATCATACCATTATTATATACCATCATCAGTTAGTAAAGGACTTAAGGTCCACTGCTGGACATCGGCCCGTCTTGGTGATCGCAGTACAGTAGGGCCTCGATAATCCGAACGCCCAAAATTTATACCGTGTTCGGATGTACGCAGCGTTCGGATTATAGTATGCAGACATTTTAAAAGACATTTTAGGAAAAACAACAAGTAATTCAGTATGGAAACTATGTTTTAATCATTAGAAACTGTTACAATATAATTAAGGAATGATGCTACTATTACATTACATACATGTATATTTCTACTTTTTTAAAGAATTCTAATATTACATTGACGGCTATGTTGGATGTCTTCTTGGATGTTGAAGCCATGTCAAAACGCACAAGCACGTTAGTAGATTGTGCACAACAAACTAGCGGAATGGCTCGCGGAGCGTTCAAGTACGATATGTGTAGCGTCTAAAAAGTTGAATTTGGCACTAAAATACGAGTGTAGCATAGCGAATTACTTAGAAACGGCAGACGCTTGGGGGTAAGGGGTCGTTCGGATTATAGAGGCATTCGGATTAGCTTGGGTTCGGATTATCGAGGCCCTACTGTAGTTGGTGATACAAGAAAATGATGTCATGAGATGCTGTCAAATCGCAGGATGAGAAGGGGTGGTCGTATTACAATGCTGGGTACCACACCACACGGCTCAACACTCGTGAAAGAAAAGAAACATATATTTGCAAAAAAATATAATTTAGGTAAATCAGGAAATTAAAGGATAAGGACTGCACTAGGTACGTCTAAATGATACTACTTATAATAAGGATAATTAAAAAAAATATAGAAGCCATTATGAGTTTTTTTATTTATGTCACTTTCATGTTTTTTTTTTCTTTTGATTTTCCTATTTTTCTTTGACGCATTTTCGTATATTTTTTTATTGATTGCTTTGTCCTTGGTTTGTGAGCTACTCTGAAAGTTTCAGCTGGATTACTAATCGGGAAGTGCTCGAAATTTGAATTGCAAGATTCCAGGACAGACAAAATACATAGCTACATACACGACATCGACACAATAGATACATACAAGTGAAGTTAACTAAAAGCTTTTAATTAAAATGGCTCAAGGCTCTGTTTCTGTTTAGTTGTGATACCCTTTTTATGACAATTTTAGTTCATGTTTTCTGAAGAGTGAATAGCCCAATCTACGTTTTTACCTCTGGCTCTGGCAATAAACACTGGAACAATCTAAAAGATATTTGCACCGAGCATAGTGGTTTTAATTAGAAGACCCTTAGGTACTTCCAGGAGCGGTGATGATTTAATGATATGATGTGCGAATTGATCTCAGCCAGCTGTCCGTAGAATGCTTTATGCGGGTGATAATTTAATAGAAGCGGTGATGATGATTTAATAATACGACGTGGGAATTGAACCCAGCCAGTTGTCTGTAAAACGCCTTATCTAGGTGATAATTTAATAGAAGCGGTGATGATGATTTAATAATACGATGTGGGAATTGAACTCAGCCAGTTGTCTATAAAACGCCTTATCCAGATGATAATTTAATAGAAGCGGTGATGATAATTTAATAATGCGACGTGAGAATTGAACTCAGCCAGTTGTCTGTAAAACGCCTTATCCAGATGATAATTTAATAGAAGCGGTGATGATTATTTAATAATACGACGTGGGAATTGAACTCAGCCAGTTGTCTGTAAAACGCCTTATCTAGATGATAATTTAATAGAAGCGGTGATGATGATTTAATAATACGACGTGGGAATTTAACTCAGCCAGTTGTATGTAAAATGCCTTATCCAGATGTTAATTTTATAGAAGCAGTGTTGATGATTTAATAATACGATATGGGAATTGAACTCATCCAGTTGTCTGTAAAACGCCTTATCCAGATGATATTTTAATAGAAGCGGTAATGATGTTTTAATTATATAACGTAGGAATTGATCTCAGCCAGCTGTCTGTAAAATGACTTATCCATATGATAATTTAATAAAAGCGGTAATGATGATTTAATGATATAACGTAGGAATTGATCTCAGCCAGTTGTCTGTAAAATGACTTATCCAGATGATAATTTAATAGAAGCGGTAATGATGATTTAATGATATAACGTAGGAATTGATCTCAGCCAGTTGTCTATAGAATGCCTTATCCAGATTCAATCTCTATGTAGCTTTGGCACGTTGTATATTGTGCAGTGAATAAGGGCAGAGCAGAGATGCGAATAAAATAGAAATACCTGCTATTTTCGAACGCAGATACTGACATTCTGCAATGGCATCCCATCACGCGCAACGTAGATATATGTATGGCTTAGCGTAATCGGGTCCAAAAATTATGCTCCGCGGGTCCCCAAAGCTTTGATAGCTCTTTTTACACGACTGCCCAAAAAAGTAGTGTAATGTTTTTAGGGTTCATGTAAGTATGTATGTGAGATTTTTTATTCCACCATTACTTTTATATGCCTGAACAGATTGGATCATTGGATTGGATATATGGGGTATCGTTAGAATCCTTACATTATCCCGAGTGACTTAGGCTATATATTTTTTTGCAAAGTATTTGGCGTGGCTGTCGTGTTTCTTTCTCTTACCTTGATTATTTACTTGTTATCAGATACAGGCTTTACGATTCGGATCAAACGTGTGTTGAATTCCACGGTTAGGTATGAAAAATAGGAAGTTACTCTACTACCTAGTACCTACGTATTTTAGTCAAGACCTTCGGACTCTTTTAGGCACCCTGAGTAGGCTCTCTGATCTGCCATTAGCAGATCAGTTAGGCCTGGCAGTACCCAAACCTAGCAGCTGCCACCCCACTCAGATTACTAGACCAGGCTTGCATTATTGCGTTCATTCTTATCTGTTTGTTTGTTTGTCGAATGAGGTAGTGCTGGCCTCTGGTGTCAGAGTTAGTCAGGCCGTCTGAGGGCCTCTGACACGGCTTAACGACTGCTATTAACCAATAACAGCCGGGAACGACAACTTAACGTGCCCTCTGAAGCACGGAGCGATTGAAAACCGCACATCACTTAGAAAAGTCATTGAGCATAGGTACAGAGTAGGTAAATAATAGTTCAAGGCCTATGACTGAACCCGGTATCGTTGGATTCTAAGTAGCACTATTGAACCGTTAGACTACTATCGCTATGGATTCTTCACTCTTACCTAATATTATTAATTATTCTGTGTCAAAAGGTAGAGCTAGCGTCTCGTGCTGCTAAAACGCTTCAGCGTGCAAGCTGAAAGTCAAAAACTAGTGGTTCGTTCCGTACTGAGACCTACCTCGCGATATATCTATAGGAAATAAACTACTTACTGTTGATGTGTAAACATCTAATGGCTCGGTACGGGGGTAACGCCGACTATTGGCGTGGCAATCGAGCGGTTCCGCAACGCGAGCCTTCCGCGATGCGAGCGCTCTAGGCTCGTCGGCTCTTTCCGCCTCAGCTTGGCCATATTCAAGTTATTAGACATTACATTTTTTTATGTGTGAAATGTAAAACACTCCAGTTGGGAATTGAACTCTGGCACCTAAAGACCGGCAGTCGAACGATGTCTCGTCGTGCCAACCAGACTTATGGTTTTAGGCCGAAAAGTTAGAATAGATCAGTGGTCAGCAACAGGCGGACCGCGATCCTTATCCGGACCACGGAAGGTTGAACCATAGACCTTCAAATATTGTTAAATATAACTACATATTAATTTATTGTAATGTTTTTATAATTAAATTGTATTTTCTCGCATTAATTTTACAATTTATGTTTTATATAAAAACTTAATTTGAAAGCAAAATAAAAATTTGTACTAACCTACTCAATTTTTATCAGTTTTTTGTAGAACGGAAAATTTTGTGACCTCGAAAAAATTTTTCAACATTGTCCGGACCCCACATAAAACTACTTGCCTACCCTTGCTTGGCACAGATCAAATGAATGAGAGCACGCGGTTCAAAACGGTTGTTCGTTGTTTTAGTTTTATTTTAAAGCTTTTATTTAACTTCACTTGTATGTATCTATCTATCTATCTATCTATCTATCTATGTATTTATGTCTGTCCTGTAATCTAGCACCTCAAATTTCGAGCACTTCCCGATTAGCTATCGGGCTGAAACGGCAATGACCCGTCCACCCACCAGCTTCACCCACTAGTGGGTGCACAGGTAATTTGCATTTACCCCTCCACCCACTGCACTAGAGTTGGAAACTAATAAAAAAATAATCGACATATATTAAGAAAACATGTAACAATGTATTATCATTAGGTAGTAAGTTCAGGTAGCTCACAAATCGATGAGAAATCAATTACAAAAAAGAAAAATAACTTAGAAACTTAAAAAGTGACAGTGTTAATAAAAAGAAGAAAAAATATATGCATATCAAAGCTTATTTTTTTATATTATACATATGTTTACACATCTGCTAGGCGTCCCGCGACGGCAGTTTTTATTCTTTTTATTTTTCACTAGCTGATGCCCGCGGCTTCGCACGCGAGGTCATTTCTCTAGGTTAAAAGTACTATATTATGTGCTATTCCAAGACCTAAAATACCAATATACCTACATTTGATCAAAATTCCTTCAGCCGTCAAAGTAAGTCAGCCGCATTCGTAGTAGTTTTTACGTGATGCGCGTACAAACATACAAACAGACAAACAGACAGACACGAATTTTAAAAATGTTATATTCTTGTTCCGTAGGTTATTTTAAGTAGACCTTCTTTTTAATTATCTTCTTTGTACAGACTATTTCGTTCTTATTGCTTTATTATAAGTGTAGAAGGTTTTGGAATATAAGTACTTATGTGAGTTATGTACAAACAAACCTCTTTCATATTATGATATCTCACTTGATTGTATCACTTTTAAAATAAGAATCCTCCTTTTTAGACCCCCAGTAACTCCAAGTAGATATACTTACGTGTCTTAAAATACGAAGGGTGCGTTTCAAAGACCGGGAAGTATCCCTAATTCGATTCGTTAGAGTTTCGTTGACGGCTGATCCTCTTAGTTCGGTAAACGTGAGAGGGATATAATATACGAATAATGTTCACATTTTACAAGGAAAATTCAAAGAGGCAGAACTAAGCATTTTTTGACGATGTTTTTCTTGAAAAGTAGCTTGGGTCAAAGAATTAGCCGTATTTTAGAAAACGTGATAAGGGTGATACAATATATCATTAGTATTTTTTCTGAAGACAGGGATCTTGTAATGCACACAGAAAACAAATATTTAGGTCAACAGATCCATTAAATTGATATTTTCACTATTTATGACAAGGGTCATTAAATATGTATATAGAATCAATATCTATCTATCTATCTACCTATCTCTATCTATCTATACTCATAATATAGCAGTAAATAACAAAAACTCTATACAATGAAGATAATTCAAAAAGAAGGTCATCATCAGCCCGTATTCGTCCATTGCTGGACGTAAGCCTCTTCTTGTGAACGCCACTGAGGCCGATCTTCGGCTCTCCTCATCCAGTCGCTACCGACCGCCTTCCGCAAGTCGTCACTCCACCTGGCCGGTGGGGGCCCTACACTACGTTTGCCTAAACGCGGTCTCCACTCTAGAACTCGTTTACCCCAACGGTTGGCGGTTCTTCGAGTTATGTGACCGGCCCATTGCCACTTCAGCTTGCTAATTCTTTGGGCTATGTCGGTTACCTTAGTCCTCTTGCGGATCTCCTCATTTCGGATTCTATCCTTTAGAGAAACTCCGAGCATAGCTCTCTCCATAGCTCGTTGAGCGACATTACATTTGTGGACTAGCCCCACCGTGAGTGTACACGTTTCGGCTCCGTAGGTCATAACTGGCAGAACACACGCGTTAAAGACTTTCGTCTTTAAGCACTGTGGTACGGAAGACGAATTCTATCCTTTAGAGAAACTCCGAGCATAGCTCTCTCCATAGCTCGCTGAGCTATGGAGAGCCACCATAGCTCATCGACCTTAAATGTAATATATTATATTCTGAAGACAAAATATTTGTTATCATTTTTATCTGTCTATCTGTCTGTATCTTGACCGCGCATCACCCCAAAACTACTGAATGAATTCAAATGAAACTTGGTTCGATTTGAGTTCATACTACGAGGTATGACATTGGATACTTTTATCCCGGTACTTAGTTGTAATTCATGAACGCGTAGTCCGATTTCATTCTTCATTTTTTTGTTAGAAAGGAGGTACCTACTTTAAATATGTATTGTCATGTAAATATTTCAAGGTTATTGGGTTTGCCGTGTAGAAATTACAGACAGGTCAACCCTCAATATTATGTCCAAATAACTTGAATCCCGAAATATACAGGAACGTTTGAATGTACGGCTCATCTTAAGCTAGCCTTCGCACTTTATCTTATAGGATCACGTAAAAACCAATACACCGATTGTGTTTACTAATGGATATCTTACGGTTTGACTTAAAAACTGGTGTACATGGTATCTCAAAATAATGTGTAGAAGCCGAGCAATCGATAAAAAACTTTTTGACGGCTGAAGGAATATTAATTAAATGTTGATACGAGTATAATGGTATTTAAGATGTATTTTAGGCCCTGGAATAGCATATAGAGTAATACTTTTAACCTCGAGAAATGAACACGCGTGCGAAGCCGCGGGCACAGCTAGTTTATAATATTTTGCAAGTATGAGTAAAACATGCAGGAAATTGTAGATTATAAAACTAATCTTAAAAACCACGTTTGGTCACAAAATGGTCTTGGGTACTTAAAATAAACTAATGAACAAGAATAGGTAATTTTTTTATTCCTGTCTATCTGTTTGTTTGTTTGTTTCTTAGTGCGATGCGGTTTTCACAATTGGATAGCTTAGGGTTTGACTTAAAAACTGGTGTACCTGGTATCTCAATCCGATTAGTAGAACCCGAGCAATCGATAAAAACTTTTTGAGGTCTAAAGGAATTTTGATCAAATATTGGTGTTTTAGGTCTTGGAATAGTACTTTTAACCTACAGAAATGACCACGCGTGCGAAGCCGCGGGTGCAGCTAGTCAAAGAATAATTAATATAGGTATACGTCTGCGTAAACAAAAAAATAACATTAAGTGACTCAAATGAATTTGAAACGAGCGCGCCGTACGCTTCCTAAAATAAAGATTTAAATGGTCAATAAAATTAGGACAGAAAAATAGCCAATAGAAATAACGAAATTAAAACGTAGATTCGTGTCATGAAATTCAATGTCTTGTTTTATATCGTATGTTTATATCTTTTACTTTGTATAGGAAAAGGTTCATTCGACGATATTGTTTGTGATTAAATCTCCGACTCGAGATGTTTTAACCGATTTGGATAAAAAAAATTACCCACTTCCAAAAATGTATGAGTAGGTACTAAGGTACAAAAATTGCCGACTAAAGTAAAGTAGTCTAAAATAAAATACTACATTGTTTTACATTGGACTAAAACGGAAGAAGCAGTGCAACTATGCGCGCAAGGGCGTAGTGAGGTACTGGCAGTGGGCGCTACTGCCCCCCAGAAGGCTGGTCGCTAGTCTGCTGTAATGCTCACGAACCGGGGAGTAAATAAATATGAATAGGTAACCAAAAGCAAAAAAGCCTAAAAAAACACTTCCTGATTTTTACGCATGAAGCTATGCTGTTATCTACGTACGGGGCGCGGGAGACGAGGCGCAGTCCCTGATATCAGACCTGTGTGCCTTGTATCCGGTCGTTCCTTTCATTTATTAGACTAGCTTACCCGCCCGCGACTTCGTCCACGCGGTCTACAGTTTATCACGAAAAAAGCATCCTACTTACGTTCTTCTAGGATATAAAAAAACCAATGCAAAAGTACACTTAGACTTGGTTATGGCTTCCGTGGCTTGTTGACTTAATCTGTGTCACCAACGCTCTTGATGATTTTTGACAGACTTGTTATTTCGTTTCCATGGCAACCGTTCCTTACAGCGAGTATTCAACATGTTCTAGTTTTCCCGTGGAAACTTCCACGGAATTCGTGGAATTTTCTGGGATAAAAAGTATCCTGTTTTATTCTAGGGTATAAGCTATGTCCTTTTCAAATTTCATCGAATTCTGTCCAGCGGTTATCGCGTGAAAGCGCCCCAAACAAACAAACAAACAAACAAACAAACAAACATACAGACAACGTTTGTCTTTTATATATTAGTATGGATGAGCCGTACATACTACGTCGCGTGAGCGTATAGGTACAAGATATAGGTGCTAGGTATAGGTACTAGGACTATTATTTATGAATGCACCATATTTCGGTAGGTATTTATGCGTTTTCTTAGGAAGTTTATCTTCTGTTCATCTTTTAATTGAATTTAAATAATGTATTATTTATTTTATATTTTACTCGCTGCACCCAGCAGCATGGCCCGCGTGCAAACTTTGCCGCCCCCGTTCATCCCTTCTTTGTGCACCCAAGAACTCGGTACTCAAGAAATATTTATTCCAAAGGTCTGCTGGTTTATGCTGTGCGTACAAGTTCTCCTTGGTTTGACTGCGCCACCAAATGAGTCTTAACTTGAAAAAACGTCAACTCCTGCTAGCAATACTTTTACTTTTATAATAGACTCGTAGAAACGATCCTTCGAGGATGTAAGCATTCGATGAATAGACTTCGAGGAATAGATATTCGCAAAAACGACATTCTAAATTTCGTACGTAAAATTTAATCCCGTGACCCAGTCCGTAAACACAGCAAAAATCGTCGGCGGAAGTAGGTAAGTAGGTTACATACTCGATACCAAATCACAAAGCAAATCTAAATCCAAGTCAATAGCTTAGGTCAATAGTGTCAGAAAATCTACAATGCAATTATTTGAACAAATAATTGTAAACGCACACACAGTAATTATTGTCGAACACTGACAAAACTGCTGAGAAGTGGACTACCACGGTACGACTAGTTCACCAATTCAAAGTCACTAAGCGGGCTGTGGAAAGGACTATGCTCGGAGTTTCTTCCGAGAGATCGAATCCGGAACGAGGTGATCCGACAGAGAACCAAAGTTATCGATATAGCCCATAGGATTGGCAGGCTGACGTGGTAGTGGGCTGGTCTTATCTGTTGAAGGACCGATAACCGTTGGGGTAAACGTGTTCTTGAGTGGAGATCGCGACTCGGCAAACGTAATGTAGGACGCCCTCCGGTTAGATGGAGCGATGACATTCGCAAGATGGCAGGCGGCTGTTGGAAAAGAAGAGCCGAAGATCGGGCTCGGGTTTTTTGCAATTATTCTTGTTATTATATAGAATGACCATATAATATAATATGTTCCCAAACATGTGAAACAAATAAGATGAAAACACGTCCTTCACGACGTTAAATTATGCAAAATGCAATTCGCTTACATTTCGTTATGGGTAAGTATTTTGAAAACATACTTATTTGGGAACTTAGATAATCACTATCCAATTCCGAATACTCGTAAGAGTACAATATGGTGGAAATATGTTTGAGCTAGCTTTCCCGCCCGCGACTTCGTCCGCGCGTACAGTTTATCGCGATAAAAGCATCTCATGTATTATTACTTGCAAGCGTTTGGAACGGTTTGCAGATAACATTGATAATCAACTTAGTCACTTGCCGTTTGATGGGAATTCTGATGACCTTTGCAATTCCTTGTTTAATATAATGGATAAAGAGTTTAACGATATATTTAAATTAAAAAAATGTAAGGGGGGCATAAGGGTGGGATTTGATGACTGGGCTACAACAGGTATTTACAAAGGTAGAAACAAATTATACGATTTATATTCTCAAAAAAAAATGAATGCTAATGACACGAAATTTGTTGAATACTTAAAACAATATTCTAAGACATTTAAATCCGTGTGTAATACCGCGAAATCTCTTCATTTGAGTAGGAAAATTAAACAATCGGAAGATAAAATCAAAACAACATGGAAAATAATAAATACCGAAACCGGCAAAATTAAACATCGAGACCGAAATTTTATCCTAAACATCGGCAATAAATTAATTTCCAAAGATCACGAAGTTGCCAATGCATTTGAAGATTTCTTTACAAAAATACCAATAAAGACTGGGTAGTAACTACCCAGTCTTTAAAATCATCCTCAGTTGAGGCTTCTTGTATGCTCTCAAGCAACGTTGAAAAGTGTGATGTTACATTTAAATTTAAACATATTAATGTTAATTCGATTGTTAAGACATTTAAATTGCTTAACATAAAAAATACACAGGATCTCTGGGGAATATCTACTAAAATTTTAAGTTCCATTATTGGTATAATTGCTCCATACTTAGTAATTATTTTTAATAATTGTGTTGATGAAGGAGTTTTTCCCGACATAATGAAAAATAGTAAACTTATTCCCTTATTCAAGTCTGGCAGTAAAAATGATCCGACTAACTACAGACCCATTTCTATACTTCCCGCTCTAAGTAAAATTTTTGAGAAAGTAATATTAAATCAGTTATTAACACATTTCAATCTCAATGGTCTGTTTCATAATGAACAATATGGCTTCACTAAAGGCCGTTCAACGACAGACGCAGGCACAGGGCTCTTAAAGCATATATTCAATGCTTGGGAGGAGTCACAGGACGCAATTGGCGTTTTCTGTGATTTATCCAAAGCATTTGACTGCGTTTTCCACGAAACATTACTTTTTAAATTGAATCATTACGGAGTTAATGGGAAGCTCTCGATCTTTTATCCTCGTATCTTAGCAATAGAATCCAAAAAGTAGATGTAAATGGTGCGAGGTCATCAGGATCTCTTATTACAATGGGAGTCCAACAGGGTTCAATACTTGGGCCATTCTTGTTCTTGGTTTACATTAACGATCTTCCCTTTTTCTTAAAGAACTTATGTGATATTGTTTTGTTTGCAGATGATACTTCTCTAATTTTTAAGATTGACAGAACCTTGAATAATTTTGACGACGTTAACAAGGCAATCGCTCTAGTTCTTAGTTGGTTTACAACTAACAATTTAATGTTAAATCCTAAGAAAACTAAATGTATCAAATTTTCACTACCCAATGTCAGAGGGGTTCCTACGAATTCAATTTTAATAAATAGTGAGCCTGTAACCTTGTGCAGTCAACCACATTTTTGGGTATTACTGTAGATTCAAAATTACAGTGGGGGCCTAACATATCGTTGTTAGCTGGTAGATTGAGCTCTGCAGCCTATGCAGAACGTAAAATTAGACAGTTTACCGATATAGCTACTGCAAGATTAGTATATTTTAGTTACTTTCACAGTATTATGTCATATTGCATTTTGCTGTGGGGTAGGCCGCGGAAATTCAATCAATATTTGTGCTACAGAAGAGAGCAATTCGTTCCATTTACAATATGAAATCCCGAGATTCTCTTAGGGAACGTTTTAAAGAGATCAATATTCTTACAGTGGCTTGTCAATATATATATATGAAAATATTATGTATGTTCGGAAGAATATCAATACCTTTGTTAAAAATAGGGATGTTCATAATTTTAATACTAGAAATAAAAATAAACTAAAAGTGTCTGGATTTCGGTTAAAGAAAGTTAGTGGTTCATATATGGGGAACTGTATACGATTTTTTAATAAGTTACCTGACGGCATTGATCAATTACCAATGCATAGGTTTAAAACTTTTGTTAAAGTAAATCTCATAAAGAAAGCGTATTACAATGTAAATGATTATATTAATGACAGAAATGCATGGCCTGATGTCTCCAAGCTCCATGATAATAATAAGTGATCTCATGGTATCTCAAACATACCATGAGATCACGTTGTTTTATACAACATAATTATCGAGTTAGAAGTTTTTACCTTATTTTTTTCCAGTATGATTGTTTGATGTTTGTGGGATATCTCATTGTCACTTTTACCTTTTATATTTGTAGTTTACATGTTTTGTTATAATTGTGACATTTGAAAAAAATATAAAGAATGAACAAATATGAAAAAATACATCCCCGTAGTTTCTTGGTGCTATCTTCTCTAACGGGCGTATTTCCAAAGCACCGGTAGAGTCAGAAGGGTATTTCCTTTTCCAGTGTGAGATTTAACTTTGTTGGCACATGAAAGGGAAATTTCCTTTTCAAACTCAAAGAATACTTAGTTTATCTAAATTTGGATTGATTTGATCTTTTTATAATATTTTATGTATATCTCTTTGTTCAGGAGATGTTAATTTTGACTTGTAAAAGTGCTATTATATTTGCCTATTTACAATGAAATACTTTGACTTTGACTTCATGTTCTTCTACGATATTAAAAGCCAATGCAAAAGTAGAGCACTAATGCTCTTGATGTTTCTTGACAGAATTGTTATTATTTCGTTTCCATGACAACCGTTCCTTACAACGAGTAATCAACAATTTCCAGTTTTCCCGTGGAATTGCAATAAGGGGAAGGTATGCCAGTTAAAGAAAGCACTTTATGGTCTTAAACAAGCGCCGAGACAGTGGAATCTGAAACTTAACAGTGCAATGATGCAACTAAATATGAAGAGATCGGAACATGACCACTGCCTATATTATAAAGTAGACGGAACTTGCATTTTAATTGTCGCAATCTTTGTTGATGATATATGCATTATCAGCAATAATGCTGGAATTAAGGAAAAGTTTAAAATAAACTTCAGCCAATTCTTCAACGTCAAGGATTTGGGAACTTCAAAACACTTCCTAGGCATGAGGATAGCAAAAGAAGATAATGGCATAACCGTTGATCAAGAAGAGTATATTAGAAAAAATCTCATTAATTTTTCTATGTATAACGCAAAGCCTGCTAGTACTCCTGGTGATCCAAGCCTAAAATTAGTAAATCCTACTATTGAAGAGAAAGAAGAAGCCGAACATTTGCCTTACCAAAGGTTAATTGGTTCTTAAAGAACCAATTAACCTGGTACACCTTGTGGTACATTAAATGTACCTTTCAGTTGGAACTAGACCAGACATTTCACATGCTGTTAGTGTACTGAGTCAGTTTAATAATAACTTTGGAACAGTGCACTGGAATGCAGCAAAAAGAGTTCTAAGATATTTAAAAGGAACAATACACTACAAACTCAGTTTTCAGAAAACAAGTACATTTAAACTGAGTGGATATGCTGACGCTGACTACGGTGCCTGTCTAAACGATCGGAGATCCTATACAGGCTACGTGTTCTACCTAAATGGACCCGTTTCCTGGGAGTCTCGAAAGCAGCGGACAGTAGCTTTATCAACAACCGAAGCTGAATATATGGCTCTCAGCGATGCTTCAAAAGAGTCTATATATTTAAAAAACTTATTAAAAGAAGTATTTACTTTAACCAATGGTGTTTGTATCTACAGTGATAATCAGGGAGCTCAAATGCTTACTAAAAACAACGTTCACCATTCACGTACAAAACACATTGATATGAGACATCACTTTTTAAGAGAGCTTGTAGATAGTGGTACAATTTGTATTAATTATGTTCCCACAAATGAAATGAAGGCAGATATATTTACCAAGTTTTAACCAAAGCAAAGACATCTGTGTTTAATAAAAGATATATGTTTAATTTAACATTATATTGGCCTATTTTCTATCTAGATGTAGGGGAAGTGTTGGAACTATTAAAAATGAACCAAACAGTTTTACTTCTCCATAGATACTTTTGAACTCTTTGATAGGCCGTACTACTCTTTTGTTTTTACTTCTAGTTGTCACTTTGTATTTTATTTATCCTTTCCAAATTTAATCTTGATGTTTTTTGACAGACTTGTTATTTCGTTTCCTTGGCAACCGTTCCTTACAGCGAGTAATCAACATATTCCAGTTTTCCCGTGGAAACTTACAATTTTTGGGGATAAAAAGTATCCTATGTTCTATTCCAGGGTATAAGCTATCTGTATTATTCTGTGTTCCAAATTTCATCTAAATCCGTCCAGCCGTTATCGCGTGAAAGCTCACCAAACAAACAAACAAACAGACCACCTTTAACTTTTACATGATGGTACGAAAGTAATGGTGTGATTGGATATATACCTATTTGGCAATTCATCCTCCGGGATGATCTAGGAAAGCGCTCTCATTTGAGAGCGCCATCTATTGTATTTTGAGTGAATTAAGTAAACACAATTATGTACCTATTTGTTTTTGTTAAGACGACTTTGAACAACTAGCTGCACCCATGAACCATAAATCTGTAATACTTCGTATAGAGGTTCGTGCTTGCACCATAATCCCAGTTAAAGTTACTGTTATAGTTTAAATTAACTATAACTTTAACCATGAAGTTTAGCCAGCATGTGTTGCACCATCATAATATTTGTTGTTATAGTTACAGTTAACTGAGTATGCATCTGTTAGTGTTATAAAACAATAACACTAACCAGCGAAGCCTGGGCAGTTACGGTTTAACGGCTAAAGTTATGACGTCATTTAACAATTGTCTGATAGTGCAACTAATTTTTTACCTTATCGTTACATACTTGAAATGAAATGTCGATGATTATTATTGCTAAAGTAAGATGGTGCAACCCAAAGATATTAAAACCACTATTCTCAAAGAGAATGTTACAATTACATTAAAACTGACACTTAAACTCTTTTAAAAATAATTACTTACATTTGATTCAGACGTGATTACCGCAATAAAAACCAAGCGATTGTATAGCTAGCGGCAAGTAAGTCTAGCGGTGAACGAAACGTGGCGGGGTTTTGGCACAGTCAGTTTTCGGGATAAAAAGTATTCAACATTTTAACACATCATATAAACTTTGACTGTGCCAAGATCCCCGCCACGTTTCGTTCACCGCTAGACTTACGTGCCGTTAAATTGAAAACCGATTCCCGATTTTTGTTTACAAGTTATTGAAAATGTTTGAATGGCCTATTTCCTCTAAAATCATCATAGATCATAACCATTTTCTTTAAATTATATCTATCTAGGTAGGTACTTACCTATTATATTTATATCTATCTACATAATAAACATATTCATCTCATCTACACTTAATAATGAAGCAGTAAGCAGTAAGAAAAAGGCGTTCGTTAATAACAAAGAACTTAAAATAAGCTAAGTATACTTACTGAACAAGAAAAAAACCTATTTTTCAATCGTGTCTGTCTGCAAAAACTACCTACAAGACCGATGGCGATGCCATTTTCACGATTGGATAGCTTAGGTTTTGTAATAAATACGAAGGCTTTTCGACGCATAATCACAAAATGATTAATATACCAAAACGTGGTACTTACTTGGTATAATCCGATGATTAGAAGCCGAGCAATCTTTAAAAAACTATGTTTGTTAGTCGTTGGTAGTGCTGGCCTGTGTCAAAATTTATCAAGTTAAAAAACTATCTAACGGCTGAATTTTTGGTATTTTTTACATTATAGGTACTTTTGGACCTTTTCTAACACAGGTTGTTTTTAACCAAGAGAAATGAAAACACGGGCACAGCTAGTAAAGCAAATAAAAAATGTATTTTTATACTGACACCCATCGCGTAGCAACTTTGAGAATATAGCGTTGTATTATTCGCAATGGCAATGGGTAACAATAATAAATTAATGGGTATTTACTTACAGATTCATTTATACCTACATACTCCTTAACTTAGCTCACAAAATACTTCTAATTTCCCGCTTAAAAGTAGTCGTTTAAAAATTATGCTAATAGTATATCTCTGTGATCTTTGATATTTTTTTCTAAACAATTTCTGAACGAATTGCTCTTGACATTTGACATTTCATTGAATAACCAACTAATTGATGAATGTATGTAGCTTTCACTACTGTCTCTTTCTTTCATAGAGACAAGATCCTTCACCAAGCGAGATAAAAAAAGAAGCAAATCCATATTTTTGTCTCTCGTATATGTTCGTATTTTAGCAAATGGCATCGCATGGAGGTGACAGTTTTGCCTATTGCAGCAAATCAAAAGAAATAATTTGAAATGATATCAAATGTACAAGAATAATGAAATGAATATGAATTTGTTAATAAATATTGGTTTGAAGTGCCTCAAATAAAATAAAATGTGTAATAAAAGTTATTATTAAATAATCAAAACATTGCCTTTCACCTCAATCAGATGTTCGGTAAACTTCAGTGATTTCGTTCTGTGTTATCAATTTTATCATAGTTTGTGTATTTGTTTGTAAGTTTTTGCAATAAGTAATTAACAAGAACAATGACGGACGGAAATTCTATTATCATGGCGACCCCAAATGGGCTGCTAGACAAATCTAAAGAGCTCCAAAAGGAGATTCTTATGGAAAAATTGAGATCCAAAGCTTCGCAGTTCAAAAATCTGTCTGAAACTTCCAAAGGCGTGCGTATGACAATGCTGGTATGTACCCACAGTGAAAACCTATAAGTTTTCTAACTAAGTTTTATAAGTCTTAATTAAATAAATGGTTCACAGGACAAACGGTGGGCCATTGATAGCCAAGACCGCATGATCCTGCAAAAGTGCCTAGACAGTCTCCAGCACTGCATAAAAGTTAGTTGTCTACAGAGCCTTATTGAGAGGCTTGAATGTCTGTCCAGACAACTTGGGTAAGTTTTTAGTTGTTGTCTTAAAAGATGCAGTATACCAAACTAGCTATAGTGGTTGATTTTTGGCATCATATTTTTGGTAGGAATGTAGTCGCTATACTGTTGATTTTGGGGGGTGGAGGGGATAGAGGGCGGGGGGATGTAGGAACCCCCCCTTTGAAGGATAAGATGCGTTGCCCCCCTTTCTGAGTAATTTTATTTTTATTTTCTTTCCTCACTTTCAAATTGACTTCTGATGCCATTGATCAAACTTATAGGTAAAGGGAGGAGGTGGAGGGCTACTCCCTGGTACCCCTCTCCCCCTGAGGAGATGCTTAGTTTATGAGATATTTCATTTAGTTTTAAGTATATTGAAAATTATCTGTTTTGTCGCCTTCGGCGACCAAACACTTGTAAATTAACTTTGGATCTTGCTGGCCGCTGCCGTGGCTCTACAGTTTAGCCATATTTTTACTTAAAAGATGATAGTGTAGATCCTGCTTCTTAGTTCGTTTTTAAGCATTAATTAATCCTTTGCATTTCACGAGTGAAGATTGATCAGCACATAAATTAATTGTTATTCTTATGTTTAAAAAAATATAGTGGTACTTGAAGCTATAGTAAAGTATAAACAAAAGGATACATAGTCATATATTTATTGGTTATTTTTCAGGCTGAAATTTGTTGTGGGCACATCAGGAGTAAACCTATTCATCTCATCAGACATGTTTTACTTAGAAATATTGGTTGAATCTGCAGGAGGCATCAAAGATGTCAAAATTCATCATGAAGGAAAGGTATTTAAAATGATTCTTTGTGTTTTTAATAAATTGTGTAATGTGCCAGCATTCAACTGCAACTTTGTCCGCATGGACTTAAAAAACTATGCTTGGTTGTTTATTCCCGATAAACAAGACACCTACCAAATGTGGCAAATATGACACCTATTACAGAGGAGGCCTATGTTCAGCAGTGAACATTTTATGGCTGATGGTGGAGACCCATGCTTATGTTCTGCAGTGAACATTTTACGGCTGATGGTGGTGACCCATGCTTAGATATTATTTAAGTAGTTTCCAACTTTGACAACACTGTGGCCGTTTAATTTGATGATAATCGTGAGACAGATTTTCACCCCCAAATGTAAATATTGAAACATGATGACATACAACAATCTTAGGTTTATTAGAAGATACTTTTAGCAAAGTTATATACTAACAAACAAAGTTTATACAAATGTTGGACACCCTTTTTAGCCCTCCTAAAGGATGAATTTTTGCAAAATCTCTTCTTACCGTACATATTCAATATGATGCACCGATTTCTTCGTTGATTGCGGTACAATTTTTTTTTTTTGTTTGAACGTACGTGTGTATATATATATATATATATACTCTCCAGCTGGTCCCAAATAAATGGTATCAAAATTGGTTCAGTAGTTTTTCGACAGTAAATAGTTTTTTAGTATATGAAAATCAAATCTCTAAGATCGAAACCGATTTGGATGGTTGTTGTTTTATTCAAAATTCGTTCAGTTTTTGGGTTGATTATAGAAGCTGAAGTTAACTTACCGAGCTCACCGAAGGCAACCAAATAGCCGATTTTTAATAAACTGTTACGGGCTGTTTACGGCATCCAATTTTTTATGAAGTTTAAATTGAAATATCTCATAAACTAAGCGTCGCCTGGGAGGGGTACTAGGGGGCAGCTTTCCCCTCCCCCACCCCTTCCACCCCTTTCAACTCCTGCCCCTTGTTTCTATAATTTTCCAAAAAATAGCTTAACTAATTCAAATTAGTTTGAATTAGTTTGGACGTAAAAACTGATGGTGTAAAGATCTGTTCATCAGTTTCTGCGAACTAATCCGTGCGACCCCCTTCAACTCCTGCCCCTTGTTTCTATACATTTCCCTAAAATTTAATAAAAAAATATAGCCTATATGGCTTAACTAATTCAAACTTCCTTAAGTTTGAATTAGTTTGGACGTAAAAACTGATGGTGTAAAGATCTGTTCATCAGTTTCTGCGAATTAATCCGTGTGAAGCCGGGGTGTTTCACTAGAGTAATATTTGATGGCCGTGTGTTGTATTTTGCAGATAGAGCAACAAAGTTGTGAAGAGCTAGTGCAGTGCATATCCCAGGGGGACTTTGCCGATTTCACAGCACAGTTGGAGGGCCTGACCGCTGTCTACCAACTTAATGCTGAGAAAAAGGCAAGTACATCACCCAACAAATATGAATTGGACATTTTGAAGCATCACATCCAAATAAATAATGTATAATTTGATGTCGTACTAGATACGCCCCGCGGCTTTGCTCGCATGGAGACTTGTCGCCATTAAATGTTTCACGTCAAAAATAACCACTAACATCATTCAATAATAAACTTTATTACACCAGAATTATGGGACAAATATATAAGAATTTATTCAATCAATCAATTTAACTATTTATATAAAAAGAATTATCCAAATCGGTTCCCGTAAAGTGGAGGTATGAGGTAACAACGCACACCCAAAAGAACAGTTGAACATCTTTATTTTTTAAGTTGATCAAAAGTTATCTGCATTCTGACACCAGAGGCCAGCACTATCTCATGCATCCTTAATTTTTTCCTTTAATAATATATTTATTGTACTAGCTACGCCCCGTGGTTTCACCCATGTGGATTATGATGATGGATGATGATGAAAAGTAGCCTATGTGCTTATCCAGGATATAAACTATCCTGGTAACAAATTTTATCCTAATCCGTTCAGTTGTTTGAGTGTGAAGAAATAACAAACACACACTCTTCTAAAGATAAAAGATAGATGGCGCTACTTGGTTTTTATGCATTTTATGTCGTTTGTATGGACTGTCAGTTCTAACGTAATGTACGAAGTTTTCCGCTCGCTACGAGAGTATTCATATTTGAAACTAAGCTCTGATTGTCCTGTTTACGACCGTGGCTACACTTCGATATATAATATTATTGTGTTACATTTTAGGTAAAATGCAAAGCATTCAGTGCCCTACAGAGCTTGGAAGAAGATCTGAACACCATGAGACAGCTACAGAGCTTTATAAAAGACCCGTGGGCGCAGGTCTACAAGGGACCTGTCGGATTCCTGCAAAGGAGAAGAGGAGGTATGCTGTTCTAAACATCCTAATAGCTTAAGTAACACATTCATTGCTGAAAACACAAATGTTGTGTTTTTGAAAGTACGATGCCAGTGCCACACACAACACACACACAATGTGTTTTATTTACGTAATTTTAGCACTCTTTAGCTATTATTATTCATAGACTCCGAGACAGAAGTACTTATTAAAGTTCAGCAGTAAATGTGTTAACAATAAACTTTTGGCCACTGTTATGTATTAGTTAATAGGTTTTGTGCAAGAAGGTATTATAGTATTGTTTGTCCAACCTCTTTAGTGATTTACTCTTCTTTCTTTTATAAGCATTTTCGACTGTCACTTGTTTCTCTGCTTGAATTCTGCTACACAGCTCATTACAATTTTTTAGTAATTTCTTCGTTTTATTTGGAAATATAATAGTGGCGACGAGGATTAAAGATAAAAATGGCGCGAAAATCGATCAAATTTAAAGAATTCGATGTTAAGTGCGATAATTGGGACAATTATATAGACAGATTAAAATATTGTTTTGAGGCAAACGGAATTGTCTCGGAAGAGGTTAGGAGGGCTAATTTCTATACAGTATGTGGTGCACAAGTATTCGAGAATTTACTGGCGTTGATTACACCAAAGAAATCTAGTGAAGTGACATTCAATGAAATAGTGACAATCCTAACTAAACATTACAGTCCTAAATCTAATGAGATTTCTGTGTCATACAAATTTTATCAACGTGATCAAAAAAAAGGTGAAACAGCGGCAGAATATGTTGCAGAACTTCGGAAAATATGCTCAAGATGTAATTTTGTGGACATGGAACGAATGCTTCGTGACAGACTCGTTTGCGGTATGAATGATAAGAAGTTACAGTATGAACTGTTAAAAAGGGACAATTTACGTTATGGAGATGTGGTGGACGCGATGTTATCATCTGAAAGTGCGGGGAGGGACGCTCGCATGATGCAGAGCGCTGCCATCGCAGGTGCTATGGCCGGCTACGACGCGACGGCGATGAGCGCCGCGATGAACACACCGCTGGCATGTGAACCGATGGACGTTAACGCTGTGCAATCAAAAGGCGTTCGACTTTGTTATCGGTGTGGAGACCGCCATGGAGGCGAATGTCGTTTCGTTAATGCTGTATGTAATTACTGCAAGAAAAAAGGTCACATCGCAAAAATTTGTACTGCCAAAAAGAGAGATCATTCAAACAAAGTAAATTTTACCTATGATGAGGCTGATAATGTTGATATGAACATGAACGGTATATACAATGTTGAGAGCTCGAGTGCTCGCGTCCCAGCGTTCGAAGTGAAGCTGTTAGTGGACGACGTGTCGGTGACGATGGAAGTTGACTCTGGCGCCGCTTTCTCTCTTGTGAACCAACAGACGTGGGCGCGGGTGCGTTCTCGTAGCACGTTGCGCGCGGTGCCCAACAGGCTGTGCACGTGGAACAGCTCACCGGTGACAGTGATGGGCCAGGCCACAGTTCAAGTACAATATAAGGACATTAAGTGTGAATTGGATGTTATTGTAGCTAAAGGCTCGGGACCGAATTTGATAGGACGTAATTGGTTTGAGGCACTGGGCATTAAGTTGAACGTCAATGTAATATCTGAAATTGACATGACCGCGACTAATAGTATTGTAGGAAAGTACAGTGAGGTGTTCAGGGACGGACTCGGTACTTACAGAGGGGATCCTGTTGCTATACATTTGAAACAGGGCGCGACTCCAAAATTTTTAAAAGCTCGTCCCGTACCTTACGCTATCAAAGACAGAGGCGAAAAAGAGATTGATCGTTTGGTCGATGAGGGGGTACTTCGCCCCGTGTCTTTTTCTGAATGGGCTACACCGGTTGTGCCTATACCAAAGCGAAATGGGGACATACGTTTATGCGGAGACTACCGCAGTACGGTGAATCAGGCTACCGAGTCGGATACTTATCCGATGCCTACTGCCAGTGAAGTTTTTGCTACAGTTGCTGGCGGAAAATTTTACACAACCCTCGATCTTGATAGAGCATACACTCAAGTGAGTGTGCCAGAAGCTACAGCACGACTTTTAACCTTAAATACGTGCAAAGGTTTATTCTCTGTACACAGACTAGCTTTTGGTGTGAAGGCGTGCCCTGGAATTTTTCAGCGTTTGATGACGGCGTTGCTGGCTGGTGTGCCCGGCGTTGCGGTTCTGATTGATGACGGCATAATCAGTGGCCGGACGATGGTGGAGATGACGCAGCGTTTGGATACAGTGTTGGAACGCATAGAAAAGGCTGGATTGCGTCTTAACAAAAACAAATGTAAGTTTGCTAAACAGCGTGTAGAGTTCCTGGGGTTTATCATAGACTCTGAGGGTATTCATCCCGCACCTAGCAAGGTCGAATCGATTTTCAACACTCCTGAACCGAAGAATGTTCAACAGCTACAAGCATTTCTGGGGCTGTATAATTTTTATGAAAGGTTCATACCTCACAAAGCCACCATACTCGAGCCTCTACATAGATTGCTTGACAAGTCTCAATCTTGGCAGTGGACTGACAGGGAGCAAATGAGTTTTGACACTGCTAAGCGTTTATTGTCGTCTGAGTTGACACTCGTTCATTACGATCTGAATAAGTCGTTGGTACTCACTTGCGATAGTTCAGAATATGGTGTTGGTGCTGTATTATCACATGTCATGAACGACGGACAGGAACGTCCAGTTGCGATGAGTTCCAGAACTTTACACAGTCACGAACGCCGGTACTCACAACTGGACAAAGAAGCGACTGCAATTTCTTTTGGGCTTGGTAAGTTTCATAATTATTTAATGGGAAGGTCTTTTACAATCGTAACGGATCACAAACCGTTGCTGGATATTTTTGATCCGAAGCGGCCGATGCCTGCGGTATTGTCACCTCGTTTGACGAGAATAGCTATCGTTCTCACCTCGCACAGTTACAATATTGTGTACAAACCAGGACATCAGATCGGTCACGCTGATGGGTTAAGCCGGTGGCCACAGCCTGTTCCAGACCAACCAGAACAGCAGCTGTGTGACGTTTTGCTGATGGCAGAGACCCCTACAGACTTTCCTGTTGATGCAGACCACATTGCACTGGCGACGAAGCGAGACAGAAATTTATCACGTGTCAGTCATTACATACTTAGTGGTTGGCCTGCTAAAGTGTCGGATGATGAACTGCGTCCGTACTGGTTACATCGATCCGAATTGTCTATGCATGAAGATTGTATTCTACTTGGTTGTCGCGTGGTTTTACCACCATCATTACGTGAAACAATTCTACGTGCTTTACATAAGACACACAGTGGTATTGTTCAAACGAAAGCTTTGGCCAGAAGTTATGTTTGGTGGCCTCAATTGAATGACGATATCGAGGCATTAGTAAATGGATGCAACAAATGTCTTGAAAATCGGCACATGCCGCCGAAAACTAAGTGCGAATGGATCACGTCTACGAAGCCGTGGTCACGTATAAATGTGGACTTTGCAGGGCCTTTTCAGGGCAAACATTTTTTGATTGTAGTCGACGCATATTCCAGATGGCCTGAGGTGATTGTAATAAACAACATGACTTCTTCAACTGTCATTCAACACCTCAGAAATATATTTTCCATCCATGGTTTGTGTGAGACATTAGTTTCTGACAATGGAACATCATTGGTTTCTGAGGAAATTAATCAGTTTTTGGAGACAAATAAAATTAAACATGTCACAACAGCACCATACCATCCAGCAACCAATGGTTTGGCCGAGAGAATGGTTCAAACTGTGAAAGACAAATTACGGAAAATGACAGATATTTCATGGGATGTTAAGATTCCGAGAATGTTATTAGGACTGCGAGCAACACCATGTACTGTCACTAACAAAAGTCCAGCTGAACTTTTGATGAACAGACGATTACGTACTCTGTTGGACACAATACATCCTGATAATCGTTCGAACCATAGAATGCATCAACAAATTACTGATAATGCTAAAAAGATACACCGAGAAACTAATGTGCGTCAGAGTGTGATGTACAGGAACTACAGCAGCGGACCTCGATGGCTACCTGGTACAGTGGTGAACAGACAGGGTCCATCTAGCTATGGAGTGGCAACTGGTGACGGCAATGTGGTTAACCGACACATTGACCAGTTGGTCAAGAAGAACTCCAATGCAGATCAAGAAATCGAGGGTGGAAAAAGATCTGAGGAACAAATCACTAGAGGGCCTAATGACTTTGATTTGGAACGTGAGGATATGGGACGCACAGATTCAAGTCAAGTGAGTCAAGAAATCATTGAAGTACCGAGTTCGGAAAAATGGGCTGAGATGTTAGGTATACCTTCGGAATATGAGTCTGGTTATTCTTGAGGCAAGATTAAAAACAAGTTAATGTCTCATACTCAGAGTCCTTATGGAAGACCAGAAGAATTGTACATAGCATAAATATTTGTAAATAGAAAGCTATTAAGATTTAAGTTTTGTAATTTTGGTTGTGCCTTGTTTTGTACTTGGGGGAAAGGTATGTTATGTATTAGTTAATAGGTTTTGTGCAAGAAGGTATTATAGTATTGTTTGTCCAACCTCTTTAGTGATTTACTCTTCTTTCTTTTATAAGCATTTTCGACTGTCACTTGTTTCTCTGCTTGAATTCTGCTACACAGCTCATTACAATGTTTTAGTAATTTCTTCGTTTTATTTGGAAATATAATAGCCACCCACCCCCCATTAAAGCTAAGAAGTATCTCTATCACATCAGTTTTCATACATAAAAATTGCATATAAATGGGTCCATTAGGAGCTATGATCCTCACCCCCATTCCCCCTCCCCCCCCCCCCCCATTATAGCTAAGAACCATCTCAGCTTTGAAACATAAATACAAATATCATATCCACGACTCGGGAACAAACATTTCTGATCATCACACAAATGATTGCACCTTGCATTATTCGAACCCGCGACCGTTTGATTTCGTTCCTAGGGTCACTAGCCACTAGACCAACCGACCGTCAATTCTTTTAATAAAACGCAAAACCAAATCCAACCAAGTCAGACACCGAGTGAATAATAAATGCCGAATATTACATAGACTAATCGGTTTGTAGTTAGCCTATATTGAATAATAAGCTTTTTGACTCTATAATTAAAAGAAAACATCAATTCAAAAAATATTATTATTAATTAAGGCGTCGAAGCACGAGCCGCTATTTCATATTTATTTTGTGACGTCAGCCTTTATGTTATTAGTTTTACAGACCGTTCACCGTAAGATGTCCCCTGCCGTGATGTTGACACTATCCAACTGCCATAGCAGGGAAAATCTGTACTTGGATAGGCAGATCAAAAAACTGCTGTTTGATAAGCCTAACGTCACACATAAAGAGGGGTAGCGTTTTCCGAATAAACAAGCACAATTTAATAAATATATATAACCCCCGACTTCCCACCCCCCCATTATAGCCAAGAACCATCTCGTTTACCTCAACTGTGAAACATAAAAAACCTCGTTTAAATCGTTCTATTCGTTTGGGAGCTACGATCCTCACCCCCTCCCCCCCCCCCTCCATCATTATAGCTATGAACCATCTCGTTTACCCCAGCTTTCAAACATAAAAAACCACAGCTAAATCGGTCCATTTGTTGGAAGCTACGATTTTCACCCCTTTTCTCACCTCCCCCCTCCTCCCTCCCCCCTTCTCCCTCCCCCTCCCCATATATCCCCTAACCATCTCAATCACATCAGCTTTCAAACAGAAAAACTCGCATCAAAATCGGTCTTTTCGTTTGGGAGCTACGGTGCCACAGACAGACACACACACAGTGATACACACCCTAAACTAATAACACCCGTCTCTTTGTCTGTCTATGGCATCATAGCTCCCAACGATACATTAAACGAATCGAGTGTTATTTGTAAATATAAATTCATATTTTCTGATTTGCTATTCAATCAAATATCATATTCACATCATATAATCAATTATTTTTCATAGTGTCATATGTAACCACCACCACCACCTATCACTGGAGCATTTGTGCCACTACATAAAGGAGTTGGGATGGATTGTTTAGAAGCTGGCAGGGGGCACTATAAACTCCAAGCGGGACGTCAATGCAGGCCTTACCGCCCAATCTCCATAAGAACATTGTAATTGCAAACAATATACTCGTACAATTTCCCTCGGACTTCCATTTGAACAAGTCAATTAATATCAACCCGTAATTGGGCGTAGCCTGGGGGAGGCTTTCCGGTTTTTATAAACATAGTGTTTTTTTTATAAAGCTCTAAGATAAAAACCTTATATTTATTAATATTTATTTATTATACTGAACGCGTTGAACGGTTTAACCTACTGAAGCTCCATGTGTACATATAAAAACATATCATAAAATTATCGCGAAAACAACATTCCCATCTATAAAGCAAGATTGTGATTTTTTTAATCCATTCGTACTGTTATTTAGCTCACTATTTATCCATTCGTACTGTTATTTGGCTCACTATTTATACGAAGACAAACAACACTTATATTTTACCGTCTATACAGATGAAAAATCAGATGCGTTCCGTTTTATATATTTACTTTGGGCTTTGGGGCAAAAACATAGAATTTTTCTTATTAAGATTTGACAAGTTGTGGGAATCGTGACACTTTTTAGGACCTCGAAAAATCTTGTGGGATGTATATTCCTTCAATCGAATTAAGGGTTAACTTCATGTTATCTACCCTCCGTTTACTTCTGCCAAGCCTATTAACTTTCAAGTATTCCACAGGTCACGCCATGAGACTGACATACTTCGTGTCGCCATACGAACTACTGGACAAAGATAAGGGTCTAATTCCACTCTCGATTGAGCTGCTGACTCTTGGCAAGCCGCAGGCGTCGAGCGGCCTAGCTTCGCTGGTCGTTCCATCTCACACGATGATTGGACATTCAGCAACGGTGTTACTGGAAGGTTCTACGGCGAATAAACTGCAGTTGGCTCCTATTATATCCAGACAGCAGTCGGCCAAAGGGTGAGTTTAAAAACTGGGTAGGGCTGTGTCGGGACGCACGGCCGTTTGTTGTCGTGAAACGTCTACGAAACGTGCAATTATATCTGGCCCTGGAACCCTCTCGTTCGCTCTATGTTGAAGTTTGGGATACCGTTGTGAGCTCCAGAACTTCTTCTTTCCAACGATGTGCCTAATCTTTATTTTTGTACGGACTGTCCAGACGCTGCAGACACTTTTATGACTTCATTTTTATCCACAACGTTTTTTAAATTTACTTTTTCTTAAAAAGACTATTTGTAAACTTTTTCATATTGAATCGTACTTGTTATAAGGGCAGTTTAACATATATAATAAACATATTATTCACTGGGTTGTAAATGTGTATCGTGTTTAAAAAATGGCCCGAGGTCATGCACTGCTGTCCTGTCACCTGTCTCAGTTTATAGGTTTAAAAAGCTACGTACTCCGAAAACTTTAAAATCCACCGACACCGAGTTTAATCCTCGTCCACAGATATATATAGTACTAACGTACAGAATGGTCACTCCGCCCCGCGCAATCAGCGTCCCCGCACCCCCCGTCCGCAGCTCAAGTGTCAATGTAAAGGGTTTTTTCGAGAGCGGCTGTGCATCGCAATCGGACTTATCGGACAAACGCGAGCTCTCAGTCAGTGAAATAAGTGCAAATGCAAAAATGATGTATCCAATACTTCACACCCAAATCTAATAGACTACCGATTTGTATTAACCCTAATATAGCGGGTTGTCTTTTGTGTTTGGTTACGTCGTCAGTACTATATTATATGTGTACTTATATGTTCACACATTTGCAAACATCTGTTTATATGTGAGTAGTTATTTAAATCAGCGCGGTTGTATGGAGTGTCTCGGCCTCGCACAATGACTGAGTAGTTTTAATGATTTATGTCGTAGAATAAATAATAGTACTATTTATTTGTGATATTGCCTCCTGTTACAGAAACCCAGTGTACGCGCAGCTCGTGCCACAGAACAGCGCGATGCTCCCGGCGTGCTACACGCTCAAGCTGTCGCAGCCGACTCCTCTCTGCTCGGGGCTCGCCAAACTCATACACGCCACTACTGAGGTAAGAATTAAAAAGAACGGTCTGGCTTACGGCCACCCACAACACGGACGCACACAATTTCACACATTATTTTGTATATTTTTTAAATCAAAAATCTTCCAAGTTGTTTTAAATAGATTTACCTACTTTAAAAACTCCTTAATCCATTTTGATGAAATTTATACGGGACCTCACTGATGGATCCAATATGAGTAAACCTAAACACACAAATAGGCAGTCGAATTGATAAAACCCTCCATTCGGAAGTCGGTTAAGAAAACGAGGGAGCCTTACAGTAGTCGCATATGACGTGTAACATCTGTTAACACCTTGTAAACACTGGTGTAACAGTGTTTATTTCACGAAATCACTCCCATAGATTGCAGGAAATCGAGCGGAAAGAAAACACACACTTGCCTGACAAACACTTGGAACCCTCGGTGCGAGCCGGACTCACGCACCGAGGGTTCCGCACCACGAGTCCGACTCACACTTGGCTGGTTTTTATTATTTGTTGTTTTATTTTTGAGCTTGCGCTAAATCACACCAATTGTGACGCTTCTATATTACTATACCTTTTTTACGATACTTATAGCAAAAACAAAAAATGGTCACATCATAAAGTATTTTTATTTCATAAAATGGTTTGGTCAAATGAATATCTGACGATATGAACAGCTAAACGCACGGCTACTTCATGATATGGTCAAACATTAGTGATCATATCGTAAAATAGTTACATTATCCACCGCTAGAGGCGCTAGGCGGAAGCCCGACTTGGCAGTGACAGGTTAGAAGGCGAAGGCGGAAGCGAAGAGTAGCGAGCTCCCGCCATCGTCGTCGTGTTTTTTTTTTAGCCTTGAAACTTATCTGTTTCTGAACGCCTTTGGTATCATACAAACCCTACATTAATGATATGGCCAAACGTGGATTAAAGTATCATCAAACGTTGATGTTTCAACGATATGGTCAGTTTTAGCTGGCATGAAACATGAAAACTGGTGACATGAAATAGAACGATTTCATAAAATGATCAATTCTACGATATCGCCACGACATATGGACTGCGATGTCTAAGTCCACGATTTTGTGATATGGGACCAGTATGCACTAGCACTGCCCATGTCTCGACTGAATCGAAGGCCTTCTCGTAGTCCACAAACGCTAGACATAATGACCGATTATACTCTTCGGTCTTCTGTATAATCTGCCGGAGCGTATGGATGTGGGCCTACGGTGCTAAAGCCTTTCCGGAATCCTGATTGTTCGGGAGGCTGAAAGTCGTCAAAACTACGAGCGAGGAGGTTTTTAACTACTCTCTAAAATAGCTTATAGACGTGGCTCAGCAGCGAAATGGGCCTATTCAAGAGGTTGTTATCACCTTTTTTAAAGAACAACACTACTACGCTCCTGTGCCACGCCTCTGGCGTAGTACCCTCGAGGATGACGGAGTTAAATAGATTCTGAATTACTTTAAGTACCGGTGTTCCACCCGCTTTCAGTAGCTCTGTCGTTATTCCATCCTCCCCTGGTGCTCTTAAGCTGTTTGAGAGGCATTCAGATCTCGTATAGGCTGACGTCCGGGATATCTTCGGTATATTGTCGGGTCAATCGGGCTCTTGCATCGCTAGTTGTGCAAGGAGGACTACGCAATGAGGTGTATAATTGCCCATAGAACTTCTCGAGCTCACTCAAAATCTCTGGCTTCGACGAAACAATGCTCGGTCGGTCTTCAGCTTCGTCAAAAAGCTTTGCCCATTAGACAGATCTCTTGCGAACACTTAGGAGCCCTTGTTCCGCTCTATTGCGTTCTTAATACAATTAGTATTATAGGAACGCAAATCGTGTCAAATCGACTTGGACATATGTTTATTAAGCAAGCTGTAACTCGACATATCGACTGAAGACTGCAGCTGAAGATCTCGCTTCGTTCTGCCATATGTTTCAGTGTATGCTCAGAAAGTTTCTGTGTTCTATTTTTGCGGTGGGTCTTAAAGAACTCCGACCCGACCGCGTAAACAATTTCCACCAGCCCGTTGTTTAGTTCGTACACTGTATCGCATTTGGTAACGATTTGGATGCGATTTTGGAGTTCCAACTGAAAGCTCTCGGGGTTTTGGATTTGAGCAGGACTTGGGCGAAGAGTAGATCTCATCAAACGAGACCTCTCTAGCTTTACGTTGATGTTCAATGAGCCTCTTACCATGCGGTGATCACTGCCGGTCTTAACCCTGTTGATCACACAGACATCTGCGCCGGGGTGCAGCCACGTCCATTTCCTGGACGGGTGCTTCTTGAAAACGGAGTTCATCATAAAGAGTCCCTCCTTCTCCATGAAGTCTGCCAATCGCTGACCCCTTTGGTTCCGCCGTCCAAATCCAAACTGCCCCACTCTCCACCAGCCGTGCGGTGAAGTCCCCCATCACCACTGTGAAGTGTGTTTTCGGGGCATGTATGGCATTAGAAATGTCGTCGTACATAGCCTTCACTTCATCGTCCGGGCGCTTCGAGTGTGGGGCGTACATCTGTATGATCTTCAACGAATACCATTCGGTAATTCTGAGTATAAGGTATGCCACCCTGCTCGAAAAGCTTTCGATCTTCACAATGTTGTTTACGAGGGACTTGTGGACGAGAAACCCGATGCCGTGTTTGCCATAGTCACCACGCTTGGCAGGCTGATTGGTGACCGCAGTGTTACAAATATGTACTCGGAGGACGCTGTTCCGGTGTGTATTCCCTTAGTCGCCTCTTACGACATCCACGGGAGCATTGGCAGGGGTCTTATTCTAACCAAAAACCGCCACGGAAAAACTACTTTTCTGTTACGCAAACGTAACGGGGGCAAAAAGAATTAAAAAAAAACAATGCGAACTGTACATAACAAATTAATGAACTGGTTGTCACAACAAGGGGTTTTCTCGAACGATTTTTTTATTGATTCCGTAAGACTATACTGAGCCTAAAATTAAAAAAAAAACAACTGAACTAGTGCTTCACTTATACACCATAGACTTTTTATAGAAAACCTATAAAAAGTCTAAGATTGGTCTAAAAATAACATGGCAAATGTCTCAATATTGTGACATAATAATATTCATCCTACGGAACCCTCTCAACTCGCACTTGTCCAGTTTTTTCCAAGCCTCGTTAACTGGCCTAATCATATGATTTCGCTCAAATTGTGTTTCAGGTGGAAGTGTCAGGCGACTGGGCGAGCGCAAAGCCGCTGCTCGGCTTAGTGGCGCAGCAGGCGTACAACAAACTCACGCCCGGGAAAACGATCGAGTTGAATCTCAGCAAGGGACTTTTTGTGGTATGTGTCCATAGTACTAGGTGTAGTAATGCATGATTTAATAAAATAGTAAGTAAGAAGCGCATTAAAGTTCTAGACATTTTCGAAATTGATGGTCACCATGTTACATATCCGTTCATTTTTTTTTTATTAAGTCACTAAATTTCTTGTTTGTCTGTCTGTCGTTCCGGTTGGAATTTTGAGACTCAAATTTCGAGTACTCCCCTATTAGCTATCTGGCTGAAACTTTCAGGGTAGCTCACGACGATAAATATAATAAAAAACTTTGTTTTGAGGTTTTTTTAATGTACATTTGCTGCTTGTTAACTATAAAACTTACTATTTAAAAAATAACAATATTAATTTTAATAGTGCTGATTTCTTAACTCTAAGTACAGTATTGGTCTCCATTGATGTTTCCCTGGATACAAAAACGTTCAGCATTCATTTACTAACGCGATTATTTATATCCTGCGCTCTTCCGATCTACTCTACACTCCGGCCAAGTAGACAGCCGTGTTTTAAAGCCGGAAATTCCATCCGATTTGTTTTTTCTAGCACATGCAGACAATAAATAGAATACTTGTTGTTCCTAGAATCTGCCAGATCAGACCCAATGCTATTTCCTGTGCGAGACGCGCGGACTAGATGCCTGCACCGTGACATCCGTGCCGTTCACGCACCCGTCACACGTGCCGCCGCTGCTGGCGTGTCTGCGGCAGCAGGCGCTCTTTAACACGCTGCTCGCCAGCTGCGTGCGGACGCAAGCCAAACAAGGTACCACTGACCCGACGCTACTCCCTGTGTGAGAGAGAGAGCTGCTTGTGACGTCCGTACCGTTCATCCACACGTGCCGCCGCTGCTGGCGTGTCTGTGGCAGCATTGAAGTGCGCCTGCTCTTCAACACGCTGCTCGCCAGCTGCGTGCGGATGCAGTCCAAACAAGGTACCACTGACCCGACGCTACTCCCTGTGTGAGAGAGAGAGCTGCTTGTGACGTCCGTACCGTTCACGCATACGTGCCGCCGCTGCTGGCGTGTCTGTGGCAGCATTGAAGTGCGCCTGCTCTTCAACACGCTGCTCGCCAGCTGCGTGCCGCGTGCGGATGCAGTCCAAACAAGGTACCACTGACCCGACGCTACTCCCTGTGTGAGAGAGAGAGCTGCTTGTGACGTCCGTACCGTTCATGCACACGTGCGGCCGCTGCTGGCGTGTCTGTGGCAGCATTGAAGTGCGCCTGCTCTTCAACACGCTGCTCGCCAGCTGCGTACGGATGCAGTCCAAACAAGGTACCACTGACCCGACGCTACTCCCTGTGTGAGAGAGAGAGAGAGAGCTGCTTGTGACGTCCGTACCGTTCATCCACACGTGCCGCCGCTGCTGGCGTGTCTGTGGCAGCATTGAAGTGCGCCTGTTCTTCAACACGCTCCTCGCCAGTTGCGTGCGGATGCAGGCCAAACAATGTACCACTGACCCGACGCTACTCCCTGTGTGAGAGAGAAAGAGAGCTGCGTGTGACGTCCGTACCGTTCACGCCCCCGTCACACGTGCCGCCGCTGCTGGCGTGTCTGCGGCAGCAGGCGCTCTTCAACACGCTGCTCGCTAGCTGCGTGCGCAGGACGCAGGCCAAACAAGGTACAACTGAGCCGACGCTACTCTCTGTGTGAGAGAGAGAGCTGCGTGTGACATCCGTACCATTCACGCGTCTACTTCCATCGCAAATACCGGTGGTTTGCGGGCTGAGTTTCGAGGTAGGCTCGTTACTTTAAGTGATGATCTTGTGTAGCGTAAACGCTGTTCCTATTTACTTTCGACACGCCCTTATCATTAAAATGTACCTCCGAACATGTACATTGTTGATTGTGCAGAACATTATATGTTTTTTTTTCATAGACCAAAACCGTGAAAGTTTGATGTTTAATCCATAAATATATCTATTACAGTTGTGGAACTAGAGAGCGTGCTGATGTTCGAAGTGAGCGCACTCTCGTGGCAACATATCTCTATTTCGCTCGAACACCCGCTGGACGAGAGTATGGCCACAGTAGAACTGGAACTCTCCGACCCTTCCGCGCCTCGCGCTTCCGTCTACACTCTGAACACTCCAGCGAGAGAACAGATAGATGACTACATCAGCCGGGTACTGCAGAAAAGCCACTCTATTCCTATAACATTAAGGTAAGAATTCCTATAACTATCCAGTTACATACAAGGTACTAGATAAAGGCCAGTGTAGAATTTGAACTCTCTTACCCTTCCGCACTCTTCGTTTCTGTCTACACTTTTAACACACCAGCGAGAGTACTCATCATAGATTTCATAAGTTGAGTGCTGAGGAAAAGCCACTCTATTTCTGTAAAGTTAAGGTAGAAATTAGCATAATTACAGTAGTCGCAGCGGATCTTTCTGGCTCGGAAGTTGTCTGCAAGTCTCTCCGCAAGCTGCTATTTTTCAGGTCCAAATGTTGAAGGTGAAGACAGCTTTGTATAACTGCCTCGCTCACTCGCTTACGTTTTTAGCATATTCTATCTCGCTCTTAATTTATGCTGTTTTATCATCCCAGTAGTAATCGTTCACAGAGACTAACTTCACAACCACAAAGATCCGCTACGATTACTACTACTAACTTTGTTTCCATAAATTTTACTATTTAAAATCATGACCACACTATAGCTTGAGTTGTCCAACTCTTCCACACCTCGTGCTTCCGTCTTCAACCTGAATAAAACATCAAAGGAACACATTATCAATGTGCCGCAGAAAACACACTCTATTTGTATAAGGTTAAGTTAGGAATTTGTATAGTGACTTTCCAGATTCCTTAACTGAACAAATAAAAGCATGGCCGTATTAGGTCTTGAGTTTTCTGAACCTTTCGCGAAATTCGTTTCCGTCTTTACTCCAAAATTCATCGTCAAGATAACACATCATTTTCTGATCCAGACTGTTTCTTATTAAAGCACGGCCGCGATATGGAGATAAATTCGTACAATGACCCCTCACTACTTGTCTCTGTCGCTCGCGCATAAATGTGTATTGTCGTCGCGCTCGCACATAATGTGCGCTATCTGTCTATCGCGGCCGAGCTTTTAGTCATTTGTATATTTATTATTATTATCTACACGCATATCGTAAAATCCAGATTATGAACTTAAAAATGGTGGCGTAACGGCATACTTTACGGCACGCCTCTAATTACAAAAAAAAATACAATAAAACACTTTATTGAACTAAACTATTTTATAATATATGTTTTTTTCCCATAAAAGCACTGGTTTAGCTCCGCACCAACGAGGGTTTTCGCCATTTATTATCGATGGCGGCGCGTGCTAGACCTACTACGTTACGACTATTTGCGTGAATTCGCTGTGGACTGTGTTTTGGCACAATTGGCATAATTTACTTTACATTAATACTTAACCAATTTAATGTGTCTTTGATGGTCAAAAGTTTTATCCGGATTAAAAATGTCCGATAGCAGTGTTAGTGAGGAGAATTTGTCTCCACCTGACATCACGGAAGCAGCAACGATCATCACAAACGACCTTTTACCAGTAAAATCAAGTTTTTTTTTACTGTGTATGTAAGTTCCTTTTGCATGAGTGTTGATGAAGTAGTGTATGAAACGGCACATAACTAGGTATTAAAACACTCGAGTGATACTATTAAAAAACTCGGCTCGTTTTACGGCTCGTTTTTTAAACTCACTCGTGTTTTAATACCTACCCCTCATTATGCAACGATTTCATAAACTACTATTATCAGTGTGACGATTTAACGGGCGTATTTCCCAAGCACCGGTAGAGTCAGAAGGTTGTTTCCTTTTCAGATTCAACTGTGAGTCGGCATATTAAGGGGAATTTTCCTTTTCAAACTCAAAGCATACTAAAACTTCGTTTACCTAATTTTATTGATTCATCAGTACATAACCGCTCTAAACATAGAAAAAACATGTTTCGTCCATTTCAATCTAGCAAATAGACCGCAGGAAGCATTGGCGGTAACGGTACGAGACGCTGCGTTACAGCAAGTCTCATCTGCGAAGCTGCCGGGTTTCTATGTGGATTGCGCGTTGAAATGGGACTTCTTCTTCTTCTTACGTGTCATTGGCACAACAACTCAAAATAAATAATATGATTTTAGATGTGGTTTGAATAGAACCACCTTCACCCCATTGACAGTGGCATCACTGAGGTCTTCACTTGTGCAGGTAGTAGGGCACAAGGGACAGGTGTGCAAATGGGACATCGTTTGGATTGGGACCCCGCGGTCTCATTGAGTTTGAGTGGGGTCACGATAGCCCCATTTGCACATACTTTATCTACAACGACCGACCTGGGTCCGGAGTCGGTTGATGGACCTCCAGACTGGCCACGGAAGATCACATCCGGGGGGAAGATGTTCTTTCGTTTTAAAACCTGGTGGTGCTGGGTGTTTCTCCTTCCAGAGAGTGATTTTAAGTTTGTCTGGATGATCTTCGGTGGCTGTTGTACTGCGCAGAAAGCTTTTACGGCTTTTGAACCGGGCATTTTGTGGAAGTTGTCGTCCGTAAAGAGGATGTCGGTAGTCCCGTTCTTGCTTCGACTTCTCTATTGCACAAGCAACATCTCGTCTTACGGACGGTGGAGCAATGCCAGCCAATGGATAAACCATGTCTAGAGGGGTCGGTTTGAGGCAACCAGTTAACGTGCGGCAAGTTTCGTTCAACGCGACGTCGACATGCTTGGCGTGTAAGGAGCGGTGCCAAACAGGGCACGCAAATTCGCTAGCAGAAAAACAATGCCATGCCAGTCGTGCGCAGCACGTCAGGTGCTGCTCCCCATTTTGTAGTGGTGAGGCGGAGGAGCAAGTTGTTTCGCGTGCCAACTTTGGATTTGGTTTTTAGGCAGTGGGTTTAAAAACTCAAAGTTCTATCCAAAGTAACCCCAAGGTATTTTGGGTGCGAGCAATGTTCGATGGGAGTATCGAGGGAGTTATGGGAGTTCGAGTTCGAATGAGACTTGCATATAGATACGCTGTGTGCCCAGGCGTGTTTTGCCTTGAGTCGCCTTGCGGCTTCAGCTCGTAGACATGCTGTGCGTAGCTGCTACTTCGCGACTGTACTAATGTATGGAACCGAGCTTTGGGGAGAAGCAGCGGAGTGCCAGCGAGTTCTCATCTTGCAAAAATGAGCTATACGTGCCATTATAAAGGTGGATGTATCTGCGAAGCCATACTTTGTGGAACTTGGTATATTGACAGTCCCATCCATACTGGTTTACCAGAAGTGTGTATTTGTTAGAAATAATCCACATCTTTTCGAACACCTGGGAGCTTCACACAGATACCCAACTAGACATAAGCATAGACTGAAAACACCTGCTCACACCCTTAGTAAGTCCAATAAGTCAGTATACATACATAAGTGGACCGAGCTTGTATAACCGCGTACCAAATGAATTAAAAGACGCAGCTTCCACCAACATATTTAAACACTAATTAAATAATCTACTTACTCAAAAAGCTTATTATTCTGTAGCGGAATTTATGTCAGACAAAACATTAAATGTATGACATAACGAATATTGTGAGAATATATTTTATATTATTAATTTTTAGGTTTAGTTGTAGTATGTAATTGACTTGTAAATTTATTTTTAGGTTTAGTTTTAGTATGTAATTGACTTGTAAATTTATTTTTAGGTTTAGTTGTAGTATGTAATTGACTTGTAACCAATAAATATCTGTGTCTGCACCTACTAGCTGTACCCGCGGATTCGCACGCGTGGTCACTTCTATAGGTTTAAAGTACTAAATGTGCTATTCCAGGACCAAAAATACCAATATTTGATCATGATTTCTTTAGCCTTTAATATTATTTTTATTGATTGCTCGGCTTCTACTCATCGGATTGAGATACCAACTAAATCAATTTATCAATTTTTAAGTCTAACCTTGAGCTATCCAACAATGAAAATCGCATCGTAATCCGTCCAGTAGTTTTTACGTAATGCGCGAAAAAACAAACATGCAGACACGATTTTTTTAAATGTTATATTCTTGATCAGTTATGTACACTGGCTTATATTTTTTTTATTATCTTCTTTGTAGAGACTTTCTCGTACATATTGCTTTTGATCTATTTATGATAATTTATGTTTTTATCTGTGTCCATGAGATGTTAAGTTTTGGCTTGTAAAAGTGTCATTTATATGCCTATCACACTAATATTATAGAGGTGAAAGTTTGTATGTATGTTTGTTACTCCTTCTCGCTCAAATAGCTGAACGGATTTGAATGAAATTTGGAACGGAGATACCTTATACCCTGGAATAACACTTAGGATATTTTTCATCATCATCACCAACCACGCGGGTGTACCGCGGGGCGCAGATTGGTTACAATAAATACTTTGACTCGGTCGGGTGCGGCAGAAAATGAACTCCATTCCAATCACATTAAGGTAGAAATTAGCATAACAAGTTTTCAGCTTGTATAGAGATTTCTGTGATACCTAGTTATACGTTCGCAGGTCGCTGGTGAAGATCTGGGAGCGCGAGGCGGCCGCGAAGCAGATGAACGGCGGGTACTCGGCTCTGGACGGAAATTTTAGCTGCGGGCTCGGGGGCATCGACCCCGGTGGGGAGCTCGTAAAGCGTGACGCCGCGCGCGCTCTCTACCCCGCCGGGGTCAACCACCCACACCAGGGAGGTCGGTACAACACTTCTCTTTTATACCACTACACAGTACAGCTTTTCATTTCAGATTTCGTCCTCCTGACCCGTTACTGTCATTCGAAATTCAAATGTTTCGAATAAGTGTGGGAGTTTGCAAAGAAACTAGTACATTTACGAACAAAAAATCTGTTAAATTTAATTTTTTGTAGTGATTAGATACATAAAAAATTATGCCAAAATAATTATGTTGATTTTTGACCATTATAATAATATAATTTAAAAATAAAAGGTAACTAAATAGTTTATCTATCTAATTACTAAAAAAAAATATACAGTTCCGCGATTATCATAAACACATTTCCAGTTCGTAAATGTACCAATTTCTGTGAAAAACGCTTACACTGCTTGAAACAATAAAAGTCAATAAATTTTTGAAGGTTTATTGTTTGCTCGCGTCCGTAGGATTCAGCCCTCGATGTCCTACACGTGACCCTCGGGTGGTGCCAAAAGAGCAACCGAATCACCTGGTGGTAGGCTTCGGCCGCCGGCTTTTTATATTACCACCCTCTGGTCAAAGTCTTGATGCCAAACGACTTGTCGTGTTCCATCATGTTGTTCAGGGAAGCCGTCCGGATGAGTTGTAGGGTGCAGTTGTGTTGGAAGGGTGGACCGTGATCGGAATCATGGTGTTTCTGCGTCGGGGGCCTTGCTTTGGAGGGTAGTGGGATCCGAAGCACGGTGTTCTCTGCTGGCCGACCGCAAGTTGCAGGGGGCCCAAGTAGTAGTATAGCCAGGTACGAAAGGCTGCCCCGCCGCTTGTGAAAAATCCTGAAATGATCCATTGGGCCAGGTGGCAACCGGATGTGAGGAACTGATGAATTGAGTGCTGCTGGACACAGGAAAAAAAAAAAAAGAAAAGAAAGTTGTGTATGCTTGTGTGTACCGCTCACACAGCGGAGATCGGGGGACGACTTTATTGGTAGACTATCTAGGTGAGGCGGCAAGTGTGGCCCAACAGCGTTACCCGTCTGCTCAATTGGTGGTTTTTGGGGGATTTTAACGCCTACCACAAGGAGTGGCTTGTCCCATACCAAAAAACCGACCGCGCTGTAGAGAGACTCGGAAGCTTGCTCTGGCGTTAGATCTCTCTCAGCTGGTGCAGGAGCCGACACGGTTACCTGACCGTGACGGTGACACTGCCAACTGTCTCGACCTGTTGATGACGACTGAACCAGACCGATACTCCGTATCAGTATCCCCACCTCTTGGTAGCTCTGATCACTGCCTGGTTAAGTCCGTCTCAGTGTATTCCCCACCTGATCCTAGCCTTAAGGGTAATAGGCGCGTGTGGAGATACAACTCAGCAGATTGGGACGAGATGCGGCAATTCCTTGCATCGTACCCTTGGCGGCAAACATGTTTCACCTCCCAGGACCCGTCGACTTGCGCGTCTGCTGTTACAGAGGTAATATGTCAGGCAATGGAATATTTCATTCCATTCAGTGACAAGACTCTTTCCAGCAAAGCTCAGCCTTGGTTTTGATGCAGCTGTGGTCGTGCTGTGGCTCTAAAGCATGCGGCATATCTAGACTGGGCTGATGCTCGAAAGCGCAAGCCTTCTGATATTCGGGCTAAGAAAAGAAAATTTAACGTTGCCGCTAAGACCTGCAAGAAGATACTTAGGAAGGCTCATTTTGATCACGTAAGTCGAATTGGGGCCAGGCTGGCTTCATACCCCGCGGGTAGCAAAGCTTTTTGGGCCCTGGCCAAGTCGGACGAAGAAAACTTCTGCCGCCCCTCACTGCCACCATTGCTGAAACCTGATGGATCACTAGCTCACACTGCTGGAGACAAAGCGAATTTATTTGCTTCTCTTTTTGCAGAAGCCTCGCATCTAGATGCTACTGGCAAGATACCTTCCTGCCTTCCTCATTGTGGGGTTTTTATGCCCGAAATTCGCATTCGCAAGAAGGAGGTTCTCAGAACGCTTCGAGCTCTAGTTGTGAACAAGGCCAGTGGTCCTGATGGTATTCCAGCGATTGTGTTGAAAAACTGTGCGCCCGAATTGTCTCCCATCTTAACGCGCTTGTACCGCCTCTCTCTTCACTCCGGTAAAGTTCCGAAGAGCTGGAAGCTTGCCAATGTACAACCAGTACCAAAAAAGGGTAATCGTCCTGGTCCGGCCAATTATCGTCCCATCTCGATAACCTCCTTACTCTGTAAGTGTATGGAGCGTGTCATAAACATTAGGCTCTTGGCATACCTTGAAGACTTCTCAGTGACCGGCAATACGGATTTCGCCGAACCCGGTCTACTGGGGATCTTCTCGCGTATGCCACTCACGTACTGAGCGAAGCCATAGAGATGCATGGTGAAGTGCTTGCCGTCTCCCTTGACATATCGAAGGCATTTGATCGGGTCTGGCATGATGGCCTTTTAAACAAGCTTCCCTCATATGGTTTACTTGTTGGCTTATGCAATTGGATAGTTGATTTCTTGAGGGAACGATCTATAGTCTTAGAGGGCTGCTCGTCTGATCAAATGGCTATCAATGCCGGTGTACCTCAGGGATCGGTTCTCTCGGCTACACTGTTTTTACTGCACATTAATGACCTTCTGAAGCCCAGTACCTTTGGGTATGCTGATGACAGTACTGTAGTTGAGAGATACACTTCCAATGCTCAAGCCAGCTGTGACGCTGTCCAGTTTCAGAGAGAGACTATGGTAGACCGTTTAAATTTAGCCTTAGAAGCCGTGTCCGATTGGGGCGATGCTAACCTGGTTAAGTTTAATGCTACTAAAACGCAGGCGTGTTTGTTTTCTGCTGAAAAGTCTCCTCTAAACCGATCTCCGTCTTTCCAAAGTGTAACAATACCAATAGGCGACCATTTGGAGCTTTTGGGTGTCGGAACTCACATCAAACCTGAATTTTGGGTCTTATATTATTGAATCCAAAGCCAAGGTAGATGCAAAAAACTTGGTATTTTGTCTAAGGTTAGGCGGTACTTCACACCGGACAGCTTTTGAATCTTTATCAAGCACAGGTCCTATCTTGTATGGAGTACTGCTGCCACCTCTGGGACGGTTCTGCCAAGTATCAGCTCGAGTCTTTGGATTCAATTGAGAGACGTGCTATCAGGCTCATTGGGGATGACACTCTGGTAAAGAGTAAGCTTCAAAGTCTGGCGCATCGACGTGAGGTAGCAAGTCTGGCGGTATTCTACAGATTGCACTATGGAGAGTGTGCACAAGAACTGCACAACCTGATTCCCCCATCACCTTTCCATCACCCTACGACTAGACGATCAGCAAAGCGCCACCCTTTCATGGTTGAAATACCTTGCACAAGAACGAAGCGTTACGCTTCTTCATTTATTATAAGAACTGCAAAGGAGTGGAATGCCCTGCCCTCGTGAGTGTTTCCGGTAAATTATAACCCCGGTGTGTTCAAGTCAAGAGTGAATAGGTATCTACTAGGCAAGCGTGCTACACCTTCGACCACATCATCGCTTTCCATCAGGTGAGATTGTGGTCAAACGATTGCCTAATGCGTAATAAAAAAATAAAAAGAAACAATAGTATTCAACTGGGCGGGCATGCATGCGCATAGCGTCTGATTGCTTGTCGTATGAACTAGTGCATCAGGCCACAAAAGGTCTTTCACGTGTCTGACGACTGCTATTAGTCAGTAATAGCAGGGACGGACAGCGATACTAACAACCACACTAACTTTGTTTACATTCTCGAACTAAATTCATGTATATGTTACTTTAAAAGCCCGACCTACGGTATATCCTAAGATTTTCCATTAATCCTAAGATTCCCAACTTTTTTATGGTAAAAGCTCTCGGGGTATTGGATTTAGGCAGGACTTGGGCGAAGAGTAGATCTCATCAAACGACACCTCTCCAGCTTTACGTTGATATTCAATGAGCCTCATATCATGCGGTGATCACTACCGGTCTTAACCCTGTTGATCACAGAGACATCATTGAATATATGCTTATTGGTCGTCAAAATGAAATCTATCTCGTGCTTATGACCGCGTCCATTTACTGGACGGGCGCTTCTAGAAAAAGGAGTTAATCATAAAGAGTCCCTCCTTCTCCATGAAGTCGACCAATCGCTGACCCCTTTGGTTCCGCTGTCCAAATCCAAACTGCCCCACTCTCAGTTCATCGCCATTCCTCATGCCCAGCCGTGCGTTGAAGTCCCCCATCACCACTGTGAAGTGTGTTTTCGGGGCATGTATGGCATTAGAAATGTCGTCGTACATAGCCTCCACTTCATCGTCCGGGAGTTTGGAGTGTGGGGCGTACACCTGTATGACCTTCAACGAATGCCGATCGGTAATTCTGAGTATAAGGTATGCCACCCTGCTCGAAAAGCTTTCGATCTTCACAACGTTGTTGACGAGGGACTTGTGGACGAGAAACCCGATACAGTGTTGGGACTGCTGGTCGCCTTCCCGGTAATTAAGTAAGTTGCCGGAATTGAGGGTCATCGTATCCTCTCCCTCTCTTCGGACTTCTGATAACCCTATAATACCCCAGCGCAACTTACTTACTACTTCTTCCAGCTCCATCAACTTCTCATGAGTTCCAACTGAAATCACCCCGAGAGCTCAGCTCAGAGTTGCGCAGTTGGAGTTCCAAAATCGCTTCCAAAACCTTACCGAATGCGATACAGTGGACGAACTACACAACGGGCTGGTGGAAATTGTTCACGCGGTCGGGTCGGAGTTCTTTAAAACCCCCGCAAAAATAGAACACAGAAACTCTCTGAGCATACACTCAAACTTATGGCAGAACGAGGCGAGATGAGGCTGCAATGGATGTGTCGAGTTACAGCTTGATTAATAAACAGATCTACAAGTCAATGCGACACGCTTTGCATTCCTATAATACTACTTGTATTAAGAACACAATAGAGCGGAACAAGGGCTCCAAAGTGTTCGTAAGAGATCTGTCTATTGGGCAAAGCTTGTTTACGAAGCTGACCACCGACAGTGGCAGCATCGTTTCTTAGAAGCCAGAGATTTTGTGTGAGCTTGAGAAGTTCTATGGACAATTATACACCTCATCGCGTAGTCCTCCTAGCACGACTAGTGATCCAAGAGCCCGTTTGACCCGACATTATACCGAAGATATCCCGGACGTCAGCCTGTACAAGATCAGAATGGCTCTCAAACAGCTTAAGAGAAACAGGGCACTAGGGGAGGACGGAATAACGACAGAGCTACTGAAAGCGGGTGGAACACTGCTACTTAAAGTCCTTCAGAATCTGTTCAACTCCGTCATCCTCGAGGGTACTACGCCAGAGGCGTGGCACAGGAGCGTAGTGGTTTTGTTCTTTAAGAAAGATGATAAAACCCTCTTGAAGAATTATAGGCCCATTTCGCTGCTGAACCACGTCTACAAGCTGTTCTCGACAGTAGTTACAAACCGTCTCGCTCTTAGGTTTGACGACTTTCAGCCTCCCGATCAAACTGGATTCTGGAAAGGCTCCAGACCAATCCATACGCTCCGGCAGATTATGCAGAAGACCGAAGAGTATAATCAGTCACTATGTCTAGCGTTTATGGATTACGAGAAAGCCTTTGATTCAGTCGAGACCTGGGCAGTGCTACAGTCATTACATTGGTGCCAGATTGACTACCGGCACATCGAAGTGTTTGTACAGCAAGGCCATCATGACAGTCGGTCTTCATGATAAGAGCACGAATTCTATCCAGGTGCAAAAAGGGGTGAGACATGGTGACGTTATTTCTCCGAAACTGTTCACCTCTGCACTGCAAGATATATTCAAGCTTCTGAACTGGAACGGATATTATTTATTTATTTTATTTTTATTTTATTAAGGCACAAACAGTTTACAATAATCTTAAAATAAACATACTAAACAAAAAAATACATACACCAATGAAGATGCCACTAATAGAAACATTATATTGCGAGTAAGAACAGAACGGCACTCAAAACCTAAACTAAAAAAAATATATATAATAAATTTAGAATTTAAAATAAAACAGTACCAATAGACTTTCAATTAACTAATTAATAAAGAAAAGAAAATATCGAATATTACAGAATTACAAAAGAGATACTTGATTCCTGAAGTTGTTTAGAGAAAAGAAGAAAATGTCACAATCCGAAAATTGGTCATTGTGAGACTTACATGCTCTTTGTAAAAAAAGCATTACATGCATAATTTGTATGACAACGAGGCAAATTAAACATTTTATTAGTGTAACGGGCATTACATCGAGGACATCTCAAACCAATCTGACTAAGAAGATATGGAGAGTCAATAACATTTCTTAAAATTTTAAACAATAACATTTGATCCTTTATTGTGCGTCGGCTTTGAAGGGTATCAAAATTAAAAACTATAGGCTTAACTGATCTAGAATTTAGAAATGTAAGGTGTTTAATGAATTTATTCAGAATCCGCTCCAAGCTATTAATGTATATTTGATATTGAGGGTTCCAGACACTAGAAGCATATTCCAAAATAGGTCTAACTAAAGAGTTGAATAGAGTTATTAGTGTTTTTGCATTATTGAACTCTTTACCAACTCTAAGAATAAAACCTAACAAACAATAGGCACGGGCCGTAATATTTTCGATATGAGAATTAAGTATGAGTTTATGATCCAATAAAACTCTCTTACTACCGTATATGACGACCGTATACCGATATGGTGTTAACATCAATGGCGAATACATCACTCACCTTCGATTTACTGATGATATAGTCATAATGGCAGAAACCCTGGAAGACCTAAGCACAAGGCTCAGTGACCTCAATATTGTTTCCCAACAGGTGGGTCTTAAAATGCACATGGGCAAGACGAACATCATATCAAATGCCCATGTCGTACCCATGCCGGTTTATGTTGGGAACGATATTATAGAAACAGTTGATCACTATGTCTACTTAGGTCAGACGATCCAACTGGGTAGATCCAACTTCGACAAAGAGGTCAACCGACGAATCCAACTCGGATCGGGCAGCGTTCGGGAAATTACGCCATATCTTCTCGTCGCAGATACCGCAGAGCCTCAACACGAAATTTTATAACCAGTGCGTGTTGCCAGTGATGACCTACGGCACTGAGACGTGGTCGCTAACTATTGGTCTCATACACAAGCTCAGAGTTGCGCAGCGTGCAATGGAGAGAGTTTATGCTCGGTGTTTCGCTACGTGATAGAATCCGAAATGATGAAATCGTAGAAGAACGAAGGTTACCGACATAGCTCTCAGAGTTTGCAAGTTAAAGTGGCAATGGGCAGGCCATATAGTTCGCAGAACCGATAACTGCTAGGGAATAAACGTTCTCGAATGGCGACCACGAACAAGCAAGCGAATTGTGGGGAGACCCCCACACGATGGACCGACGACAATGTAGCCATCGCAGGAAATCGGTGGATGGAGGTGGCACAATATCGCTCGTCATGGCGCTCTTTAGGGGAGGCCTATGTTCAGCAGTGGACTTCTAAAGGCTGACCTGATGAATGGTAAAAGGCCAAACAGTTCTGTGATCATCGTTCATGTCGACTTTTACCACCATTCACATGGTAAATCTTAAGATGAGTGATTAAGATTTACAAAATTAAATGTTGAAGAAGTTAAAAGTAATGATAGGTTAGGTTTTTTTTTCTGACATATCTATCTTAACCTAACCAAAACCAACATTTACCAGATATCACAGGTATAACCTAGCATGTACTCAATTCTAATGGTAAAAAGACCGAAAAAAACGTTTTACAAACACATCGGTAAATCCTAAGACTTACAAGTAAAACCTAAGATTAATCATAATATAGGGCCTTTACAGTAACACATACAGGCTGTTTTTTAGTATGGAACATTTTTCTGTAGCTACAACGGTTAAGGTACCTGCCCTTACTGCCCATCTCAAAAAAACCACCCTGATGAGACTAAAACAGATTTATTCGCGCTCAAATTAATATAAAAATATAATTTTGACCAACCTCGACATTCGATCAAGTTGTATTAATTCAACTAGTCGGCACTTGAAAGGGAAATTTCCTCTTCAAACTCAAAGCTTATTATAAATAATATATCAATTCAATAAAATTAGTTATTCTAATTTTATTGAATTGATCTATTTATAATAATTTCTGTTTTTCTCTTTAATAATGAGATGTAAGTTTTTGACTTGTAAAAGTGTATTTTTTTGCCTGTTTACAATAAATACTTTGACTTTAACTTTGATAAAATGTATGAAACTCAAAGTATGGTTTACCTAATTTATTGATTTGGTCTATTAAAAATGTATATTTTTTCTACTTGTTTATAAGACATTTAAGATTTTGACTTGTAAAAGTGCTGTAATGTTGCCTATTTACAGTAAAATAGTTAGAGATAGCTAGTAGTTTGAATAGATTAACATAAACATTGAGGATACTAACTAAAGTTTGTTTGTTTGTTTGTCGTGTGAGGTAGCGCTGGCCTGTGGTGTCAGAGTTTGTCAGGCCGCCCGAGGGTCTCTGACATAACGACTGCTATTAATTAATAACAGCCGGGACCGACAGCTTAACTTACCCTCCTTAAGCACTAACTCAAGTAGTTTGGTCCTATGTCGTCATTTATCAAATTAATATCCCTCCCCATTATAGCCAAGAACCATCTCGATCACATCAGCTTTAAAACAGAATTAAAACCGTATCAAAATCGGTCCGTTCGTTTGGGAGCTATGATCCCGACTACCAGCTAAGAACCATCTCTCTATTACATCAGCTTCCAAATAGAAAAAATAAAAGGCATCAAAATCGGTCCGCTCGTTTAAAAGGTACGATGCCACAGACAGATACACTCCCTAAACTTATAATACTCTTTTCGCGTCGCGTGTTAAAATGAAACGAGCCACTATTAACGCCGCAATCTCCCCCAGGTAACTATCTCTCCGACCAACAACACCAACTGCTCCTGATGTCGCAAGACTCCGGCATCCACGACACCAAGCCGATGTCGGACGATAGGAAGCCGAAGAAACGGAAATCGGACACGGACGTGTGGGCCACCAGCCAGAAAAAAGGAAAGCCGGGCATGTCCGAGCTGATGAACTCGGACAGCGACAGCGACAACTCGGACGCATTCGTGAATGACGATGACAACACGAACAACAGTAACTCGACCAACGAGGACGGGCGGGAGTCATCCGTGTCGCAGAACGAGTTCACTTCGGATCTCGAGCTGTCGGCGATGGACACGACGGACGCTCTGGGCGGCGTTGATAATAGGATGTCCTCGGATATGGATAACTCGAACGATGGAGAAGTTGAAGATAATAATATGGCCCGGTAAGTTTTTCTTAAATGTTATTAGGTATCTACACTAATATTATAAAGAGGGAAGATTTTTTTGGATGTTTGTTTGTAATGGATAAACTCAAAAAATACTGAACCGATTTTAAAAATTCTCTCATCTATAGAAAGCTATTTTTTTTTAATTGAGACCCCTACAAAAATGTTCTGTAATGTAAATAAAGGTAACAAAAATACAGAACGGAATTACATGTTACCATAGAAACGAAATAAAAACAAGTCTGTAAAGTACGTGGGTAATAATCTACGATAATAATGCAGTTGTCTATGGTCAAAAACCACCACGGTTGTTGCTGTCAAAGTTTTCGAAAAAAAAAAATGATTTATTTGCTAGAAACATGGAAAAATAGATATGGTATAATAGTAAAATAGACCAGCAAGTCCCGCCAAAACTTGGCATACAAAAATTCAACTATTTAATTGGTTTTTAATTATTTTAATTATTATTTGAATTACGCTTAATGGCGTTTTTTTTTAAATTTCTAACGTGTATAAAAATGCTTAAAGTAAGTATGAGCGCTACCCATGCAAAGCCGGGGCGAGTCAATGGTGTCGATTCTGAGAGCACCAATTAAAACTAAATTTGATAGCTTTAAAATTATTGCTGTCACTTTCTAACCTTTTGGACAACAATGTCAATGTAGTATAATTCGGAAAAAAATGCAATTTCTGCTTTGTTGATAACTGCGACTTGTAAACTGCGAGCTGTGGGTTCAGCCATTTTAGATGAGAAATGTTTGTAAACAAACCGCCCTTATTTAACCTAAAATTCTCACTTAAAATAATTTTTGGACATATATTGAATTTGGTATTAATTGATGTCACTCTTGTGTATAAATCTATATTGATACACTGAATGTAAACGTAAATGATTGTATTTATGACAAAAATGCATGACCTGATTTCTCCAAGCTCCACGATAGTATCAGGTGATTACTTCTATGTTTATATTAATTGGCTTGAATGAACATTCAAGCCAATCCAACTGAACAATCAATCTTTTGACTGAATCAATCTGACTGAACAGTCAGAGCTCTTTGTGAGAGAAGAGAGCACCAAGAAACTCTACGGGGATGTCATATAATTCATGAGACTTAAGTCTCATGAATTATATTGAGTTTGTTGGTGCTCTCTTCTCTAACGGGCATATTTCTGAAGCACAGGCAGAGTCGCAACGGTATTTCCTTTTCCTGTGCGAGATTAAACTCTAAGTGGGCAAATAAAAGGGAAATTTCCTTTTCAAACTCAAAGCTTTTTTTATTTTTTTATTACGGACTAGGCAATCGTTTGACCATTATCTCACGTGATGGAAAGCGATGATATAGTCGAAGGTGTAGCACGCTTGCCTAGTAGATACCATACTTAGTTTACCATTTATATACATACTTTTTTTATTGATTTAGTCTTCTGCACCTAGAAAAAAATATGTTTTACTCTTTGTTCGTGGGATTTTAAGTTTTAACTTGCTGTTACAAGTGCTATTTTCTTTGTTACAATAACTACTTTGAGGTTAAAAAAATTATTACAAATGCAGGTTGTCCTGTCCAAAATGGTTGGAGTATATAGTACATACTAGCGACCCGGCCGGGCTTCGTACCGGTAGCTAAGGTTTTCTCTCTATATTTAATTGTACAAAACGTTCTATTGACCCCCCGCACCCGCGTCTTTGTACTATTACACCACAGAATAAACTACTAGCTGTGGTATGAACAAAGGGTAGGAAAATTAATTGAAATCCGCTCATCATTACCATCGTCATAACTCTCAAAATATTCGTCAAAAAAGTGTATGGCTTTCTTTTAAGTGATGGGATATTTTTGTGAAATAAAAACCAAATTATGTATTTGACAATGTGATGTATGTTAGCTCATAACAACTTATCACAAAGAATAAATAAGTCACACTTCTTCAAACAAAACCAGAGACAATGGCCACACATTCGGCCAGTACAATATAAGTAGCACAATTGACTCGACAAGATAAATAAGTGTAGGTACCTGATCTGTTGAATCCTGCTGTCTTACCTTACAGAACAGAGTGAGAAAAATAATGCCGGTTTTGAAGAGCCTACCCACATATAATTCACTGAGCGATCAGAGTTAGTTCTATTTTTTGTTTATTTAGGTGTTTCAGTTAGAATTAATTAGTAAAAATTAGTCATAACTTCAATTTAGTCTCGCTGTAGTTTTCATCTGGTCATTCATAGTTGTTAGACGTAGACACATTATAAACGGAGAAATTTTAAAATCAAGGGCTTCTAGAATTAGTTTTTGTTGTATTTAACTCGATTAAATAATGATCTAATTTTCGATTGATTAAAGTTTAATTGGGAGAGGAAACTAGTTTTAGAGGCCTCTTAGCTCCTAGCATCGGCTAAAGAAAACTGCCATTCCTCTTTATGTGACATTTAAATGTCACGGGATATCCTCAAGCTACGACAGCATGCAATGCGCATCCATCATTGGCAAATATTGCGTGGGCGTTGTCTAGAATATATCATGTGACTGGCACAGACAGAAAGATATTGAATTTTAGCCCACACTAGCGCAGGGCTAAAACCGACCAATGCTCATATAACAAGGTCTGTTGCTCAATAACCTTATCAACCCCCGTACGCAAAAAGAGAGGGGTGGGGTGTATGTATATGTCTGTGGCATCGTAGCTCCTTAACGAATGGACCAATTTCGAAGCGGTTTTTTATTTTGAAAGTGTGATCGAGATGGTTCTTAGCTAAAATGAGGGGTCGTGAGTTATTTTTTTTTTTAATTTGTGCTGTTTTCTTTTACAGGTCGTCTTTTCAGAAGTCTGAGCACAAAAGGCAAAAGCTCAAAAGCAAAGAAGCGGAACCGAGGACCGGCAGGAGCGCCTCGTCGCTGCTCCTCGACCTGACTGAAGGTAAATCTTACATGCCTTCGTCGGTCAGCATCACGCCCATCGGGTCTAGCTCGGCCCCGGGTGGCTTGCAGCCCGCGCTGTCTTCGATGCTGACCCTGGATCGGCGCCCCGGCATTGAGATCATACCCATCGCCGCTGCCACGCCCGCCGCGCTGCCCAGCTCCATCACCATCACGCCGATATCATCCTCGCAAAAGATGACGATGGACGACCGCATCAGATCAGACAAGAAATCAAGCAAGTCGGGGGAAGAACGCAGCAAAGAGAAAAAGAAGAAGCGACGGAGAGACGACTCGATGGGGCCGCCGGAGAAAGTGCCGCCTAAACAAGACCCGCTGACTAAACCCGTGTCGGTGAGCATCAAGCCGACCGACGGATCTCCATTGCGGTCGACGTCGCCCAATTCGCTTATACGAAAATTTAGTCCGAGTCCAACGCACGGGAGGTCCGTGTCCATCACCAAGTCGCTAAGCCCGAGCGCGGTGAAGGGAATAGGCAAGCCGTCTGGAACTTCAAGCCACCACAGCAGCCCGAGGCACTCCCCGGTGCAAAACAGCCCGAAGCACTTGCCGGGATATTCGAGTCCAAAAAACCACAGCATATCCTCCCCGAAGCACAGCTCCTCGGGGACGGGCAAGCCTAGCATGTCCGCTTTAAAGTCTGCGGCGTCCGGCTCTCCGTCGGGCAAATCTGGAACGACAGGATACGATCTATCAAAAAAGATATCCAAGGACAGCTACAGTTCCAGCTCAACGAGTAGAGATAAAGAGAAGAAACATTCCGGCCTGTCTTTCTCCAGCTCCGGTCGGAGCAGTCCGAAGCTTAAGAATCCGGTTAAGTTAAAGCAATTGGAGATAACTCCGGTGTCGTGCGACAGTCCCGTGGCGGAGCCGTTGATCTCTCCGCCGAACGTGGAGGTGAACAAATCGAACGCGCCGAGCCAAGCCCGCAACAGAAAGGGCTCTCTCAGCGCGGTCATAGACAAGCTGAAATCCGCGCAACATTGCGGCTCTGAGGTCGACCTGAGCACGAAGTCGAGCGGCTCAAGTGGCAAGTTCTCCGATCCGAAGAACAGTATGACGAGTAGCAGCGCCAAAATGGAGAGCAAGAACCAAGAGTACATGGTGAAGCCGAGCTCAGACGGCATGAAGATCACGATCAACAAGACCAGGACGAAAGAATCCTCGAGCGGCAGCGGGTCCAAGCTAAATTATAACAGTTCGAGTTCCGGCAAACAGTCGTCCCCTCAGCTGACGCCGCCGAGTCAGGGCTCCCCGAAGACGCACACGGGGCTCAAGCCGGGCGTGATTAGCGGACCCGCCTCTAAGAAAACCCAAGCGATGCAGTCTTCCAAGTCCGGCAACGTGACGCCGGGCTCTACGCCCCCCAAAGCTAACTCGAGCCCCTCGGAGTCCAGCCCCAACATGTCTAAAGTGCCTTACAAGTCGTCAAGTGGCGGGGGCGGAATCAACCTCTCCAAGTCGGCCTCCAAATCCAGCTCGGGCTCTCCCAAGAGCGGAAGCGCAGATATAGCGAAAATAATGCGCGACCGAGACAGGGAAAAAGTGCGAACTAAACTCGCGGGCAACTCAGAAAAGTCGATATTCGCCTCGAAATCGGAACGACACTCGAGTCCCAGTTCGAGGGACGAGGTCGACGGTGACAGATTCAAATCTACGTCGAAGGATGCCAGTTTTCTCGTCGAGGGCCTCATCAACAAACCTCTGGACACGAGCAAGTTTCAAATTCCGAAACTGAAGAATCAGAGTACGACTGACAAAAACAGTCCGTCGGCGCAGTATGACAGTCGACCCACAGTGAACGACTTCTCGCGATCGCTTGAGCAGAGCAAGTATCCGTTTCCCCACTTTGAAAACTCCCGACAAACGGACCCCCAGAAGGCTCCGTATCCGCTGAACGTGCCGAAGCCGCTCCTGAACGTGGGCGCGATGAGTCCCAAGCTGCAGCCCGGGAAGGACGCCGACCGCCCGCTGGAGTTCGCGAAAGCGATGGCGGAGAGCATATCGAAAGACGGTCCGCGGAGCAAGGACGAGGCCAAAGATTACTCGGGGACGTTTCCTCTGCCGCTCGACTTCAAAACGGAGGCGAAGGGGTTCGCCGCGCCGAAAGGCTCCGAGGAGCGGAAGGGGGCGGAGTCTTGCATGAAGCCGCCGGCGTCGGGCGCCGTGGCGCGCAGCGGCGCCACCACGCCGCAGGAGGCCGCTGAGATGCTGCTGGATTTCTCGTCTTCGTCGGGCAGCAAGGTGTCGGGCATGGTGGCGGTGCGGCCTGTGTACCCCGCCGCGCCGGCGCTGCTGCAGCTGGCCAAGAGCCCGGCGCCCTCGCCGCTGGTGGCGCCCTCGCCGCACTCCAACTCGCCATGCATCACGGACGATGAGCTGGCGGACGAGGGGCTCGTGGGTCCCGGCAAATGAGTGCCGTGCCCGCCGGCGCCCGCGCCGCGGCGCTCCGTGCGCCTCGCGAGCATCCGGGACCAGTGAGGGACACTCGTGGTCCCGGCACATGAGTGCCGCGTGCGCCGGCGCCCGCGCCGCTCCGTGCGCCTCGCGAGCATCCGGGATTAATGAGGGACACTCGCACACGTCGCGACTGTTATTTATCTGTATTTATTCGATGACGGACGATCGTGTTCCGTGCTTTCTAATTTAGGGGTGTCACCGGAAAAGGGTGCGAATACCGCGGATATTATAGTTTTATGAACTATTTTGTTATAATTATAGAGTTCGGGTTACAATGTGTCATCTATGTATACTATTTATGTAAAAAGACGGTTAATATGTTAACATGGTCCACAAAGTGTTACTGTTATTTATAAAATCGAATCTGCGACTGCGGCGGGTTTACTCGTGTAAAATGTTATTTTTCTCATTGATAACTAAATCCATTGAATATATTATGCGAGTCGAATTAATTATTTTTACAACATTGTAAATATAATGAATTAATATAAGAATAATGATATTAAAATGATTTAATCGATATGGCATTTATGTATTGAAGAATTAAAGAACATGTATTGGAAGTATACAAAATCTTTATTTTACGTACGGCTACAATATAAATAAAATAAATAATCTTAAACAATAATTTGGCAAGTCTAAAGTAACATTAATAGAATCTTAGAGAGCTAGGGTGATAGAATCCATAGTGCGGGTAGAAGAAGTGGAACTTCCTTCTGAACGGGTTTGGTTTAAAATGTCTGCGGGTGGCGAACCGTCGGCGCGGCTTCTGCTTCCTCCTGAACACCAGCGGCGTGGGCACGAATCCGGCAGCGGTCTCCATTATTTCATCTTGAATTGTGTTCATTGGAGCTTCTCTGAATGGTATGTCATTTACTGGGAAATCGTCTTCGAAGCCATCAGGTATCTGCGAGGCGATATCAAATGAAATCGAGGCGTCATCGATCGGTCTCGGGACGTAATCAATCGGACTCGGAACATCATCGACCGGTCTCGGGACGTAATCAATCAGACTCGGAACATCATCTACCGGTCTGGGTACGTAATCAATCAGACTCAGATCTTCGTCAATCTGCCTCAGGACGTCATCGATCGGCCTCGGGGTGTCATCGATCGGACTCGGGAAGTTATCGATAGGTCTCGGAGCGTCTTCTATCGGACTTACAACAGTTTCTTGAATAATGATCTCCACTTTGTCATCGTTTTTCCTATCGTCACTAGCGGACGGCTCGGGGATGCCGATTATTTCCAATACCTTTTGTTTGTCGCCATTATTTACAGTTGGGACGTCATCAATCGGGCTCGGGGCGCCATCGATCGGACTCGGGAAGTTATCGATCGGTCTCGGAGCGTCTTCTATCGGACTTACAACAGTTTCTTGAATAATGATCTCCACTTTATCATCGTTTTTTCTATCATCACTAGCGGACGACTCGGGGATGCCGATTATTTCCAATTCCTTTTGTTTGTCGCCATTGTTTAACGTTGAGACGTCATCGATCGGGCTCGGGGCGTCATCGATCGATCTCGGAGCGTCTTCTATCGGACTTACAACAGTTTCTTGAATAATGATCTCCACTTTATCATCGTTTTTCCTATCGTCACTAGCGGACGGCTCGGGGATGCTGATTGTTTCCAAATCCTTTTGTTTCTCGCCATTGTTTAACGTTGTTTCTTCGTGTTTCGTTTGTGACTCAATGCTTTCCAATTGCTGCGAATTCTTGTTATCATCTGTAAAGGTTTGTTTTGAAACTGGATTCGCGATCGCGCCGATGACTCCCAGCGCGAACATTGTCATCCATCGGGTCTTCATGTTTACTGTAAAAAGATGTTACTCGTATGAACACCAAGGACAGTATGAGCTATTGTTGGTCAAATCGCCTTTAAATATTGCCGTCGATCGGGGTCAAAGAAAGGTGGCCGTTACAAGACGTACTAATTAAACAAGTAAATAAATAAAATATTACTTGAGAAAGTGTACTTTTTGGGGAAAACCCAAAAAGATGCTGAGGTTAAAGTAACCACAAGTCCCTATTAATAACCACGTGTGAGAATGAATACCTAAAACGTACAAAATAACTGACGGAACAGTCATCTTTTATGAATTTAGGATGTCATTTATAAAGCAAACAAAGAAATAATTGTAAAAACGCCATATATCCGGTGGCGTTTATCCTACGATAAAAATAGTTAATATTTTCTGCACATAGGTAACCACAAATCAAATAATAATATAATATTTCAAATTCTTTATTCCCTAAATAATATTGATGTCAGGTCGTGGTAAATTGATGATTCGTATTCAGTAAACCCCAAAACTAAAGATATGTCTGTCTTAACATTTTGGAGAGTAACAATAACCCATAGAAAATATATCAAGAACCTATTAGGTGCCATTAATAAATTACGTCACACGTAAAGAGGGGGTCAACAAAGGGGGGGGGGGGGGGAGGAGTCATAAGCCTCGTGACGTAACATGTTGTTGTTTTATAAGTTATCTAAATTTAAAAGAAGATTTTAATTAGAAATATATAAGTAAATAATTTTGGTAGTGCTGTTTTAACACTTTCACTGCTGACCTTTAAAAACGAGTCTAACTCCGGGTGCTGACGATGACGTCACTGGGTTAAACTCCCGTTTAAAAACACGCTGGGCGTGTCTGGCGTCGCGCTTTCAAAAACACAACGTATGTGTTTTCAGCAGTGAAAAAGTTAATATAATAATTAATAAATTTTCAAAATATGTGACATCACGCCAGGCGAGTCAGTCACAAATTTTAATGTGACCACATGTGTGTTTGTGTGTGTAGAAGTGTGACAAGGACGTCTCCATCCAAAAATTATAAATTCGTATTTGTAACGTAATTTATGGATGGCCCCCCGTTAACGTCACGAGTCGCGTGAAAATAATAAGTATTCCGTAAACAAAACCTGAGGATGTTACGACTGAAAATGTGTTGCAAATCCTAAGTATTCTGTGAGTAAGTATTTACTGTACTGTCTGAAAATGTTCAACACTTTTAAAAAAAGATAACTGATGAGTGCATACCTCATCAGTACATTAATAATGCAAACAATTCAACAGTGTTAAATGACCTATCTCTTCTCAGAATGTTTGGGATCGTACAGATGGTGTACACGGTGGATCTTCAACGTCAACGTCCTCACTGACTAGGATTACTACTTTCGTAATGCTACTATATTTATCACAGTTTAAAGCGCTGCGAATAATGTACCATTTTGCATTATTTGTTATTCTATGGTTGATTGAGTTGACGCCTTCCACCTGACCTTGGACAACTAGTCTCTCCATCGAGTGTTCATTACGGAGATGTGTCTTTGGACTCATCTCCAGAAATTAACACTGTATGAAGTACTTGTATTCGCAGATGCACAGACGACGAAAGTCTATCCTAATTTGGAAATTAGGTACCTATCTACTTACGTAATAAGGGCACGGGGGTCGGTACGGGCGTGGAGCTTGATTGTTCCTGCTCTGCGCTTGGTTCCTTCTCTGCCCTCTCGCTTGCTCCCGCCTCTCTTTTAGCTTCTTCATCGCGAACCTCGGCAGGAACGGGTTCTGGGACTCGGCTACTTCCATCATCTCGTCACCACTCGACACTCCTTTGTTCCCTTCCTCCAAAGGCTTCGCCTGAATGGCAAGCACAAACAAAAGAAACAAAACGGTCACGAACTTGAAAGACAATGCCATGTTTGCAGATGATTTAAGGTTTGTCGGCCTCAAGAGCTAATCCCTGTTTATCCGAGCCTTTGTCGTGTGTCGACGTTTTATAGGGACGGCGGATGACACATGTTTAGCCGGTGCATTTGTTTACAAGGTGTAATTTTAGGAAATGTAACGGGTCATGCGGCTGCTTCCAATTAACACTCGCTCGGGTCGTATTCATAGGTCGCTGAGAAACACGGTTAGGTTTTGTTTATTTGCGTAAACTCGGTAACGGTCCGTCTCGTCGTGGGCCTACTCCACATTTGTGGTGCACTCTACTTTTATTTTCTAACATGCTAAATGTGACTCAAATTGTGATAATTTAAGTGTACATAAACCGATATTAGATATTTAAGTGACTGCAGCGTCGAATCCTATTCATTGTTGTTAGTTGTGTCACAGAATAAATATGGTTGTGTGGGCGACATTCTTTGCCTCTCTTTTTTTATCATTATCATCATCAGCCTATTTTCGTCCACTGCTGGACAAAGGCCTCTCCTAGTGAACGCCACTGAGCTTGATCTTCGGCACTTCTCATCCAAACGTTTTTGCAGGTTAAGTCGTTTTCCCCTATTTTAAATAAAAAATAAAAAAATAATAATTCTTCCCAAAAATTGTATCTACCTATATACTTAAATGATAACCAACATTTTCCATTATACATTTTACCTGTTGTACTAGATTACTAATGATTTTAGGGTCGATGGCCATTTGAACCTCAAATCATTAATGTCAACCCTAACTAACCTACTTACTTACTGCTTTTTTTTGGGCACAATCCATAGCAATATATAAAAGTGAAACGTTGTCTGTTTGTTTGTTTGGGGAGCTTTCACGCGATAACCGCTGGACGGATTTTGATAAATTTGGAATGAAGATAGCTTATACCCTAGAATAAAACATAGCATACTTTTTATCCCGGAAAATTCCACGAATTCCGTGGAAGTTTCCACGGGAAAACTGGAACATGTTGAATACTCGCTGTAAGGAACGGTTGCGATGGAAACGAAATAACAAGTCTGTCAAAAATCATCAAGAGCGTTGGTGCCACAGAGTAAATAGATGATGCTATACCAACAACAAGCCACAGAGGCCAACCAAGAAGTCTAAGCCTACTTTTGCATTGGTTTTTAATATCCTAGAAGAACGTAGGATGCTTTTTTCGCGTTAAAGTGTAGTCCGCGCGTTCGAAAGTCGCGGGCGGGTAAGCTAGTTCTATATATTTTTTCGCGTAAACATGGTTTCTTATATTTGGTGATTATTAACTAAATTTGCCGGAACTATTTTGGTGACCGTAATATTCAATTATTATTTTGTATTAACGTTAGCTCATCTTTATGATGTAGCCTATGTGTTAATTCAGGATATAAGCTATCCTGATACCCAGTAGCGGATTAGCCCTAAGGCAAACTAGGCACGTGCCTAGGGGCGCCAGATAAAAAGGGGCGCACGCGGAAGTTTCCAAACAAAAAAAAAGTTACATAATTACATTCAATACATTTAAATAGGTACATAAAAAATCATACTCTCTTTCTTTATATAAGGTCCGAAGCGCGCACCACCTGCAGTCACGTGTTAGCTCTTTACATCGACCGACTCCATTCTATGATATATTTCCAACGTTCCGGATCGCAAAGTTCAAATATTTGCACGCGTTTTGCTCATGCTTTTGACTAATGCGTCTGCTTTACTATGTTTAGGGCTAGACGGGCGCTGATGAGGTGCTTGTTTAGGGGCGCTGATAAGGTGCTTGCCTAGGGGCGCTGCCAACATTAATCCGCCTCTGCTGGTACCAAATTTCCTCCAAATCCGTTCAGCCGTTTGAGCGTGAAGGAGTAACATCTCTAAAAGTATCATTACATATCGTTCAGATTGTACTCGTAATTTCCAAACATTTCATGAGGAATTGCCACAGAAATATCAGCAGCGAAGTATTGAGTGATGATTGGTCACTTGACGCAGACTAGAGATCTTGGTGGCTTGCGGTAGGTAGGTACCTACTTCTATTTATTTTTCTATAGGCAAGATTAATTTGTGAATATACCGTGTCTCGACTCATAATTTCCCAAAAAACACCTCAAATGTTAAATGGGACTGGAACTAAACTAAATTGTAACCCAGAGTACAAAATAAACTAACGGAAAGTACCGGATACGAGAGGACTGAATTCATCACTTAATATAACCTATGAATTTATCTGAATATACAGATACAACATAAATAAATATATCTATACGACGCCAGGTCGATACTCCAAACAATATTGACAAGGACTTTAACATAAAAAAGTGTATACTTAGATTAGATTGACCTTTTGTGTTTTTGTCGTGCTAACGTGGTATGTATGTAGAGCTAAAGAGTTTGAGATTAGACCGTAGCTGTAGGTATCAGAGGATATTCAAAATAATGAAGCTAATATCTTGTTGCAGCGGAAGTACTAAGTTACATTTATCAATATATTACAATCGATCAAAATAAAGATAGGTAGGTACATCCGGAATCGATAGAATGGTCTCTTTTATTTTAATGCCGGTTTAAAATTGCGTTCAGTCAGTCATCAGCCTATGTCCACTGCTGGACGTAGGCCTCTCCTAATGCACGCCACTGAGCTCGATCTTCAGCTCCCCTCGTCCATTCTCTTCCAGTCGCTTTTCGCAGATCGTCACTCCACCTGGCCGCAGGACTCCTACACTACGTTTGCCTAAATGTGGTCTCCACTCGAGAACTCGTCTACCCCAACGGTTACGGTTCTTCTGGAAATGGACCAGCCCATTGCCACTTTAGCTTGCTTATCCTAAGAGCTATGTCGGTCACCTTGGTTCTCCGTTGGATATCTTCATTACGAATCTTGTCCTTCAGAGAAAATCCAAGCATAGCCCTCTCCATAGCTCGCTGTGGAGTGACCTTAAATTTGTGGACTAATCCTGAATGTCCACGTTTCGGCTCCGTAGGTCATGACTGATAGAACGCACTGACTGAAGACTTTAGTGTTCAGGCACTGTGGTATGGACGACGAGAAAACTTGACGAAGCTTGCCGAATGCTGCCCACCCAGCTGAATTCTTCTGTTGGCTTCCTTCTCAAAGTTGTTCTTACCTAATTTCAATATTTGTCCAAGGTAAACATATTGTTGGACAACTTCAAGAGTTACACCATTGACTGCAATCGGTTCCGGGTCAGTAAGATCGTTAAATATGATCTTGGTCTTATCTATGTTCATTCCGAGCCCGATGTGTCGAGAAGCATCACCTATGGATGAACAGCTATGATGAAGTTTTAAATGTACGGCAGGTAGGTAGGTATTCTAGGTACTGTACAATACAGATATCAACATAAGATACATTTATCCCGGAAAATTTAATGTTCACACGTGAAATCGTATTTTTTGTAAATTTGTTTTACTCGTTTTCACATCAAAACGTCTAAACCGATTAATATGAATTCTATATATATACACAGTTTATAAATAGAATTCTTTTTATCCAGGAAAAAATAAAAATCTCGCCGAAAAATCGTAAAGCTGCTTTAAATTTAATTAACATAGATAACTATTATGTTGATTAAATTTTGAACATAGGTATTACATAGGTTCTGTACATACATTACAGATACAGAAAACATAGCAAACATTTATAACGGAAAAAGGTAAGACATAACGGATAGTAGCAAAATACCGCGGGAAAATCGTAAATCTAAAACAGCTTAACAGATTTCGATGAATTGGTACATAAAATACATTTATTCCGGAAAAAGGTAAGGGAAAGCGAAAAATCATGAAAACATTGGTAGATTGGTTGTAGTCTTGTCAAAACATATTGGAGTAACATATTAGATACCTTTTATCATGGAATGCGCGGGTAAACCTGCTCTATAGGTGCTAATACTGTATCCTACTTACATTATTTGTTTAACTAAATCGGGTCGAACAAGTAGGCTACAAAATAGTGCTTATTTCATATAGGTTAATTGTCAATTTTGTTTAGACTGAAAATGTATTTTCATGTGGTTTTTAACTGGGGTTTGGTGGCTTATGTTTCAAATTAAACCTGAGGCATTTCTTTTGCTAAGTGAAGATACACTTCTTGCAAAGAACTAAAATAAACTACCTCAACTGCTCATACGAATATTTTGATAAATACAAGAATAAGACCATATACTATATATATATATATATATATATATATATAGTTCGTAACTCACAGTGAGTGCATATCAATAAGTTTTTGAACTTCTTGGAGCCTATTTCAATAAATAACTATGTATCTTAGTACTTCCGCTTCAACAATGTATCTGCTATCCATCCTATAGGTACCTCCCATCATCCTATGCTATTCCTTAAATAATAAAGGTACTATGAATTGGACCGTATGGTGTACAAGTCATGCTCCCATGTGACTATGTTATTGTCATGGATGTCGTGAATCATTTCTGCTAATAATAAAAAGCTCGTTAATAACGGAACAATACCAAAATAATGACCAGTTCTGAGTAATTTTGATAGTTAAAAGACCAGTAACTGTAGGTATTAAGTATTGAATAGGTAGGTACGCTTAAAATTAGGTACATACATACTATACCTACTCTTATTTATAGTGAACATGTCACATTTATAACATGACAGAATAAGTATTTCTGAACATTGTGAAATCCGGGCTCTTTTTTTGCTTCGTCATTCACTGATTTGTATAAGTATACAAATCATTTGAATAAGTGGGGTTTTCTTTTTTGCTCTATAAGTACCTAATTACCTTCTTTACTTATAATAACTCAGTACGTACCAAAAACTCTATACAATGAAGACATTAAGAATAAACTTATAATAAGCTATTGAACAAGAATATTATTGATTTTAAAAATCGTGTACGTCTGTTTGCGCATCACGTAAAAACTACTGGACCGATTGTCATGCAGTTTCCACTGTTGGATAGATTAGGCTTAGACCTAGAAACTGATGTACTTGGTATCTCAATCCGATGAGTAGAAACCGCGCAATCGATGAAAATACTATTTGATCTTGAGAGTATTTTAAGTCCTGAAATAGCACATAGGGCTATCATAACATTCATAAACCCAAGAAATGACCACACGGACATAGCAAGTTTTTGAATAATTTTAGGCTGTTCTACTCTCTGAGAGAAGACCTGAGTTTCTGCAAAGGGGAGGGCTGATGATGTACTTACTATGCTGTACTCGTACTGTAAGCACTAATCAGGGGCCCGACCACATAACTTAGCTTCAATCGGATTGTCAGTATCGATATCACTAATGCCTTGCGATAGAGTCGAAATTGCTATGAAAAAAGTGATAATCCGATTGTAGCCAAGTTCTGTAATTGGGCCACAGGTTGCAACCTTACGTCACTATTGTTATTGTCTACGCTTTACGTAGTACTATTATTTAATCTGTCCTTCGGCTCCATTCCGTGCAGGTAGGTATGAAGGATAGGATTGATCTAATCAACTGGAATGTTGGTAATTTGGTATGTAAGTTATGAAAACTAACTTTAGAAGGGGAAAAGTTAATTTAACCCTTATCCAGGCAGTAGGTACACCATATAGCACCTTGTTTTCTTTTTTCAATATTTTTTTTTTATAAATTTTTCGTCATCATCAGTCAAACTTTCGAAAGTTCAGGGCAAGGTACTTAGAGATACATTCCATTTTTTTTAAATATTCATACCAATATATAAAATTGAAACGTTGTCTGTTTGTTTGTTTGTTTGGGGAGCTTTCACGCGATAACGGCTGGACGGATTTTGATGAAATTTGGAATGGAGAATGTTTATACCCTGGAATAAGACATAGGATACTTTTTATCCCGGAAATATGTTAGTTTCTACAGGAAAAAAAGGAAAATGTTAATAACTCGCTGTAAGGAACGGTTGCCATGGAAACGAAATAACAATTGTGTCAAAAAACATTAAGAGCGTTGGTGCTTTAACTACTTTTGCATTGTTTTTTTTATATCCTAGTAGAAGAACAGAGGATGTTTTTTTTCGCAATAAACTGAAGTACGCGTGGGCGAAGTCGCGGGCGGTAAAGCTAGTCATCACGTCAGCCTTTAGAAGTCCACTGCTGAATATAGGCCTCCCCCAAAGAGTGCCATGACGTGCGATCCTGTGCCATCTCCATCCATCGACTTGCTGCGATAGCTACAAACTTCTTGCGATGGCTACAAAAAAGGGAAAGCTAGTAGGCTACTAGGCTAAGACCTACTATATAACGTTCCTTTTTTTTTAGAGGTATAGAACTTTGAAATGGAATAAAACAAAGATGATTTTTTAAATTGACATGAAATTTACTGTATTCGAAAGATAATCTTCTGGCATTATAATTTAAATATGACTTCTGGCATATGACCGCCACGGTGGTCAATCGTTTCGGGCTTATCGGCGTAGACTAGCGACTTCACATATCCCCACAAAAAATAGTCAAGCGGCGTTAAATCGCAGGATCTTGGAGGCCAATTCACGGGTCCGAAACGTGAAACTATGCGGTTACCAAACGTTTCCTTCAATAAATCAATTGTGGCACAAGCTGTATGACATGTTGCCCCGTCTTGTTGAAACCACAGCTCCTGCATATCATGATTGTTCAATTGTTCAGTTTTGTTTATTGACGTATCCATTTAACCAAAGTGAGCTTCATCGCTAAACAAAATTCGCTTATGAAAATCGGGATCAACGGCAATTTGGTTTTGCGCCCATTCACTGAATCTACGCCATGCTAGGTGCATGGCTTCAATTCTTGCACGAGTTGGATTTTGTAAGCACGCAAACCAAGATCTTTTCGCAAAATCTTCCATAAAGTGGATGGACACCTGTCCAACTCCTGTGCACGATGGCGGATAGACTGATTCCGGTCTTCCTCTACGCTACGCTCTACAGCAGCAATGACTTCTTCTGTACGCACTGTACGACGTCTCTGTGGATGCGTATTATCATTTAGAGTAAACGTGGTCCGAAAACGTTCCATAGTTAATCGAATTAATTGCTCTGATGGACGATTATGTTGACCGTAAAATGGACGTAGTGCGCGATACGTATTTCGAACAGAACCATGACTTTCAAAATAAAGTTCAGGCGTCAGTCTATTCATGTTGAAATGCCAACCCAAACTAAACATAAATCACTTGACAGCTAACAAAATGGCCGCCAGTTAAAAAAGTGTTGCCAACTTAAAGTTAAATACCTTTAAAAAAAACACTCGTTATAAAATATAAAAAATTTAGTTATTGCCTCGATATTGTATTTAAACAAAATCCTGAATTTCATAAACTTGAATTAAATATCAACATGTAAAAATCCTCTCAAATGTGTATATAAGTATTTAGTACGTAGGTAACTACGCATCACGTACCGAAATGTTGTAATATTATAAAGCGGCAAGACGAAATAATTAAAAAAAAATTGGTATGTAACCCAATTCGTTGACGATTAACGATTAGTAACGATTCGTTTCTAAATCCAAATCCACCGAATGCAATAAGATATCAGGATCTGAGTTAAGTTAAGCGATGACCACATCTTCAAGCATACCTACTTGATGCGCGGGCACTTTTCCGCAATTAGGCCGTATGTCGGCCCTTTTTGCGTGATGGGTGGTACTGCTAGTCACTGCGGCCACCCGATGTCCTCCAGGAAGGCCAGCAACTCCTGTATCCTGATGCAGGCCTCCTGTAGGGTTCCCGGTGTTCCCAGGAAATGCGCTCTCTGGTTCGTCACGCTACTGCACTCCAAGAGCACATGCGTGGCCGTTTCTTCAACTTCCAAGCATCCTCTGCACTGGGGGCTGTCTGTAATGCCTATAGTAAATAGGTGTTTATTAAGGGCACAATGACCGGTGATTATTCCGACGACTTGTCGGAGCTTATCACTTTTAAGGTTTAGGAGTTTACGGGAGAATCTCGGATTTAACTCCGGGAATGCCTCCCTCGACTGCCTGCAGTCCTTAATACTCGCCCAGTAGCTTTGATGCAGGTTGTTTGTTCTCTGCCGGATCCATGCTCGGATTTGTCTGAAAGGCAAAGGGATCATCGGTTCTGGACCTACCGCGCGCAAGCCCGAGCCTCGCCTAGCCAGTACATCAGCCGCATCATTACCTCTAGATCCGCTGTGCCCCTTTATCCATTGGAGAGTAACACAGTCTTTACTAACCTCCTCCAGTAGATTGTGGCACTGTATGATTAGCCCCGAGGAGTGTACGTTTTGTTGAAGAGCTCTGAGAACTGCAGCGCTATCTGAGAGTATTCTGATATTAAAATCAGTTACCTTTCTCCGTAGTACTGCAGTTGCCGCCTGGATTATACCTACACATTCCGCCTGAAAGATGGAGTTGTGTGAGCCCAGGGTTGCTGCAATGTGTATGTTTAGATCGTCCGAGAACGCGCCTGTTCCCGTCCCTGTTTTCATTTTGGAGCCATCAGGGTAAATCCTAACTTCATGTGTGTTTGAACTATCACTAGACTCCTCGTATAGTTGTATTTTATAGCTTTGACGAATTGATGTTGTTTTGGCACCCTATCGTAGATGGAGAGTATGAGTGGGTTTCCCTCTGCATACTCCTCTATGATGTTCGTGTGTGATGCCTGTTTGTTTTGCTTCCAGAGACTAAGTGTCCTAAGCCTGTAAGCAGATGCAGCAGCTTCCTGTTGGATGTGAAGCTGTAACGGCAGCAAACCAAGTAATGCCCAAGTGCTGCAGTTTTCATACATCCAGTTACAGCCACACAAGCCGGCCTCTGGAATTTTTGTAGCTTGCTAGCTGTGGTGCTCTGTTTGGTTCTTGGCCACCAAACAAGAGCTCCATAAGTTATTGAAGGCCTAATCACAGTATTATACAGCCAAAAGGTAATCTTTGGACTAAGGCCCCATGTTTTCCCTATCATTCTTTTGCATTGCCAAAATGAGATAGTAGCCTTGTTTATTTTACTCTCCAGGTGTCTAGCCCAGTTGAGTTTGCTATCTAAGGTGATTCCCAAATACTTTACCTCTTCAGTCAGGGTCAACTGAGTATTGAAGAGGTAGGGCAGTGTGTACCTACCTATTTTTCTTTTGTTTGTGAACATTACTAGATTGGTTTTCGTTGGATTCACGGTTAATCCGAATTCTGTACACCAGCTTTCTACGATCTTTAAAGCATGATTCATGATATCACAAGATACGCTGGCAAAATGTCCAGATACAAGAATCGCCAGATCGTCTGCGTAGCCAACCGTGAGGAAGCGTTGGTTATTCAGCTTTGTGATTAGGTCATTTACAACCATGTTCCAGAGTAGAGGTGACAAGACTCCTCCCTGTGGGCACCCTCTTGACACCATACCCCTGGTGATTCCACCTAGGTCGACGCGAACTGCCATAAGCTTCAACATGTTTAAGACCCAATCAATCAGAGTCGAATCCACACCATGCTTCTGTAGCGCTACGTTGATGCTTATGAAATTCGTTTTGTCAAAGGCTCCTTCAATGTCAATGAAAGCGCCCAGACACAACGTCTTGTTGTTAATGTCTTACTCTATTGTGCTTACCACTTTGTGCAGGGCAGATTCTGTAGATTTGCCCGAACTGTAAGCATGTTGTTGTGAATGTAGTGGTGTAATAGTTAGTATGCTGTCTCTAATATACCGGTCACATAACCTCTCCAACGTTTTAAAAAGGAAGGAAGTTAAGCTTATCGGTCTATATGCTTTAGGGTCCGTATAGTCCTTCTTTCCTGGTTTAGGGATAAACAGAACTCTGACCTCTCTCCATGCCAGGGGCACAAACCGAAAGGCCAAAGAAACCCTGAAGATGAGAATCAGTGAACCATTTATGTAACTCTATCCCCATTGTAAGAGCCCCGGGAAAATACCATCTAGACCTGCAGTTTTTTAAAACTGTTATTGGCTATTAATTCTTTCCAACCTTTTAAGGTTGGAAAGAATTAATAGCCCATATAACTCTCTCCCCTGTTACTACTGTCTGTGCGACTGACCAGTCTGTAACTGTAGGCATAACCTCATCAAAAACACCCCAAGTGGTGGTGTCTGTGATGTGGCACCCTGGGAAGTGTGTTTGTAAAAGGAAGCTGTTTGTTTCGGATTCTGTTTTAGTGTAAGTGTTATCTAGTTTCTTTAAGGACCCGATACCGCGATTAGGGTCTGCCGCTAGGATTTTCCTTACCCTATTCGCTTGCGCTCCGTTCCCCTGTTTGCTATGTAGAGGTTAGTTGTGAAAAGGAAATTTACCAAATCTTCACCTCTGCTATTTGCCGTCGGCATTCCCCATATAGGGTGATGTGCGTTGGTATCTGCTGATAGTACTGGTTTAAAATTGTTTAGCTCACAGTGCCTTACCAGGTCAGCGACGTCTTTAGGTGGGATGTCCTCGTCAGCGTGCATGTAAGTCGACGCGACAATCACTGCCTCATTGTCTTCTCCGGTAATATTCAGGAGACTAGCAGTTGCCAGGTCCCTAGAACAAAACTCGTTAAGGGGCACTGCTACAACGTTACGTGGTATGTATATACAAGCCCGCGGAACGTTGCAAGTGCTAACAAGTAGTAACTTACTGGTTAGATTACTAAGACCACACACATGCCCTGCCCTGATCCACGGCTCCTGGATCAAGGCGATGGTCTCGTTGTTTACTGCCCCCAGCACCCTGCGCAGGTTAGCCGTAGCAGTGATGCTGTGCTGGAGATTGCACTGCGTAAAGTTACTGGTCAATAGATTCGGGGTCACCATCATGTTGGCTTCCCTCTCCTTCAGACTCAGACACTCCCAGCTCCTCTCCCGAATCCAAACTGACATCACTCTCAGGGGGTTCCGGATCCAGGGACATCCCTTCCATCTCCCCCGAAATTGACGCCTGGGGTAAGGAGTGCAGTGGTGCGGAGGGCCGCACCATCATCTGAAGCTGGGACTAGCTTCTTCCCGACTTGTGTCCCGCTAGGTCCCGGTTTTGACACCGGTTCCTCAGGGGGACCCTCGTCGCGCTTTGGTAGTTCATCCGTTAACGAACCGTCCTTTGTGTAGAACCTGACATACACATTCCCAAGGTTGTGGGCCAGCCTACGATCACGTTCCAGAAGGATGGGAACAACATCCTCGGGAATCCCCAAAGTCAAAAACAGAGTCCCATCCCCCTGTCTCGTGTGCGTGAACACCGTCCAGGTATTTACGAGGGCCCACTTGTTCTGATACGCCAAAACAAGGTTGGTATCCTCCAGAGACTTTTCACACTCTGGAAGGGCCAGGGCCGCTCGCACCCTCCTGGTGAGCTCACTCTGCTGCTTCACCACTAGCATGGGACATGTTGTCGTTGTTGGTATGCTGTCTATAGTTTCTATAAGCCACCTCAGTGAAGGTTCGTCCTCGCACCACAACTTTAGGGCTCCATCAGCAGTAATGGGAGCTTGCCTCTGAAGTTGGGGGAGAAGGTATTGGCAGGGTTTTTGACGCCTTCCAGTATCCTACTCTGCAGGAACTTTTTCACCAGGGCAACTTGCTCATCGCTTTGTTGTAAGCTGTCAGCCCTAGATACAGCTACACAGAGCTTGTTCTGCACAATATCCGCGTAGCTAGCCTGGGTACGACAGGAGCTATCCAACTTCGCTTTTTTGTGTTCGCCTCTCGGCGACACCGTGTCATCCAACTGCGTACGCTTGCTGGACTCATTGCGGGCCGGAGCCTGTGCCGATTTGGCAATCAATATAGCAGCTCGCTTCTTGCGATTGTACCTGTTATCATGCTTAGATCTCTTCTCCTTACCTCTGCCCGCAGTCACAGCAGTCACCACGGACGAGTCCACGGAAGTCGCTGGCGGGGCATTCGGTTCGGATCTGTGATCCTCGCGTACAATGTGCTTGGGTCTCTTTCCCTTGCCTGTACCCACGAACACAGCAGTCACCACGGACGAGTCCACGGAAGTCGCTGGCGGGGCATTTGGCTCGGTTCTGTGATCCTCACGTTCATTCTGTCTACTCTTGAAGTATGCGCGCGGTCCCGTTTTAATCGGTCTGGTGTCATCCGCCGCTGGCTTCTGACTTCCAGAGCTCGCTACCTTGCGCTTCTTCCGTTTATGCTGTTGTTTTAGCTTTTGTTTTTGCCTCTTTGAGAGTTTTACACCTGGGACGTAGGCTCCCCCGGTGGTGGAGGCACTGGCGTTTGGGGGCACTGTTGCCCCACATTCCTTGCCTCCTTTTTACCTTTGGGTCTGACGACCGTCCAGGCAACAGTGTTACCCTCATCGGCAGCAAAAGCCGCCTGGAGGTTCTTCACCACCTCCCCGCTCAGGGGGGTTTGAAGTGGATTGTATGTTTTATTGGAGTCATCCATACTCAGTTTGTTTTAAAGAATTCACCTTCCTAGCTCCCCACCCTCCGCGGAGCCCGCACCGGGGGTATTGGGTTGCAATACCAGGGCTACTAGGAAAGGTATAGAACGGGTGTCCCAGGAGTCCACGAGCCCAACGCCGCTACGTCCGACACTACGCCCAATCCAATGGCGCAGCTCAACGAACACTGCCGGCTGCACACCCCATAGTCCTCCCATTCTCGCCAGGTAGAGCTGAAGGCTACTACCAGTGCTGGATAGGTATGGATGGCTAGTCCATACCCCCCCGTTTTGGTTGAAATCCACACCAAAGAGGAGTGTTGGGGAAGAGAGGTACTGTACCCTGACCAACTCCCCACTCAGCCACCAGGTTTGTTTCATCCTACCACACGGGCCCCCCACGCACAGCACTGAGTTACGTGGGTGATCATCCCAACCGCCTATTATCTCCTCCATTTGGGATAACAGACCCACAGTGACCTGACCACCTCGTCACTGCAGCGTATTGGATAGGAAAAATGGGTAGGAATAGGATAGGACGGTTTGGGTTTACAGGAAGTCTATAAATACGCCTAAAAGTATTAGTTACATCTGTTCCTTAAGGGACCAGACCAATAACAGGCGGCACCACGTGAAGGAACTTTTTAGACTTGTTACGGATGTCTACACGACCTGCGCTCCTTTCCGCAACCATCTGCCGAACCTGCTCACCGGACAGGTGGCCAGAATAGGGTTAACCCAGATGACATACAAAAGAGTTGTGGAATGGAATAAACCCCCCCAATTCAAGCATACCTATAAGCAGGTAAAACAATGTATGAAATAAATTTCCTTCCGTAAGTCGGCTAATTAAAGGTCATAACATAATAAGCCGCTCAGGAAATCCGAGACAGGAATTCACCGGCTGTAAAGCGAATCTAATGAATCGCGTCGACGCGGCATTGACCACAGCTCAAGCAAGGTGCCAACCTTGGCTGGAAAATAAAAAGATTAGCTCCTTTTATATTACTTATAAACTAAATAAGCCAGCAAGATAACTTGGCATGTCACGAAAGCAAAAGTAGGTCAGCAACGGTCTGTCTTTCTTTGTTACCTTTTCACAACAAAGCGGCTGAACAGAACCGATCTTTACGAAATTTAATCTTAGGAATGGACATAGACTTCTTTTTTACTTGTTACCGCGGAAAAATGTTCAAGTAAGCAAAACCGTGGGGCGCAGTTAGTAAAGATATAACTAGTGGCTCTGTGAGCTGTAGACCTCGCGCGTACAAACTTTTTTGCAAACAATCTAGCGGTGTACAGTAGTGCCATCTAGTTACCTTATTATAAAAGTAACATTAATAATCAATGTGAGAAATTTACTGTATTTTGAGGAGCTATTCTGCTCATCACGCCGAAGATCTTCATCAGATCTTCAACATTTTATTTATGGGACTATCTTAAAGTTACTTACTACCTTTCAAATAAAAAAGAACCATCGAAATCGGATTTAATAAGGCGGAGATATTCAGTAGCCCCCTTTTTACCCTTTTTGGGGAAAGTACCACCCCAATCAAAAAAAAACCGACGAGTAAAAAATTATTTTAACCTTATACCAAGTTTCGTCAAGATCGGTTAAGAAATGCGACCTGTAGTGGAGAACAGCCGGACAGACATCCGGACAGTATACGAAAGAATGTTTGCCTAAGCTGAAACAGAGACGCTTCGTTCGCGCTTCGCGCTCACTCGGTCAAGAAAGCGCTGAAAAAGATGCACTTAACAAAAAATGATTTTTCTTCTATAGGCACTGAACCACAGAATAAATAATAGTCTGACCTTGCATATAGAAATAGAAATATTTTAATGTAAAAAACTGTTTACACTGTGTGGTCTTAAATGTAAAAAACGTTCCAACAGCCTATCCATTTCGGACATAATATTTTAAACATTATTCCATAACATTCCTTATAAAATAAATGTATGGATAAATTCATATTAATAAGCTTAAAAATAATTAATAGGTAGTTATTAAATCTGATATCAAAATTATATCAACACATATAACGTATATTATATTATAAACCTACCTATAACTAGGCAGCACCACAACACACAACTAAGCATTGGCTGATGTGGCACTTACAGAAAGGCCAATGGCCTTTCATCACTTCTGCTTTACCTTTTGTTAAATGGAGATAGGTACTTATCTACATTTCATTCTGACAACAAAGTCAAGAACTAGATAGGTAAACATCGAAACTTTTATTTGCTCGAGATAGTTCTAATCCCTACAAATCTTCATTTTTGTGGACAATGCCACACAATATGGAGATTTGTGGGGATTAGTCTTCTATAATCATAAACCCAATATTGTAAGAATTAATACCTATTTGCTTGGTTTGTACTTGCGGCTAGACGCTTTTAACTGTTTACTACGTAGCTATATTCGTACTTATAAATGTTATAATACCTAAAGCAGAACCTTACTTAGGTACAAATAATTTAAAAAAATGGGTCTGGCATATGCGCGGTTCCTGTCGTGACCAAAACTCAGTACTAAAACCGGTTTATGCGTACGCGCATGTACTGAGCCTTAAAAGGAGCTGCTGAAAAAAAAAACATTTTAAACAACAGTTGGATAGCTTACGTTTGACTTAAAATCTGGTATAGGTACTTTGTATCTCAATCCGATCAGCCCCCTGATTCAGAACCTTTCGATAATGAACCGAATCGATTCGATTTGATATTGTGAACGAAAAATGTATTGAATTGAACGATTTCAAACCGAATCCACAGAATAAATAATACCATATCGATCGACAACTGAGTTATCGAAGGGTTCTGAATCGGGGGGCAGTAGAAGCCTTAATAGAATAGAACTTAATATACTTTATAGTTACTTACTTTTGGTCCTGGAATAACATATACATAGATTACTTTTTTAACCCAGAGAAATGACAACGCGGGCACATCTAGTTAAAAATTTAGAAAAAGGACTATGCCAGATCTCCAAAGTGACTTAGGCTCGATGTAAAATTATCGCGGACACAACTGAATAGTATTGTTATTTTTAAAGCATTATGTTTAAAGCTTTTGCGTGTTATTAGTTTTTTCTGGGAACTTTTCAAAAATAAGTTATGAGGAAATAAAGTTAACTTTTGTGGTTATGTGACTTTCGTTACATTATGACACGGTTTATGTTCAAAGGAATAATATAGCCAACATAATTATTGAAATCTAATATAAAACTGATATATTATGTAGGTACCTACACTTTACGATCATGTTTAATATCATTTATAAAGTATTATTACCTACCTATACCTGCTATAGTAGTAGGCACTTAGGTATTCAATCTGAGAATCGAACCCAGCGCCTTCTCCGCTCTTGTCATGAGTTTGGTACTTAGACTAATATCCTAAAATAATATACTGAAAGGATTCCTATTAGAATAAACTAAGATGGCCTGTAGTTTTTTTTATTGATTTTGTTTATCGATTTATTAATAGTTTATTTGCTCTAATTACGAGTTATGGTGTCAACACTATAATTCGTAATTAGTATCAATTTTTAGCAATTTCCGGTCATTTCTATTCATTTTAATTCTTATTTTTTTCATAACTGTTTCCGAAAGTTATTATTTTACTAAGAATTAATTACATTAATTTATATGGTCAATAATGTGGATAGATTTCGTGTCCGCAGCATTTAACTTTTAAAAGTCTTGCACAGCTATTTCCGGTCATTTATATTCATATTAATTGTTTTTATTTTAATAACAGTTCCAGAATGTAATTGTTTTACTAAGAATGAATTAAATTATTTCCCGTTTATCTATTCCCGTTTATCTATTTTCATTAAATAGTCAATAATGTAGATAGATTTCGTGTCCGCGGCATTTAACATTTAAAAGTCTTGGAAGCCGAAAGCTGGCATCCTCTTTTGTAATTCGATAAAAGGTTCTCTGACGACGACAATCGTATTGGAAGATGTAGGACAAACTCCTCAAGTTGGACTGATCGCTGGATGCAAACCAGCTAGCAACCGCTCGTGGTGACGTGCTACGGTGGAGGCGTATGTGCATCAGTGGACCTCTTCTAACTGATGTCGTTGACCTTCTGAGATAGAGATGCCTAACAAAGGTTATTCGATTCTTCTTCCTAATTTAGTAGCTGTACACTTTCCTTGAAAATGAACTTGGTTACCTCTAATTAAACAAAGAAACTAATTTTCACACTTAGGTACTTCAGTACATTCTCATCCGTCGATCGGCATCATATCTGTGCGTTTTTTTTGTTTCCCGTTTATCTATTTTCATTAATTTATACAGTCATGTTATTGTTAGATGCACATTAGCTAAACTAGTACATAACCTTCCTTACCTATCGATCACTATTATCAATTCTAAATCTTAACTTTACCTATTTTAACATAGTTTTTTATTTATTTAGTTAGGTATGTACGAGTAGCCATTTTATTCTTTTTAGAGTACCCATACCAACATACAAAAGTGAAAACGGTTGTTTGTTTGGGGAGTTTTAACGCGATAACGGTTGGACGGATTTTGATGAAATTTGGAATGGAGATATAGCTTATACTTAGGTTACCTTGGAATAAAACATAGGATATATTTTATCCCGGAAATTGTAAGTTTCACGGAAAACTGGAAAGTGTTGATTACTTGCTTTGAGTGAGGAACGGTTGCCATGGAAACGAAATAACAAGTCTGTCAAAAAACATCAATAGCGTTGGTGCTATACCTACTTTTGCATTGGTTTTTAATATCCTAGAAGAACAATGCTTTTTTTCGCGATAAACTGTAGTCAGCGCTGACGAAGTCGTGGACGAAAGCTGGTACATAATATACCTATAGCTAAATGTATACGTTAAGGGTAGAGCCTAGCCTGCCTAGCTAGACGGTAGAGCAGAGGCGTGCGCGGGACACGTACCCGTGTCACAGATAAAAAAAGTAGTTTAGGACCTTCCTTGTGACGCGCATTATTTCATTGACATTTATCAAGATTGGTTCAGCCGTTTAGTAGTGAAAAGGTAACAAACAGACAGAGTTACTTTTGCATTATTAATTATTAATGTGATGACCTGAGGTTGTTTGTTTGGAGTATGAGGCAGTGCTGGCTGCTTGTGGCAGGCCGCCTGAGGGCCTCTTACATGGCTTAACGACTGTTATTAACCAATAACAGCAGGGACCGACAGCTGAACGTGCCCTCCGTAGCACTTAGCGATGAAAAACCGCACAATACTTAGAAAAGTAATTGGTGCGGAGCCTAGGACCGAACCCGGTATCGTTGAATTATAAGTTGCACTATTGAACCGTTAGGTTACCATCGCTCTGAGGTGATAATTATGAATGATGATATGACGTGATAATCATTTATGAACATACTTCCCCGTGACTAGGGCTTTCATCACGGGAATCTCGGTCTCGAAAATTTCGAGAGTTTCGACGAATTTTGTTTTTTTTCGAGACTCGAGACTAACATTTTTGGTCACGGGAACAACGAGACTTTTGAGACTTGAGTCACTTATTAACAGTTTAAATAATCTACAAAACCAACAGCCATTTTTTAGTATGGTTACATGGATATGGCAATGGCTTAATAATTTGTTAAACCCCCAACAAGACAAAGGACAGAATATAACTTCCATGTCTATCCATGACTTGCAAACAACCTTGCACGTAGAAAAAGCTCTCTTTGAAAATGGGGGCGACATAGGGAAATACCTAAATTATTGCTACAATTATTTAATATCTATTCCCCCTACTAGCATAGAAGCAGAGAGAGCTTTTTCTAACGCGGGTTACTTTTGTAATAAAGTTAGGTCCTCTTTGTCTGAAACCACATTAAACGCCCTTTGTTTTTTTACGTGCCCACTACAAAAATGAAAAAAACTTCAACAAGTAATTTTATTTTTTTATTTACGTTTGTTTAATAAAGTACGTGATTAAAATATCTTGTTTTGACTGCCTAATTGCATAGCCTATACAGTAAGAATCCTAGCCTGTCCATAGTATGGACCCTGACCTGTGCCTGTAAGAAACCTAGTTTTGAAATAGTCTCGAAGTCTCGTTTTCCCCGGGAATTTTGAGACCACATCGAGTCTTGTTTTTTTTCCCGGGACTCGGTAATGCCTCAGACTGAAAGCCCTACCCGTGAATCAAAGTTTCTAGTTTCGTTTGGAGACTCGAAATTCCTAACAGCTATAGGTACCTACATGGTGCTGACTGCTGATTTGCTCTGCTGTTGGTATTTTGGTGCGCAATACTTGTTTACTATTATGATTACGAACTTGCATTTTGTGTATCGCCTAGTAATGCATTCAAGCTGTTTTCTTGCATTGTATAGTTTCAATGCCGAGAGTGAAGCGGTAAAATTTTCTAAACAAACCATCTGTTAATACATTTTTGTAGGATAAAATTGTAGGAAAGTTAATATAATAAAAAGCTAAAGAACACGCCTGCCCTGCCAAAAAAGAGCTTTTGGCAATAAATTATATACTGTTGGAATGTGCTTATCAAGACCTTCAATTTGATACCCATATTGTAAATTACGGAGTTTTTTTTCGTGTTTTCTGCCATATCTTGTCATACTGCCGCCATATCGAATGTTTTCAAAAAAATATATAGCCTATGTTACTCGGGAGGATGTAAGGATTCTAACGATACCCCAAACGTATAAATCTGTTCAGGCATTTAAAAGTTATGGTGGAATAAAGAAACTCAAATACATACAAACATACATGAATGCTAAAAACATAACGCTTCTTGTTTTGGGCAGTCGTGTAATAAAAAAATATTTAAAATTAAACACACTGACTTCCAATAGTGCGAAACTTAGAATCTTTTTAAAATTCGTATTTATTTCCACGATTAAAGTTTCTACAGCTAGAAGAATATCTACTTACAATTTCGTTGTCAATATGTGCAATTATTAGCAAAAAGAGACCATATTCAGGTCTCTTTTTGCTAATAAATGTGCAATTATTAGCAAAAAGAGACCTGAATATGGTCTCTTTTTGCTAATAATTGCACATATTGACAACGAAATTACGGAATTATTAATTATGAATTATTAATTATGAATTATTAATTATAAATATTCTTCTAGCTGTAGAAACTTTAATCGTGGAAATAAATACGAATTTTAAAAAGATTCTAAGTTTCGCACTATTGGAAGTCAGTGTGTTTAATTTTAAATATTTTTTTATTACACGACATAAATCTGTTCAGGCATTTGAAAGTTATGGTGGAATAAAGAAACTCAAATACATACAAACATACATGAATGCTAAAAACATAACGCTTCTTGTTTTGGGCAGTCGTGTAATAAAAAAATATTTAAAATTAAACACACTGACTTCCAATAGTGCGAAACTTAGAATCTTTTTAAAATTCGTATTTATTTCCACGATTAAAGTTTCTACAGCTAGAAGAATATCTACTTACAATTTCGTTGTCAATATGTGCAATTATTAGCAAAAAGAGACCATATTCAGGTCTCTTTTTGCTAATAATTGCACATATTGACAACCAGAAAATGCATTTTATTGTAATTTTTATTATCTTTATACACTTCGTTTAAGTGCTCTATTGACATTTTCAGGCACGTGGTATTCGAGCGCTTCGCAGGCAGTGCGATTTGGTGCTGTAATACTTCGTAATGTTATAAAATATTCTAGATACTTACTTAAAGACAACAATACCATTGTAGGTAAGTAAGGTTTTAATGTGGTTTAAGAGTTTCACGACAGAGCTTTGAATAAGTAAGTATAATTGACCGAGCGGCCGCGAAGCACGAGTGAAGCATCTCCGTTTCAGCTTGGTCAAAAATTCTTTCGTACGTCCGGATCTCTGTTCTCCTCTACAGGTCGTACTTTTTTTTTAGGCCTCGGAGATTTTTGATTGGTACTTCTGTGACGAGGTCCAAACCTCTTTCATAATAATACTCTTTTATCTTATATCTTAATTCTTTCATAATCCATTTCTTTTCATTTTGATAGTTCATTATTGATTCTACATACAAATAACCTGTCATTCCAACGTATGGATTTTTAGCAAACCCGAAATTTTTATAAAATACCAATAATAAGATTATTACAACTGGACTCTTTTAAAATACATAAAATAATACCTTCGTAAGTGGTCGTTTTCATCCATATTGTAGCACCACGAAAAAGTCTACGCACCTGTTGTTCCTGTAATTCTGTTGTCCACTGAGGCTTGGTCCCTGGGCTGGTGGAGCAAGCCCAAACCCTGGGACCGCCTCGTGACACTTCCCCAAAAAGGGAGATACTAACTTAAAGTTGGTCTCATAAAAAAATGGTGAAGATCTAATGAGGATCTTCGGCGTGATGAGCAGAATAGCTCCTCAAAATGCAGTAAATTGTTCACTTTTGGGTTTCTACCAGTTGGAGCACCTTGGTTATTAATGTTAGTTTTAAAATAAGATACTATGGAAATTATAAATCGTCATTGGATTAAAGTAGCGGCATCTAAGTAATCGTGCATTGTCACGAGAACCAAAAGTGTGTGCCAAATTTCAGCCCGATAGCTTCATTGAAAGTGGGTGAAATATTGACTGCAAAATTCCAGGAATACATACATACAAGTCAAGTTAAATAAAAGCTTTTAAAAACAGTGTAGTGTCGGTTTGTGGTTATGGTGAAGTTTAATTCCTGTTATTCCATGGTTGTTGTGTCGTTTACAGCATCGTGGTGAAAGTAGGTAGGTATGTACTATAAAGGTATAAAGATATTAGTTATTTTGTGCTGTAAGCTGTAACATCGGTATGCTGAAGAGCGTTGACCTGAATTATTCATATGAAAGTATGCGTAGCATAGAAGAAGTGCGTTGGCACGAGATGCTTGGTATCATAGATATCCTACTTACCCAAAAAACAACTTAAATAAGTATTTACCTACATCATTAAAGTAAGAGAAAAAGCACGTTTTTTTTGGCGGGGCGCCAAAAAATAGGAACTAGAAAGTTTTTATGGCAATATATTAAATATTGTTGAAATGATGGCCTTGATGAGGACATTGTTCATCAAGGCCATCATTTTCAATATTGTAAAATCCGTTGTAGAAGTTTTTTTTCACATTGTAAATGGGGCAATACTGCAGCCATTTTTTTATTTTTTTTATTAAACATAGCCTAAGTGTGTTACTCGGGATGATGTAAGGATTCTAACAATACCCCTTACATCTAAATCTGTTCATGGATTTAAAAGTTATGGTGGAATAAAAAAATCACATACATACATACATACAAACATACATGAACCCTGAAAACATTACACTCCTTTTTTGGGCAGACGTGTAAAAAGTAACTCCTCAGCAAGGCCCCTGCTCACAGATCTCATTATAACTGGGTTCACCTTCTTTCAGCTTATTTTCGTCGGAGCCATGGTTTGATCAATTGTAAAATTACTTACCTACATAGTAATTTAATTTAGTTTGAATAATAATCTCCATTATCTTGATAATATCATAATGATAGCCCTGGACCGTCTTCGGCTACATTGATAAATTCAAGTTCAAAAAATTAATCAAACGCCTTTGATTGGCATCAATCTAGTCAAGTAGAGCCGCGTGAAGATTTACTGTTATCGGCGGTATCAGCTGTGATTGCACGCTTCACCTTGTACTAGTATATATTCTGTGGCTTCACGCCGCGTCGGATATATCGCACATTGAAGTATGCGAACTTATCCGCATGTTGTGATAGTGGCATCTGCCCAAAGTGGCCAAGGTCTGCCGTGGCCATTGATTGACCGTGACGTCACCGCGTCAGTGCGGGGCGAGCGCTCGGGCTCGGCGGAATCGGGCAGAGCGTGCGCCCGTTGTACGGTGCCGCCTGCCACTTGCCATTGCCAGTCGTCCGTCACTCGCCAACCTCGCTAGCAGCCGTGCTCGTCGCACCCACCCCCTATCGATCGCCTTCATTCACTGCTTCGCTGAAACAAAACATACCGGCCTGAATTGGTGCTACAAAATACAAAAGACTCAAGACTTTCTACAAGTTTTAGTATTTCTATTTTAGGAGTGAAAGTTTAACTTAGAACTGTTAGTTGTTGAATGTTGATGAAGAGTTTTATTGCATCATGAAAGAAAAGAATACGATAAGGTAAGTTTAAGTGTTATAAGGAATTTATGTTACCAACACGTGTATATATTAAGTACATTCACAGTTTTTAAAGTTATTCTTCTACGGTTGTCTGAACGAGATCGCTCTGAGCGTTAAGATCGCCTACACTGTGATGTGAGACAGTTTCCTGTTATAATACTTTTTTTTATCGTGCTTATGAGATTAGGAAGGTACAAGTATATCGTATATCTAGGACTAGGTAACGCAGATGCTGCCAGCTAGTATGACTGGCACTTTTTTATATTACATCTACCAATTTGATCATAGAATAGGTACTGTTTTAAATGGTTAGTAAGTTTACCTATCTACTAAATGTACTTATTTATAAATTCTCGTACCAATCACGCAAATGAATAAAGCGTTCTTATAGTGGAAGGTAATTTCCATACCCGATTTGATAAACTTGATAAGTTATTTCAGCATGATATTGAAATTGAACAAACTTTAATACCTACAAATTCATCTGCTGTCAATCGATGTAAATATGTTTTATTAATTATATATCAAGACCATTTATACCATGATGTAATTAATTATCCAATGGTATAACTGGTATTAACTAGTACCACCATTACAGGTATAAATGTGACAACTTTGATATAATTCAATGGTACTTATCCATACTAATATATAAAAGTGAAACGTTGTCTGTTTGTTTGTTTGTTTGGGGAGCTTTCACGCGATAACGGCCCGACGGATTTTTATGAAATTTAGAATGGAGACAGCTTATACCCTAGAATAAAAAATAGGAAACTTTTTATCCCGGAAAATTGTAAGTTTCCGCGGAAAAACTGGAAAATGTTGATTACTCACTGTAAGGTACGGTTGCCATCACAGAATAGTTTGTGGTTGCCATGGAAACGTAATAACAAATCTGTCAAAAAACATCATACCTTGATGTTACTTTTGCATTGGTTTTTAATATCCTAGAACAAAACAGGATGATTTTTTTCGCTATAAACAGTAGTCTGCGCGTACAAAGTCGCGGGCGATAAAAAAACTAGTAACTGATAAAATACGCATGAACTGCCGTAACTACTATGACGGCTCACACGTGAAAGGGTGCTGCTTGTGGGGACTGGTCCAGCCTGTTTTCTTATTAGTTAGTTATTATTTTTATTCCAGTTTTGATGATTCTGGGTCATCTCATTGGCAATTAGAGTAGTTTCTTGGTGCTCTTTTGACTTGTAAAAGTGCTATTATTTTGCTGCGCAAAGTCAAAAAATGCCTCTCTCTTTGACTAAGCTATGTACTTAGTTAAATAAATATGTATTATGTTAATAAGGGAAGTATTTTTATAAGTTACCAGTTGCCTCTATCTATACTTATAATAAAGCAATAGGAACGAAAAAGTCTGTACAAAGAAGATAATTAAAAAAGAAATGGTCTAGGGTACATAAAATAAGCTACTGAACAAGAATATAACATTTTTAAAATTCGTGTCTGTCTGTATGTCTGTATGTTTGATCGCGCATCACGTAAAAACTACTGGACCGATTGCGATGCGGTTTCCATTGTTGGATAGCTTAGGGTTTGACTTAAAAAATGGTGAACTTGGTATTTTAATCCGATGAGCCGAGCAATCGATAAAACCTTTTTGACGGCTAACGTACCTAGGCTAACGTACCTTGACTACATACGTACCTAGGTACTTAATGAAAATCCTAGAAACTTCGGATAGTATTATTTTTCTCGCGCAAATAAATATCGCAATATACCTACATATAAGTTAATAGAATATTTTTATATGCTATCATGGAATGTCGCCGTCTGCGCAAGAACACTAGACCACTCAACCAGGAAAGCACACCTACTTAAAAGACACGAGCGAAGCGAGCGCGAACATTTTTTTATTATTATTTTCTGCTAGTTTATAACTAAGAATGTGTTACATACTCAGAGCAAATATTTAAATATATATGTCTCTGAGCACTGTAATATTATTCTACGGAACACGTGAAAACAGACAATATTATTACAAAGGCGTTCCTATGAGAGTATTTATTAAAACCTGTTACCCTGCCTACATAAATAACCCACAGCCATGTAGGTACTCGTAGTATTAGGATACCTGTAATCATAAAGGTACACATTGCTTACATACGGAAGCATAGCTGCTGACTGCCTGTGGCCGGGGAAGGTTAACATCCTGGTTCAACAGCCAAGAGCCATTAGGTCGATGTTCCGGATATCCTTGCTGCGCGTGCGCTGCGAAACAGACGGAAAATGAGAAGAACCGCAAAAAGACTTCTGTTCAGTCGTAACACAGAATAGTGAAATCTATAAACTTGCGTTAAAATTTTAGAATGAACCATGTAATGCAACAACAACGTGACAATGAGGCTCCATAAAACATTCAATAAATAGTTACTAAATCTGTTAATATAATAATATTAGATGTTCGTTTCTTGCACACTCACTCGTTTATCACGCTTAGTCCAGTCCCTTATAGAGGCCATGGTCAAGCGAATGAACTTGGCAGTACTGGCTGTTTGCGATTGGAACTAATCTGGTCAAGTTCAATGCTTCCAAGACTTGGTCAGGTCTATTCAAACTCAACATTCCACCAAACATGTACCGAACCAACTTGTGCTGCTGGGGTCACATGTTGGCTTCAACTTGCGTCCAATGCTAAATTAGCTGTAAAAGTTGGAACTCCTTAAGAAGGTTAGGTGGTATTTAAATCTGTACCAAGCACAACTCTGATCTTGTATGGAATACTAATGCCATCTCTGGGACGGCTCAGCTAAATGCTAGTCCGAAGCCTTGGGTTGCATAATAGAATTCGCTAAAAAAAAAAAACATTTAAATAGAAACGATACACGGCAATTAAGGAGGCTGACTACATCGTCACAAATTTGCCTACCTTTTAGTCTTCTAAGGGGTAGGTTAGGTAGGTACAAGGTACAACCTGTACACGACTTAAGGCCCGGTTCTAGCACTTTTAGCAATTTCCGATCGTTTTTGAACATGTGTATCTTGTTTTATAATTAACCCAGAACTATGAAATTGATATCACATCGAAATTTTACATATTTTCTCGTACTTTGTAAACTCAGAAACATGATTAGTATGAATTCACTCGATAGAAAATGAAATCAAAGGTAACACTACTTTATGCTTAGAACATTGATTGTAAAGATAACCCGTCACTAAATTATATCAAAGATATACCAAAAGAAAGAGCTTATTATGGTTGAGAAAATGGCTAGACACTTTTAAATTCAAAGCTTTAGTTTTCCTACAAATAAATAAAAACCTTAAATCTTACTCCCGAGATATTGTATCATCTTTCCCGCTCTACTTGATCACGGATGACAAAAAATTCACTGATACCCGGCCTTAACTAAACATCTCACTGGAATGCAACACCCTCTTAGACATGAAAATTCACTGATACCCGGCCTTAACTAAACATCTCACTGGAATGCAACACCCTCTTAGACATGAAAATTCACTGATACCCGGCCTTAACTAAACATCTCACTGGAATGCAACACCCTCTTAGACATGAAAATTCACTGATACCCGGCCTTAACTAAACATCTCACTGGAATGCAACACCCTCTTAGACATGAAAATTCACTGATACCCGGCCTTAACTAAACATCTCATTGGAATGCAACACCCTCTTAGACATGAAAATTCACTGATACCCGGCCTTAACTAAACATCTCACTGGAATGCAACACCCTCTTAGACATGAAAAATTTACTGATACCCGTCCTTAACTAAACATCTCACTGGAATGCAACACCCTCTTAGACATGAAAATGCACTGATACCCGGCCTTAACTAAACATCTCACTGGAATGCAACACCCTCTTAGACATGAAAATTCACTGATACCCGGCCTTAACTAAACATCTCACTGGAATGCAACACCCTCTTAGACATGAAAATTACGTCATCAGCGCGAGATTTATATAATAAGTCGCACGCGTTGTAGGCTTAAACACTATATCCCCTTACTGCATGAGACTTGATTTTCGTTGGAAAAAATTAATGTTAAAGTATTGACCTTGAAGATTCAACATAAAATAATTAAAAAAATCCCTGTGACACATTTCCAAAGAAAAGCCGGAAAAATAAATATAACCCAAATCCCACATCTGCCATATCATGCAGTAACGGGAGCAAAAATTTAATTCCCAGATATGGCATTAGTCTACAACGAACAAAAACACGACACCCGGATACGCTTGACATAATTCGAACAGTAAAGAACACGCATGTATGATTCACCATCGACGGCGTCGTCTCGTCACTTAACTTCAGGTGAAATTGCATTCAAACACTCGCTTGGCAGCAATAAAAAGCCCATGAATTTCATCATCATCATCAGCCTTTTTCAGTCCACTGCTGAACATAGGTCTCTCGCAAAGCACGCCACTGAGCTTGATCATCTTCTTTTCCAACCGCCGCATGCCATCTTGCGTATATCGTGGCTCGCTAGCCGGAGGGCGCCCTACACTACGTTTGCCGAGTTGCGGTCTCCACGAATAGTGTATAACGTATTCCGCGCCCATGCCCATACAAAAAGAGAAAACACTAATCCACCCCTAAACATTATCCGATATCAATTTTTTTTTGTAAGTTTGTTTCATTAATTAACTACGAATGTATATAAACTACAAACTACAAATACTTATTTAAACAATTTTCTAAAACTTCAATGTTATTTTTTTACGCTGAAAGTAAGACAAATTAAAAATACTCTTTATCAAAAACAAAAAGCTTCCTTTAAAAAAATTAATCGTATGCTAAGTGTATAAATTTGAATGTACTGTGGTATAAGCGAAGGTTATATTCTATTCAAGCTATTGACAACTAATAACACTAGTGGCTCTGTGAGCTGTAGACCTCGTGAGTACAAACTTTATCAAAAATCTAGCGGTGCACAGTAGCGCCATCTAGTTAACTTAAACTTATAATCAAGGTGTTCCATCAATCCCTACACAGTAGGTAAATAGCTGATTCCACAGATTTCCAATGGAAGATATCTACTGCATTTTGAGGAGCTCATCACGCTGAAGATCCTCATCAGATCTTCACCAAGTTTTTATGAGACCAACTTAAAGTTACTATCTTTCAAATAAAGAAAGAGCCATCGAAATCGAATCGAACGCGGAGACATTCAGTAGCCCCCTTTTTGCCTCTTTTTGGGGGTAGTACAATCAAAAATCCGCGACGCCTTAAAAATTCTAAAAATTTTTTTAACCTGTATACCAAGTTTCGGTAAGTAATCAGTTGAGAAATGTGACCTGTAGAGTAGAACAGCCGAATAGACATCCGGACTTTTTGCCCAAGCTGAAACGGAGACGCTTCGCTCGCGCTTCGCGCTCGCTCGGTCATAAAGATTTCAGATCAATTTAGGGGGTGGAAAGTGCTTTCCCTCAAAACACCAATTATATCAAAAACTGTACTACTAAAACTCACCCTATCTATCGCTTATATGGGGGATCGGGGGAGGAGTTGAGATAGCAATACATTTTGTCAATACCTATTTTGCGACTCTACTCTTAAGAACACGTCTACCCCAACTCTTTGCCCCAACGGTTCGACATTTAAGACCATTAGCCCACTTCAACTTACTAATACTATGGGTTATGTGGATAACTTTGGTTCTCGTTCCGAATTCGATCATCTAGAGAAACTCCGAGTATAGCCCTAGTAAAGTATGGTACCCATATTTCGATGATTGACATTTAAAGGGTTCTGCTCTTCCCAGAAAATACAGTTTCAGAGGATAGGTACTGGAAGAGAGTACAAATGAAAAGCTATTGAAAAGTTTCACAGGTTTCTTTATGCGTTTGAATGACGAGACGAGCAGGTCGCTCGCCTGATGGTAAGCGGCACGCCTGCAATTAACAATTGCAGTGCCACTCAGAACAAGACAAAATCATCGGTAGGCCTCGGTTCCATTTGTGTTATGAATACCAGGCGCGCCAGTTATAATCATAATATTTTTATTGTAGAAGTAGGTACCTACTTTACCACAATCTATTGTAGACATAAGATAATAGTTTAATTTCTTATTCCGCTAACCTGATTTTATTTTAACCTCTTTAATTTAATCTCGGGAAGTGATAAACCACACATATAAAACTCTCAGAACGGTGATACGTAACTAGGGATATAATGTTTATTATGTTTGAAAGCACGTGCCCAAAACGAGTTCACATTTTCCTATACAAATTATCTCTCAAACCAGAAATCTAAAATAGATAGGTACTTATAATTCTCACGGAATATTGTATGTAACCACTGTTAAGGCCGGAAATCCCAACGACTAATAGGTACTTGCTTGTTAGATGATACCTGCATAACTCCGCACGCGATCCGAATAGGTTGAACAAAGGATACGTACCCATGCCGAAGAGGTATCCACTATCCACGCCACAAAAAAAAAACTGTCTGCGTATGTCTTGTGCCACAGATTAGGTGACATATACTGATGAGGCAACTGTACATCCGTTATATTATAGAGCCAGGTAGAGTATAGGCAAAATATATTATGTGATTATTCTATGGATTATACGCTACACTGCGCGATGCGAGTAGGGGTGAATAGTGAATATCGATGTTGATTAAACCATTTGAGCTAACCCTACTTTAACATGATTATAAGTGATAAATAACACCGCCGCACCCTCGCTTTACACTCATATTGCACCATATGAGAATGAGGCTGGTGAAACGCAAGCTTAATCAATGCAAATAAAAATAAATTTCTAAAAAAAACAAAAAGCCGACTGCCAACAAAACTAACTAGAAAACTTATGCACATAGAAATAACCCGACTGCGAATGGTTGCTCACCAACTTTAAATCGTTATAGATAATGGTCATTCGAAAGGAAAAAATGATAAGAGAAATCTAAATGTTCATTTTCAATTCAATCTATTCAATTATTTAAGTAGCATAAGTCGTCGATTTTCAATTTTTTATTTTTCACTTCTGTCGCAAGATTAAGACGTGTGAATTATCAAAATTGGTCCATGTAGTGCCACAAAGGAACAGACATACAGATATACATGCCTGTGCTGCCTTTTCTTTAACAAGATCTAGTCTGAAAAGTATGAGTATTTTCTTATGGGTTCGGAGTACCTACACGTAGATTTAAAAAATAGATTAACTCTAGGCACCTATATAGTTATGCTATGCTCTAGTTTTATTTTATTATACCAAGAACAAAATGTAGTTTGGATCATACATTTAGATGACCATACTACGAGCGTGTTTCATAATATGACGCAATCCCAATATATATAGAAGAGGAAAAAATATTACATACCTACCTACATGTGTAGCTACTAAACATAATGTTACATTATGTAAGTACGCCAGCTGCGAACTTCTTGTTCACAGTTATAGACGCCGATAGCAATATTAAAATGACCTTTAATTATGTATACAAACAATCAATACTGAACAACATTAGTTATTCGTTTATTTCCTTAAGTGAACCGCAAGTTATGGATGATGGATGGTAGGTATTTCAAGCATCACTTTATACACGACTTCCCAAAAAAGGAATGTAATGTTTTCGAGTTCATGTATGTTTGTAAGCATGTAAGTTTCTTTAGTCCACCATAACTTTGAAATGCCTGAACAGATTTGGATGATTGGGGTATCGTTAGAATCTTTACATCATCCCGAGTAACAAAGCCAAACATTTATTTTATTTAATTCGGTTTTGCTGCGGTATGGCTCCATTTTCTTATGCGAAAAGAATATGTTCGTCTAGTTTTACTAACAAATTGAAGGCATTTGTGAGCACATTACATTTTTTATTATTTATTAGCATAATTAGGTACCTACTTATTCAGTCGTGTTTTTTTTTAAAATTTATGGCTTGTTAATTATCGAACGTGAAGCTCTTTCAAAATGTTTTCAGGGATTATGGAGGTGGTACCAGGTACCTATTACCTAGTTTTTTAATTAGAGCCTAGCAACGTTTTTACTATGTTTATAAGTACCAACCTAATAAATATACAGTTCAGAATATGTTCAGTTAAATTTCTGATACCGTAGTATTTTTTAGAACAGAAATCAATTAATAATGATAAGAATTTTATTATTGTCTGTCTATACTATGCTATGTACAAATAACATTATAAACTGACTAGACTGTCATTCTTATCAAACAGGAAATGTCGCGAAATTATTAGGGGAATCAAGTTTAGGGGCTCTATCGCCTAACTCAAAGATAGAGCGATAGCGATACCAATGCACAGTCCGTCCTTGTCATTGTGTTACGTTATGACAAGGATGGACTGGGCATTGACGTCATAAACGATTACAATTCCCAAAGCAATTGAATTAGGCGGTCGGGCCCCAGAACAGCTAAAAGTGATTGATCCTGTCCAGAAATCAATTAACTCTAGGTTATCAATGCAAACCGTAGGTATATACATACATATTGTCCATGTGTGTACTGTGGTACAGTCACAGGCAATACAACATTTAACTGTTTCAAATTTTCAGACTGAAGTTTTCTTTACTCTTTGTGGTCAGAGTTCTGTCTTGTACTATTATGTATTCTGTAGTTCTGTTCAAAGTTAAGTAGGTACATTTTATCAATAAAACATGATGCAAAACCGGAAAGAGGGAAGAAGGTTCGTAGGACGTCCCCCACGATGATGCTGTGGAAAATATCAGCAATTGGATGGTCACTATATTTTTAACAGAAGTTCGTCCATTTATTTATTCAAAATTATAATGCTTCCATAAATAATTACATATGTACGCCTGATTGTACCTACTACACAGGCGTAGGTACGTGTAGTAGTATAATAGGACGAGAAGGGATCGGGGCGGGTCACCCCGATAACGATTCAATCACTCCTCGTCAGTCTTCTATTAACTTTCTGGATAAAGGACGTCATGAACAGCTAAAATCTTAGTGTGTTCAATGAGGAAATTTGAATATACTCGTACCTAGTGATATTTTCATTGAACAAAATGGCAGTGATTGTGTTTGGTTACGTTATTCACTTCCAAAGACATTTCAGAGTGGTTAAAGTACAAAGGTAGGTAGCAATAACAAACGAGGATTTAAATAAAGTATTGCTGATAATAATAAAGGTTCGTAGAATACTAAACATTATGTATTTAATATAATAGTTCATGTAGAAGACAATCGAAACTTTATTTCAAAAACAAATTAGGAACGAATTAACCAAATTGTTGATTTTTGTCTTTATGAGACCACACCGATTCATTCTTGGGAGTGACTCTATTGTATACTTTGATCATGCACCATATTGGAATCGGGTCTGAGCCTGATGGATCCAGGCCCCAGGTACCAGAGATATCAATGTTGGGGATGTGAGAACTACACCAGTGTAGGAACACCGTCCATTTAACTGACATTAGATGTTTAAGATCCAGGTGATGCGATGTCAGATTTACCTGTCTACTGGTCTCATGTACTGTCTAATTGTCTAATAGTTATTCAATGCCTGGTCCATTATTAGACCCTCATGGTGAAATGCATAATATTTAAGCTTTAACTCGTTTTTATGTCCTTTTTCATTGAGGTTTCCTTTTCACTTTGTGTCTTCTTAGTTCAATTTGAAATAGTGTAACTTGTTATACATGTCTAGGTTGGGTATAGAAATGTTACAATATGATAAAAGGCAATAGTTCTCGATTGTTTCGTTACAAATATAGATAAAGGTAATGTTTGGCAACAAAACCAGACCAGTTGGCAGACCACCAACGCGATGGGTGGATGATATTGTCCGATTGCAGGTAAAATAAAACTAGGCGTAGGTTGGCACAGGACTGGTGGTGTGAGCGGAGCAATAAAGAAGAGGCCTATGTCCAGCAGTGGATAGATACTTCGGACTGATGATGATGATGAACAAACCATCGTGTCCGTGTCAGTCAACGACACATATTGATGGTCGATGAACACTTTTTCTTCATTATTCCGTTGAGTGACGAGTCGAGCAGGTCGCTCGCCTGATGGTTAGCATCACGCCTGATCAAAACAGTTGCAGTGCCACTCAGAACTTTGGTTGGATAATCTTGCGCGTCACTGTAAAGTGCACTACATTGTGCTATCCACGCACGCATGCACGCAGTTATTGCTGACTTATTAATATATTTCTATCTAACGCTCTGAGATCATATTTATATACTAGCTGCACCCTGCGGCTTTGCCCGTGTGTAAAGTTTGCCACCCCCGTTCACTCCTAACGAAATGGGCGGATTTTCAGAAATCCCTTTTAGGCCAGTAAGTAGAAAAATGTGCCTTGCAAACGGTTGTCTAAAAATGATTTTCACATATGTTGATATGGCATATACTCTGATGAAAAATCAAAGTTTTCGACCTTGCGGGGTTGGAGCGTTAGCCGCCCTCTTGAAGGGGCGAAAATTAGTTTTTTTTTTCTAAATCGTTCTTTAACAGTTTGCTTTATGGCAAAAGTGTGTATGAAAAGTATAAAGAAGACAATATTTGCAACATTTTTAGCTTTCACAGTTGTTCTGTTCTGTATGACACCATAGGTAAAAAGTTACAAGAAGAAAATCCTCTTTACTAAAAATACTCCAATGCCGGAGTGTATTCTTAACCGCTGACTGTAGAGACTTTACCTATATTTAGAGAGTGTTTATAAAGAGGTAACAACGTACACGAAAAGACGAATTACAAAACAAACGCATTTCAAGGTTTCAGGAATTGTCAAAAGTATTCACAATTTTCCTATTTTTTATGAAATACTGAGACTGAATATTCATTTTCAAAAATTTTGAAAATTCCTTATACACGTGTAAAATTTCGGGACCTTACATTTAAAATTTCGACTGGCTAATGTCAACAGTGTCTTCAAAATAGGGGTATTTTATTAAAACTTTGACGCCCCCTTTTTAAACCCCTTGAAATGAGTTTATTTTTAATTCGTCTTTTCGTGTAGGTACGTTGTTACCTCTTTATAAACACACTCTCCAAATATAAAGTCTCTACATTCAGTGGTTAAGAATATACGTTGTTCTGGCATTGGAGCATTTTTATCAATGATGTTTTTTTCGCTTCTTGTAACTTTTTACCCTTGAGACTTACAGAACATGCTATATAGCCACTTTTAAAATAAAGCTAGAACTATAGAACACTGAACACTCTATCAGTTATAGAACTATTTAGATGAAATCTACATTTGACCCCTTCAATTTAAGATGGCGGCTAACGCTGGGAGCGTTAGCCGCCCCTCGAGGTCTAAAACTTGTTTTTTTCGAAATGACCTCATAGCTAAGCAATACAAATCAAAACATCTTCTACACCACCATTTGTAGAGCAAAGCTTAATATTTCCCTCCAATGACTAGCTTATTTATTATTGGACCCCTAGAGTTCTAAAGGAATATTTCTTCCAAATTTCAAATTTCTTCGTTACCTGTTAGCTTAGGCTACTAAGTTAAACGTTGTCTGTCAGTCAGTCAATATTATATACCACCATTGTAATAAATAATAATAATAAGTATTTATTCAGTTATAGTTGATAGATTTACAGTTTTGAAACTTATAATAATTAGGGCTAGGTAAAGGTATATTAAAAACAGCAGGGTATCTGCTGCTGAACTAGGCTTAACGTCCGTGATTCAGCATACAGCGCCCAGCATTGTATAGGTATATAACACCTACATATACCTATAATAATAAACTTAGAAGAATGTTCTGGAAATCATTAAAGCTAATTCCTAATTCTTGGTCACAGGTGACCGTACAGATCTTTTTGTAAAGATCTGATATGAAGCTGTTTTTCTTTTATCTTAAAACTAGCTATGCCCGCGGCTTTGCCCGTGTGGTAATTGCATTTAAAAGTAGCCCATACGTGTTATTCCAGGGCATAAAGTACAATCAATATACTACATGTCTTCAAAATTCTTTCAGCAGTCAAATAGGATTTTATCGATTTTTCGCCATGTAATCATCGGATTAATATAACATGTACCTCAGTTTTTAAGTCAAACAGTGAATAAAAACTGAGCAACAAACATACAGACAAACAGACACGATTTTAAAAAATGTTATGTTCTTGTTCATTTTTTTTATTGACCGAGCGAGCGCGAAGCGCGAGCTAAGCGTCCCCGTTTCAGCTAGGGCAAAAATGCTTTCGTATGTCCGGATGTCAGTTCGGATCTCTGTTCTCCTCTAGAGGTCGCATTTCTCAACCGATCTAGACGAAACTTGGTATACAGGTAGAACGAATTTTTAGAATTTTTCAGTCGCGTTTAGTTTCTATTAGGGGGGTACTACCCCCAAAAAGGGGCAAAAAAGGGGCTACTGTATATCTCCGCTCTGTTAGATCCGATTTCGATGGTTCTTTTTTTTATATGAAAGATAGTAACATTAATTTGGTCTCAAAAAATTTGGTGCAGATCTGATGAGGATCTTCGGCGTAATAGCTCCTTAAAATGCAGTAAACTTCTCACTTTTAGGTCTCTACCAGTGGAATCAGCCCTTTGCCCACTAGGTAGGGATTGATGGAGCACCTTGGTTATTTAATGTTAGTCTTACATTAAGGTAACTAGATGGCGCTACTGTGCACCGCTAGACAAAAAAGTTTGTGCGCGCGAAGTCTCCAGCTCACAGAGCCACGTTATCTTTTTTGTACAGATATTTTGGTACATACTGCTTTATTATAGGTATAGAAGTTCTCCACGAAGCATGTATTAACTATGCAAACAAAACACTAAACAAGTTGTTACAATCAACTTCATCTTTCAAACTTTTAGTTACCCAGGTTAAGACCAGGGTTATTAAAATGGCATAGGCTGAATGATTTGTTTCCCTTTGGCCACAGGTTCAGGGTTCAGGAACAAAGAGTTTGTGCATAGTAACACAGGCGTCCATTGTGAATTCGAGAGCCGACCGAGCTCGATCGATATGTCCCCGAAATAAATCATTTTGTTTGTGCACTTTTGTGAGGAACCGTTGATTGGAACTGGTTTCAGCTCATAAAGTATGTAATAGTTATTGGATTTCGTGTATAGTAGTTACATGGAGCATGACTGGCTTTTTACTATGTAAAAAGCCAGTCATGCTTCTTTTACTGATAATCTACCTTCCTCTGTTATCATCGTACCTTTGTGAAGTTGAGTGGTTGACGTTAATCTGTCTACTGGACTTTATAGATAGTCAATTGTTATATAACAATACATAACTTAAAAACTAAAACCTGGTCGGGTAAAAAATGACACCTCGCTTGTCAAAATTGGACCAAGTTTTTGGTTTTAACACATAACCCTTCCTATGATTCGGGTAAAAAAGTTACGCTATGACACTCTATTATACCTGAAGATGAATCGATTGACAACTTGACACGTCGCTTGTCAAAATCGGATTAAAAGGGGTGACGAATATCAACATACCCACATACATACATAGACTGTTAAACTCATTACCCTTCCCTTGCTTCGTCGTAGTAGGGTAAGAAATGTTTCTGTGCTGTTTGTTGAATACACAGAGTAGGTACCTTTCGAATAACACAGGAGCAAGTGTTTTTACTTATACCATTAATAAATCTCATACAATGGATTTTCACCAGGAAAAACCATGGATAAGATTGTAAATATGTTCTTTTTTTGTTAATGCCGTGCCGCGTTTTTGTGGTTGTGGTGCCTCATTAAAATTACATAAGCCTTAATAAGATTTAGTGTTATTATTTATTCTGTGCCTTAACTGCCTTAGAGGACATAATTGACTCTAAATTCCCATTTACCGGCAAAATCCATACAAAGAGAGCGATTTAATGCGTGATTAGCGATAACTGACATTTCTGAGTGCGGCAGTAAGACTTTTAAGTAATTTAACCTAAGCTGCTAAATACAGCAAAATAAATGTCATAAAAGGAGCTCTTGTATAGAGGAGAAGAAGAAGAAGTATAGAGAAGTCTTCATGAGAAGTTTATCTGATAACCTCAGATTTAAGATGTAAGAGCCATGAAGGAATTGAAAACATTCCTGAAGATAGCGCGGGGAAGAAGGATTAAACAGTACTGTGTAGGGAAAAGAATGGATGTGAGTATTCCGAAGAAGGAGAATAATGGCCACTTTAGCTTGATACGAAATTGTGGTGGTCATTCTTGCGTAAGCCAAATTGATTATACATATTATCACACAACTGTCGGCGAAAAACTGGTTTTGAATCCGATATATTAACAACTCGTTCGTGCGGATAAGAATATATACCTAGGTACCTAAATAATTACAATTCCTACTATGACATTCAATTTGCTATTTTATAGATTCAAGCAAAATATTATTTTTTTCTATTTAAACTGGTTTAGCTACTGTATAAATCCTTAACGTTATCGACGTGGTTTTTGAATTTGAAAAACCGCTAGCTTTTATCTAAGTAGGTAGTATATTTTGGCTGCGCTATCGCACAGTCATGCGCTACGTTTAGTTTAGTGCTTGGTTATTGCTTATTATTAGAATGGTTGAGTGATTTACGCTTCCGATTGATTGATACTCTACCGACCTCACCGCACCCCCAAAGGCGAATAAATCAACAGTATAATACCATCCGCAATCAGCATGACGTCTGCTTGTTTCAGTTATATCATTACCGACATAGAGTTCTACGAAATGTTTATAAAACAAAGAAGCTCAAAACAGAACAATGACTGCGCCGTTTTGTTTTTAAACATTTCATCTATTTTTACTTCTACGACATTCAACAAACTCTCGAGTCAATATCAAAGTAGAGGAACAAATAGAGGATAAAGATATTCTTGTATACATTTCTTTATTTCTAGGTTTTATCTAAGGTCAAAAGATTTCTGAGAGAATTTAAGAACAGGGCTTGCTTCCACTATGTCGGATGTCGGCCTTATTAGGTATTTGTATTCTCTTTAGTACCGGCTCCAAGCTCCAACGACCTTTCCTGGTTTCAATCCCCGAAGATGAGACGCATTGGTTTCAGTATTTTCAGTACCCCTGTCATATCTTACCCTGAAAAATCCATACCTACTCCGTTATTTTAATCAAAATCGTTAGAGCCATTTCCGAGACCGCCAATTAATCATTAGGTTTCACAGAGCAATGGTAGCCTAGTGGTTTACTAAAGTGCAAATTGGAATCCAACGAAACGGGGTTCTCTTCTGAGCTTCCGCACCAATATTTTTTCTAATAAAGAATGTGCTGTTTCCGTGCTGCGGAGGGCACGTTAAGCTGTCGGTCCCGACTGTTATTTAAGCCATGTCAGAGGCCGTCGGGCAGCCTGACATACTCTGACATCAGAGGCCAGCATTACCTCATACGAAAAGCAAGCTAGGTCTCACAGTCACCATTTATATCAATTAATGTTTATGATCAACATGAGAAAGCCAAGACTATTTTTTTCGGTCCAGGAGCGTCTAGTCCGACATTGTAGGAATGTACTCTCTAGGTTCAATGTCATTTATTTTAAGATTGTAATGTAATATTTCACGTTCATTACCAAGGCCGGAGTTGCGAAATGCCTCGATACGTGACATAAATGTACATACATATACCTACTACACCTACGCACTTTTACACACAAATACCTACATACAATAATTTATAGAAGGTTCTTGGAAGCTTCCTTACACATAAGAAGATATAATAAAAAATACAGCTTCTTAGTACACCTATAGATAACAATATATGATATAGATATGGTCGCGGGTTCTAATCCTGCAAGGTGCAATCATTTGTGTGATGTGCAGAAATGTTTGTTTGTCATGGATGTGATATTCGTATTTATGTATGTTTATCCGTTATCTAGTGCCCATATTACAGGGTACCTATCCTAGTTTGGGGCTAGGTAATTGGTGTGGAATTGCCCCGAATATATTTAGAATATATATTTAATAATTGAAAATTGGGTTTAGCTTTTTTATGTTTAGATGTACTGGATTTTTCCTGAGAAGACTCTGTTATATTATATACTCGTAAGAGACCCTTTAAATCGCTGTTACTGTAAAAGCTCATAGAATCGTTACAGCCATTTTAATGAGCCATTACTGGAATATTTTACGAGAAATGTTCTTGTTATAAATATTACCTGAGCACAAACCTTGTTTGAACATAACGAACATGAAAGAGAACTCTCTCGCTCCAACCCATAATGGCTCGCTGAAAACCAAATAGCGATGGATTCTAGTTGTAGCAAATTATTGGTACATAAACTAACACACCAAGGGGGGCCAAGAATAAAAAAAAAAAAAAAAACACCTTTAATATCCTTTTTTTTTATTGGACTTATTTATTCACACTGAACTATTAAAACATATATTGCAACCGTACACATCGGCACGGAATAACAGAAGATATATCGATGAGGTTCCACTATGTGCAGATAATAAACAATAGTACGAGCTATCTATTACTAACTTACATATTCAGTTGGTAAAACTGACATTATTATTTATTTATGTCTAGACAAGTCTTGGTCACATGGTGAATAGGTATTCACGCGATATATATACTTAGGTAAGTATATATATATCGCGTGTCTTGGTCACGGTAATGGTATCTTGGTTGAGGTTTGTTGTGTGTACTACAACCTGTCCATTTTCCGTACCTATACTGCCCTGCCCTGCGGCACCGCCCGTATTTTTCCCACGCTTTGCAAATTAATTTTATGTCCAACTGCATTAGGGTAAAAAACTGATTAGCAGTAACGAACAAACAACAACAACATACTTTACCTTTTTATAATATTACTAGCTGTGCCCGCGGCTTTGCCCGCGTGGTCATTTCTCTGGGTTAAAAGATCGTATGTTTTATTCCAGGGCCAAAACTATCTACCTATATTGTACAAAATATCAAATTTCGTTCAGCCGTCAAATAGTATTTTATTGATTGCTCGGCATCTACTCATCAGATTGAGATGCCAAGTACACCAGTTTTTAAGTCAAATTTTAAGCTCTCCAACAGTAAAACCCGCATCACAATCGGTCCATTAGTTTTTTCGTGATTCGCGAACAAACAGACATACACGATTTAATAACAATGTATATTCTTTTTCAGTAACTTATTCTAAGTATCCTAGACAATTCTTTATCATCTTCATTGTACAGACTTTTTGATACTTAATGCATTATCATAAGTACACTGCATGGCCTTCAAAACTTAGTACGAGTAGGCAACACTCTTATAAATAAGTAAAAAATTTTAAAAAAATTTTTTTTTTTTGTTGCTTTAACTTTTATGTTTTTAAGTTCTTTTTTCTATCTTTTTTCTTTTTTTTTTCGTTTTTTTTCTTTTTGGCTTTTCACTTTTAACATTATTAAGTTTTTTTTTTGCGTTGTTATCGGTTTGTGAGCTATCCTGAAAGTTTCAGACAGATAGCTTTGATAGATAGATAGATTTGAATTGCAAGATTCCAGGAAAGACAAAATACATACATAGATACATACATAGATAGATAGATACAAGTGAAGTTTAATAATAGCTTTTAAAACAATAGTTTTTATTAAATTTCTTGGCCCACACATCGGATTGACATAAACAAAGTATACCAGTTTTTAAGTCTAAGCCTAAGCTATCCAACAGTGTGGTACTGAGTTTTGAAAACCAGTGTAAACAGATAGAATATAGATTGTGATAATTCCTTACCTCTTTGACAGTGATGGCGCTCACGAAGCGATGCTCAACGGGGGCACAGAAAAGCCCCCAAAGCTCACATACAGCCAGACGAAGAAGAAAGACGACTACGACGCCCTCCAGAGCTTCCTCCGCAGCATCAGCTCCACCGCCACGCTCCCGCCTTACATCAAGGGAGAGACCTACTCATCCAAGAAAGGAGTATTTAACCAGGTAAAATATTCCTCACTTCCGTCTTCTAAGTTTGAAGTAGGTACCTATTTTTAAGTACTGACTATTTTTGCCAGATTCACAAGACGTAAAAAATATATTTAAAAAAAACGGCTACCCTGCCAAAAACGAACTAAAAAGGACTAAAAACAAGTGATACTTTTTAGTGGCATGTTTTGAGTTATGCCAATAATTGCTGTATTGTGTTCATCAAGGCCTTCAATTTGATACCCATATTGTAAAGTACTACATTGCTCGCGCGAAAAAGCTACCAAGCGCACGACCACGCGCATACAGTGCATGCGCACTCGTAATAAGGGAAGGATTTTTAAATAAATCCAAACTGACGCAATACCAAATAAAAAATAATATTATGATACGTTACTCGGGATGATGTAAGGATTCTAACGAGACCCCATACATTCAAATCTGTACAGGCTTTCAAAAGTTACGGTGGAATAAAGAAACTCACATACAAACATGCATGAATCCTAAAAACATACTCCTTTTTTTGGGCCGTCGTGTAAAAATTGAAACGAAATCCTCTCGCAATGAAAGAAAACGACCAAATATATAGGTACGTGCAATGAGAGAAAATTTAAACATTATTGGGCACGTGGATGGCGTAAAACGTACTGATTATATGCTCTTTGACTCTACGATAGACTTATTATCCTTAGGTATAGAATACAGCACATATTCAAGGTCCTAACCCACATCAAAATTTTGCAACGTTATAAACAACTAAGCTACTTGACTTATAAGCAACTGATCTTGAAGCAAAGTTTGCTTAAAATGTAGCTGCTTACTAACATTGTTACTTAGTAGGTAAATACTATACACGTGGTGTCCACCTACAGTGCCAACAAATCCTGTAAATATGTATGTTCTGCGATAAGGTTTTATGAGTTGTTTGTCTTTCACAGAACCAAAAGAGTTGGGATTGCGGTTTTCTTTTTTGCGTGGTTTGGTCTGTGCGGTCTACCTGGCTGGCGTTTACTAAAACTATGCTTTGTTCACGTACTTGAGCGCCTCGTCCTTAATCAGCTTTGTAGTTTCCTAAATAGAAATAGTTTACTTAACCCTATGCAATCCGGTTTTCGGGCTGGTCACAGTACGGTAACTGCACTCCTTAAAATAATAGATAACATACGTTTTGGCTTGGAAGAGGGTCAGCAGACTGTGCTGACATTATTAGATTTCAGCAATGCTTTTAATACTGTCAACTTTAATATTCTTCTCGCCATTCTACGCTCTATTAACTTATCTCAGTGCAGTGGTTGATTAGTTTCGCAGTTATTTGCATGGTCGCTAGCAGCGAGTACGCCTCAATGATCATTTTTCTTCGTGGTGTGATACAACTTCTGGTGTACCGCAAGGTGGCGTTCTTTCTCCTCTCTTGTGTGCAATTTTTATTAATTATATATCAGTACATATAACCTCTCCTTATCACTTGTATGCCGATGATCTCCAAGTCTATTGCCAATGGAAAGTAAAGTCGTTACGAAGAAGAGTTTATAAATTCAACTTGTTTTGGTTTTACTTATAAACACTTCTTGTAACTCAATTGAATTTTGCACAAACATTTTATTAGCTGCTAATCACTGAATTCGGATTACATGTGGGAAGGGTTACGTACTTTCTCGTGTGGCGTAACCGCATTAATTAGGTGCAATGCACACAATTGGCCTCACTTGGCCTTGGACACAATCACAAATTCGGAGTGGCGTTTGCATAGCACGGGTTAGCAGTGACTCTCATACGCGCTACTACATGTATTTGTTATTTACGCATAAACGAAGAAGCACAGAATAAATAATAGTACAAGACCTCAGTGAAAATGTATCTGTGTTTGTGTCTAGTCCGCTTTTTGTCTACTATACCATACTATATACTACTACTATACTACTGTGTTAAATAAACCATTCCCTACATCATTGACCTAATTATCCTCGATAGAGTTGGAAGGTTATATACCTATACCTAGGTACAACCAAGTAGGTACATTTAAACTGGTATATAATAATAATAACCGAGTGTCAACGAAACTCTAGCAGATATATATTAAAGGATCAGATCCCTATCTCAGAAATAAAAGCGTAATTACTGTAATAAGCAAGAATTTGTTTTTAATTATATGTTCATCACTAAAAGGCGGGAAAAACGATCTATCCACCGACCATATACCATCCACCGACTAGGTACATTTTCCATATTGAATTCACGTTTAATGTTGCCATTTTAATAAAATAAATACAGATACAATATAATACACAAATGTTACTTCGCAAAGATGAAAATATGGTAATTAGTCTAACAATATCAATATTTATGATGATTAACAAACTGATAATATAAATAAAGTCTTTTTTTTTGTTAAACGTAGGTAGTTATCTAATTTGCAAAAAAAAAACTGTGCTATGATAATAATATATTATACAGGCTGAATTTATCTAAGTAGGTATACTTAGATCCAACTTGTTAATTCTTGGTATCATTATCTCGACTTACTGTAAACTAGTTTTTGTTGAAACATCCGTTCCGCCTTTTAAGCCCAAACCGAAATAAATTGCCACAAAAAATCTTGCAAATACCTAAATAGGTAACAAGTACCGTCTTGGCAAGTAGGTAGGTACAGTTTTTTTGTGACAATATTTACAGTCTCACATTCACATGCATTTTTGGCTGTAGAATAGAATAACAAGCAAAAATATATTAAGTACCTAGGTATCTATAATACAGTATATTTGTTGTGCGATTTTAGTTTAGGTACTTCGACCGATTGCAAGTCATGTTATCTTAGAAGATCAATACATAAGCACCTATTTTTAAAAGTCAGTAGTAAGTTTTTTTATTTTTTACTAGCTGTACCCGCGGCTTCGCACCCGTGGCCATTTCTCTGGTATAAAATAACTCTATTGCTATCCCAAGACCTAAAATAGCAATATACCAACATTTAAACAAAATTCCTTCAGGCGTCAAAAAGTTTTTATCGTTGGCGCGGCTTTTACTCATCGGGTTGAGATACCAAGTACCCCAATTTTTAAGTCAAACCTTTTGCTATCCAACAATGTACGCAGCATCGCAATCACTCCAGTAGTTTTTACATGATGCCCGAACGAATAAACAAACAGACATATAGGACCTAAAAAAATTGTTCTATAGCTTATTTTAAGTACCCTAGACCATTTTTTTATTATCTTCTTTGTACAGACTTTTTCGTACTTATTGCTTTATTATAAGTATAGAGTTTAGATATTATTTAGAGTTTTATCTAGACTTCTGCCAGATCAATAGTTCAAAGTTTTCGCCCTTTCGCTCGCGCTATTTTTTTTTTAATAATTTTCATTATGATCTAGTATTATGTTTTGTTCTAAACTTATGTATTGACATAAATAGCTCAGAACTTTTGAATTCTTCGCCCTCGTGTATTTTGATCATTTCATTTGAAATTATGTTTATATTAATGCACTGAGAGAAATAGGACTGCTGTACGTAGGCCTCTTCTAATGCACGCCACTGAGCACGTCAAGTACCTTTTAAATAATAAGCTCAAGCATTAAAAAAATTGAGTTTTGAGTTTTATTACATTATTTTAATCATGCCTATAAAACTACCGTGACATACCTACTGACTGACTGACTGACAGACAACGCTCTGCCTAAACCGGTGGACCTAGGTATTTGAAATTTGAAGTAATATTCCTTGAGTATCCTAGAGGTGAACTACGGAACTAACTATAAACCATAAAACTTGAATACTAACTCACTCCAAACAAAATACCCCTATCCTACCTCGTAGTATGAACTCAAATCATGCCAAGTTTCATTTGAATTCATTCAGTAGATTCGGTGTGATCCAAGATACAGACAGACAGACAGACAGACAACAGAAAAAAAAGAAGAAAAAAGGCTGTGTTGGCTTCAATATGGAATACAGAACAGCCTCCAAAATAAATTTACAAAATTTCTTCAATGTACAGAATTGGACCTGTTACAGTTTTATTATATGTATAGATTTGCACTTGTTGTCATTTAAAAGAAAGAACAGAAAGAAAGAAAAATCGTTTAATCAACACTTATATAAAAAAGTAGTTTAATTAACATATAAATTAAACATATAAATCTAAGTGTTGAAAGGGTCATGCCTCAGCATAATGCCAAGCGTCTTCGACACTTTGCGCTGATTTTCAGTCACGACCCAGAGGGACCAATCACGTAAAATAGAGTAGTAGTTAATAAAATTAATAATAATAAAAATATATAATAGATAATCACATATATAATATATATACAACAAATATTCAAATAAAACATACATATTAATATTGGAAGATACATATGAAATAAATGTATACATATATACATATATTTGATTTTGTGATTGTTAAAATTGTCCCCCAACTGCGCGGAGGCTATTGTGTTTATCAGCCTAAGTATTCCTTTGTGGCACTACATCTACAGACAGCTGTATTACTAAAGAGATCAGTGCATAGACCAACCGCGTGGACCGATTTTGATGATTCTTACGTCAATCGATTTGTCTTAATCTTGCGAGTGTCTCTAAAGACACGATATTAATCAAAATTCAATACGGCGACAACCAGACGCAATATTGACAAAAAGTAGAAAATTAATATCATTTAATAGGTATTTGAAAATTCTCTTTAGGATCATTTTTCATTTCGATTGACCATTTAGGATCTATAACGATTTAAAGTTGGTTGGCAACCATTCTCACTTCAATTTTTGCCTCGTTTAGTTTTGTTCGCGGTCGGGTTTTTAAGCACTTTCGATTAGGTATGTCTATTCCATTCGCCGACACCACAGCAACGGGGACGACGCACGCGTGGCAACCGATGTGTGAAAGCTGTTGTAACTACACGGGGGCTGCACCCATGGGCCGCATGGTAGCCGACCAGTAAAATATCATACATCAATGGCTCGGCTGCGTACCGGCACCGTGCCGATCATTGGTAAAACGACGGGTTCCATCCATGTATTCAGGGGACGCGACGCAGCTACATCTAGTTACCTACTTTACTACAGCTTCACTAGGTACCCAAATATTACACTGAAATGTACCTAGATGCCTACTCGCTACTAGTGTATCTCAGTGCTTACTCGCAAATACCTTCACAGATTATTTTAGGTAGAGGATACCTCTACAGCTACTTGAACTTAATGTCACAGATCAAACCATTCAATAGACATTCCGATTGCAAAAGTCGACGCTGACCTCGACACCATACTGACGGTTATTGGCATATTTTTTATTAATTAATTCAGCGCCTTATAAATACGAAAATATGGCCATTGTTAATTTATAATTATGGACTGTTTAGTGTTTAGTTAATGTCAAAATTAAATTACGCAATTCTAAATATGAGTTTCGCAAAGAGAATAAAAATCTACATAAATAGGTAGTACAAGGTTACATCGTTGATTTGGTCCCGAATTAACATTGTATTACCATTAAATCTGGTAGGTGGTAGGTATGCATACCACCACGACTCCTAATCAATACATAGTTTAGAACAAAGTCGCTTACTGCGTCGGTATGTCTGTGTGGCCGCTAATTCATCAGAAACCACGCAACGGATTTTCATGCAGTTTTCACTATCAGTTAGATAATGTTTCACAGAAGTTTTATATATATATATATATATATATACATAAAACTAGCTGTGCCCGCGGCTTTGCCCGCGTGGTTATTTCATTTAAAAGAACCAGACCGTAGAGAAGCCGAGCGGCGAGCGAAGCGAGCCGTCCCCCCAAGCGGATTGAATGTCGAGTTTACGAGAACTTCACATTTATTTAATTAGATATCATTGGAGGTGGGTACTTTGAGAATTTAGTAGTATGAAATGCCCTAGTGCTAAACTATACGAGAGATGGATTAACACAAATAATTATTTGTGATTTGAGTGAGTAGGTATGATCATTCATAATTCAGTAGTTCTCACGAAATTCCAAAATTCCGGCTTTATACATTGATGAAGAGTATGTTAAAGAGATTGTAATTATTTCTTGCTAATATCTTAGTACCTACTTAAGAGGGTAGTTAAAAAAACAAAGTGAGGGAATGACGGCTAACAAAAATGCCAGACACTCCCTGTTAAAAATCATTCCCTCATAAGTCTTCATTCCCTCACTACAAATACCTGTAGGTACTATTAGTTATTCTGTGCTACAAATTGAAGGTAGGGATGCCGAAATCTAAAATAATCAAGAATAAGTCGCAACATCACCTTACTTTCGTGTTGTTATTGTATAGGCTTAATGCTCCCAATTACCCATTTCAATTTAAAGTTAATAAATAATGAAACGTGCTTACCTTTTTTTTATATGGTGTGAGGCAGTCCGGCGCAACCACAAAGAAATTCTCAAATTTGGCTCATATGTATGAAATTTGGCAGAACAGTGAAGTTCATTTGTTTTTCAGATCCCAATAAACGAACCAAAAAGAACGAAATATAGAGTCCAATCATGATAATATTAGTATACTCTTTGATCCAATCTCTTTGAGGTACTGGCATCCCCCTAGCACAGCATGCTTTCTCTTTCTCGCATTTGGATTCTGAAGATATATTCTTTGGTTTGAAATTTGTCAAGAAAAATATAAAATCTATGTTATTGTTCTCCGAATTTTATATTCGCTTGATGCGTGAGAGTTTTATTTTATTGTCGTCCTTGTCTTTTATATAAAATGTATGACAAAGAAACTAAAGCAGCTATATACAGATAAACGCGGTAACAGTTGTCACTATTTTCCCCGACGACTTTTTTTTCTTTTTGCATGGACAAGGGCGCTACAGACTTTCTTCTTAAGAATACATAACAGAAGTGAAGCCGTCCTCATATTTTACAAAAGAAATCTTATTTTACTCCCTCCGTGCAGGTTTAGCTATATATAACAATACACTCGCGATCGTGTACTTGGAGTCTTGGAGTGAAAAACAAAATTGTGCACGTGTTTGTTACCCACACCAATAGCGTTGATAGGTAGGTCACCGAAGACAATTGTCTTGTGACATGTGACAGTTGTGACAAACGACGCCGACAGCTAATTGAAACGGCAAACAGCACTTGATATCAATTAAATAAATTGCTTTGCTTCTCCCCTCCTCGACAGCCGGCGAGAGATTACCTACGACAAGACATGAGAGTATACACTAGTATAGGGTTTCATGTATAGGCCACCTTGGTATACCTCACGGAATGACTTAATATATAATCTTTATAGATTATCTTGACCTATAGGCAATCAGGTCATAGGTCAAGATAATTGGCGCATCCAGTGCGGATATTTATTTTGAAGTGAAAAATTTAATTTTATAAATTAATTTTTAATTTTCTCAAGATGTACACACACACATACAAGGACCGTCATAAAAGTCAAATAAAAATATTTATTTTAATTGCAATCTAGCCACGAATAGGTTATTAAGCGAACGTTCCACCTGAAACCCCCAATTAAGTAGTAACATAATAATAACTTTAAAAAAAAAGTGATTGCGGCTGTGTGGGGTCGCACGGCCGTTTGTATGTCGTGAAACATCTACGCCACGTATAAATCGCGAGTATACCGAATTAAAGATCACAAAAATATCAATTTTGCTGATTCTGAGCGGGACACCCGCGGCTTTGCCCGCGTGGTCATTTCTCTGGGGTAAAGTAGCCTATGTGTTAATTCAGGACCAAAAGTAAGTAGGTACATATAAAGTATAAAATATCACTCATCCGCCAAATATTTAATTATCGAATGCCCGGCTTCTATTCACCGAATTGAGATACTAAGTATACCAGTTTTTAATTCAAAATATAGGTTATACGAGACGTGCAAACAGACAGACACGATTTTAAACACGACATAAGTTCAAAAACTAAAACCCGGCTACGTTTGGATAAAATAATACCTATGACACTCTTGCGATGAAGATGAATCGATTGAGTTTTTAGTTTAAACACATATCCCTTCCTTCGCTTCGCCTTGGCCGGTTAAAAAATAAAGACTATAACACTATACCTGAAGACGAATCGATGACACCTCGCTTGTCAAAATCGGACCAATAGGGGCAACGCTATTGTGGAACATCCACATACCTACATACATATATAGACTATTAAACTCATTACCCTTCCCTTTCTGCGCCATAGTGGGATAAAAATGTTAAATATATTCTTGTTAATTAGCTTATTTTGGGTGGTCTTCTTTGTACCCCAAACTCGAAAAGAGAGGGGTTTATAAGTTTAGGATGTGTGTGTGTAACTGTGTGTCCGTTTGTGGCATCGTAGCTCCGAAACGAATGGACCGATTTTGATGAGCCCTTGCTTGGATGTAATTATGTATTTATGCGAGTTGGTATGAAACGGAAAGATCCAAACATAACTTCTGCCAGAGCGATATCTCTTGTGCCTGGTTGTAGTCACGTCGATACTTTTATATATATTTCTATATATATATATATATATATATATATATAGAAATATATATATATATATAATATAATATTTTACACTTTCTTCTTTCGGTGACAGGAGGTAATTGGCTGAAATCGCCGGTAAGTATCACATCTATTCCCCCAAAAAAACCCTCTCGTTCGCTCTGTGCTGGAGTTTAGGGTACCTTTGTGAGTTCCAGAACTTCTTTTTCCAACAATGTGCCTAATCTTTATTTGAGCACGGACTTTCCGTGCGATGCAGACACTTTTCTGTTTTTTTTTTCCCACTCCTTATTGTTAAATTTACTTAGTCTTATGTAGACTTTATTGTAAACTTTTTCAAATTATATCGAATGTTCTTAACGAGATCTTTACAATGACACCCAAATCAATACGTTGCCATGTATAAATCACGAGTTACACCAAATTAAAAATCACAAAAACTTCAATTTTGCTGATTTTGCTCTTGAGTTAGATCTCTGGAGCTTATACTACAGAGTTATAAAAGAGCGACCGTAACGAAAAGCGGTATATCTATACCGCTTTTCGTTACGGTCGCTCTTTTACTCATAGTACCCCGTATGAATAGGAGTGATTTTAAAGACATTCCACGTCAATAATAGTTTTATGAAAAGAAAAATTGTGTGAAGAGTTCTGAGGTTTTGACTACTTTTTAACTATACTAGCTGCGCCCGCGGCTATACCCGCGTGGACAATGTTAAAGACTCAGACCAAAAATATGTGGATCCACATATTTTTGGTCCGAGTCTTTAACATTGTCCACGCGGGAGGATTCCTAGGTTAAAGAGTAATATGCTATGTGTTATTCCAGGACCGACTATTTATTTTGTGCCTAAAGTAGGTATCTGTAGCTGTAGGGCCTGTTCTTAGTGTCACCTGTGTATCTAAATCTGTATGAGGCTAGTCTAAATATATAAGCCTCCCTCATAAAAACATAATCTAAAATTAAGATTAAGTAAACAGATAGCAAGCTGACGACTTCAAAAAAGGCGTCCAACTCTGTGGTCGTAGGCTTTATGAGGAAAGTTAGGTGAATATTCTATGTAAGTATATCTATCTATAGTCGCTGCGCAAACTGCTATTTTTCAGGCGCAATCACAATATTGTAGGTGAAGACAGCATTGTTTAACTGCCTCGCTCACTCAAGCGAGTAAGCGTTTTTCGCATATTCTATCTCGCTCTTACTTTATGCTGTTTTATATCTGCACCATCGTTTACAGAGCCTAACTTCACAAACATATAGATTGGCTACGACTACTGTAACTGTTTAAGTCTAAATTCTAAATTCACTGCGACATAAAATAATATTTTGAATTTCAAGTCTAGTTAAAATTACGAATTACTAGTATAATAAAAAGAGAAAGTATTATCCGTCTCTCTGTCTGCTTGTTTCCTTTTCACGACTAAACGGCTGAACCAATCTTGATGAAATTGGGTTTGGAGATGCTTTGAACCCTGGGTAAGGACATAAACGCGATAACCTATAGTCCGCGCCACGTGCGCCGTTATATATAATTACTAGCTGATGCCCGCGGCTTCGCACGCGTGGTCATTTTAATATATTATGACCCTCACAAATAACGTGGCTTCATATTAGTAAAAGAATTTTCAAAATCGGTTCAGTAGATCCAGAGATTACCCCCTACAACCTCACAAACTTTACCTCTTTAAAATATTACTATAGAAGTAAAGATGTAACGGCCTGTCACGTCCATATGTTTTACGTATAAACAGATAAGGTAGGGAATGCCACAGAATAAATACACGTAAGAAACACAGAATAAGTACCTACAAGGTAATATGTTAATAGTTAGAGTCTAAAGGCATTTGGCTGTGACATTTAAAAAAAATGATATCCATAACCATAACGAACGTAAAATGTAAAACTATTTAAGACAGTACAGCCGGACACCCCAATAATATTTTTCGTCTTAGCTCAACTTGTACTATTATTTATTCTGTGGCTCAGCCTCGTTCGAGGACTCCCTCAAACCCTCATCATTTGTCTTGTGAGCCTTTTCACTTTTCAGTTTTTAGGGCCCGAGATTTTAACCTACAAGTTAAAATCCCTTAAATAATATGGCGTAGTTTTGGTGATAAGCCGACTGCGAAGCTAAAGAATAAGTATTACTAGTGACTCTGTGAGCTGTAGTCCTCGAGCGTACAAACTTTTTTGAAAACAATGTAGCAGTAGAATATGGTACTCTACTGGCCGTCTAGCTACCTTATTGTAACACTAACATTAATAACCAAGGTGCTTCATCAATCCCTACCTAGTAGGTAAAAGGTCTGATTCCACTGGTAGAAACATAAAACTGAGAAATTTATTGCATTTTGAGGAGCTCTTCTGCTCATCACGCCGAAGATCCTCATCAGATCTTCATCAATTTTTTATGATACCAACCTTTCAAATAAAAAAATTACCATCGAAGTCTGATCTAATAAGGCGGAGATATTCAGTTGCCCCCTTTTTGCCCCTTTTTGGGGGAAGGAACCCCCCCCCTCCCCCCCTCCCCAATCCAAATCCCCGACTACTAAAAAATTCGTTTAACCTGTATACCAAGTTTCGTCTAGATCAGTTGAGAAATGCGACCTGTAGAGGAGAACGGAGATCCGGACGCACATGCAGACATCCGGACATACGAAAGCATTTTTGTCCAAGCTGAAACAAAGACACTTCGCTCGCGCTTCGTGCTCGGTCAGTCAAGAAGTGCAAAGATTGCGGGTCCGATTCCCGCTCAAGGCAAAATTTGTGTAAGCCGCATAGCCTTAACAAGTGTTCAAAGCCTAGAAAATGATAATTAATTTAGTGTTTATTGTCTTCTTCTCCTTTGTGTCGATAGAGTCCGTTTTATAGTTTTAAATCAACTTGGACCAGTAAGTTGCAAATTCTTTGGCTTCACCAGTACACTGATAAGTTTCTTTCAGTGTGCAGCGGTGGGGACATGAAGGACACTCCAGCAAGTGTGACAGGGTTTGTGCGGGTGCGCCGCAGTCACAATGCATCTTTGACTGTTCAATCATGCCCCACTAGCACACGTTGCTCCTGCAGCGTCCAACCTGGATACGGAGTCTATTTAAGACTTTCCACACTGGCCAAAACTGTTCATGACCAGGAGACAGCCCCTCCATTGGTTTTATGTAGTCATCAGGTGGTTAATGCCTTGTAGTCTACAGGTTAATTCGGGAATCTTTTAACTCGCCATGAGCAACAGGCGTTACTGTTCTGAGGAAACTATGTCGGCTTTTTATTATGTTAGGGGAACGTAGAGCATCATGCAATGGATGCCTGTTCTGTTATCTATTTCTTGTTTATGTTTCTCAATAGCTGCAATAAAATCTCTGAGAGCACTGGGTGGAGCGATTCCCGACAAGTGGTACAGAAGTGTTAGAGGAGTTGGTTTTAGGCAACCTGTCACGATGCGACAGGTCTCATTCAGTCAGGCGGAACGATGCCACTCTGGGCATGCGTATTCCCCCGCAGAGAATCTTAGTGAGAGACTTGACATTTGCAGTACTTGCGGAGAGACTCCCCAGGTCGTAGATGTTAAACGACGGAGCAGGTTATTTCTTATTCCAAATTAGGCCTTAGTTTTCTGAGTGTGCTTTAAAGCTTAATGTTCTGTCTAGTGTAACACCGAGATAGATGGACTTACAGCAGTTTTCAATATTAACACCCTGTCATGATATATGAATGAGTGTTTATTGTTGCAGTGCCTCATAACATGCGCCGTACTCATCATAGCCGCCGGTGCGGGACATCCCATCGGCTTCTCCGCAGTCGCGCTGCCGCAGCTCAGGGTCGAGAACAGCACCATGCAGATCGACGACGAGATGGGCTCGTGGATCGGTGAGATAGACATTACATGTGCAATAACCTTCATGGAAACGGGATATTTACCATGTAGAGAAACCCGTTACCAAAGTTGCCGTTTTTAACTGCTTGTGCTGATCACTTCAGCGCTGGGTCGACGATATCAGACGTCACGCAAGTCAAAACTGGATGCAACGGGCACAAGATCGCGTAGAAGCGAGGAAGAGAGGCTTAATATATCCAAGAGTAGATTACGAGAAGGCCTCCATGATGATGATGATGATGGTGTTAAACTTACTTACTAGCTTACCTACTTTTGAGTTTCGTTAAAGTCTAAGAAAATGAAGTACTTAATTCAGTTTTTAAGAAGAAAGCCATACTGGAAACAGCTAACAGTCTATATATAAATATATATATCTCTCTTTTGAACCGATAGCTTCTGAACTGATTTTGATGAAAATTTTATCATTTCCTAGGTTGAAAGATAATGAAACTATTACAAAAATAATTATTGTAATGTACACTTGTAGTTTCCGATAAATACGTGGACAAACATACATACATACATTCGCGAAATTTTGTGTATTTGTTCAGATACTCATATACATATAGACTAACATATAGGTATGTACCTATACATACATACACGAAATTAGGTACATTTGTTTAGCCTCCGTTTTTTTGAAGTCGTATAATAACTTGAGGCTAGATAGGTTATTGATCAAACAAAATTATGGGCTAGTTGATTGTGAAAAAGAGAAAGAACTGATGAAGACGAAAGCCTCAATATTGGTATGAGAGGTCTACCAACAGAATCAGTGCAGTCACCTCTTAAGTTTGAGCGACAGCTTCTTGTAGAAAAGATAGGTGAATCAATTAAGTACACCTTGGTACCTTGGTGAGAGCCAGGAAGCTCGATGGCAGGAAAACCGAACTACCTATTACTCTAGAAAAACATATCCACCTTGAATAAGAATGCATCTTGGTCCGGAAATGCCATTCTAAAGATATAAGTACAGCTAGGGTAAATACCTAGTAATATTAATTTTCAAACGGGTATGTGCATTTATGTAAGGTTAGTAGGTAGGGTACCTACTTAGGCTAATTATGATGGTGGTGTAAAGTTATTAAGTACATATTTGCTTCATAACATGTACTTAACATGTGTTCCGCGTGGTCATTTCATTTAAAAGTAGCCCATACGTGTTATTCCAGGACCAAAATTACCTATAAAGTACAATATTCTACATGTCTTCAAAATTTGTTCAGCCAGCGGCTTCTACTCATCGGATTGAGATACCAAGTACACCAGTTTTTAAGTCTAACCCTAAACTATCCAATAGTAAAAACCGCATGGCAATCGGTCCAGTAATGTTAACGCGATGCGTGAACAAACATACAGACAAACAGACAGATATGATTTAAAAAATGTTCAGTATAATTTTAAGTACCCTAGACCATTTTCCTTTTTAATAATTTTTTTGTACAGACTTTTTTTGTACATATTGATTAAGTATATTATTTATATTTGCAGTGAATTTCTCTTTTCCGATTAGTAAAGGCAAAGTAAGAACAAAGTACCTAAGTACCTACCTACTTTTGTATACACTGAAACAAGAATTCATTTTGGGGAAAATCCTGAATCTCGGAATCGGGACCTAAGCTTTAATGAAGGTCGTGGGCCGATTCCTGACGCTGATAGGTTATTGATATCAGTCATATCACGTATCTACATCCTTATCTTATCACTAAATTATTATAACTAGATCTGGAGGGCGGTGACTTGCAAATCACAGCAATTGATCTATAGCGTACTTCCCGCATGCTAGCGTTATGCGTGCTCATGTCTGACTCATCCTGGGAAACACGAATCTCTTATCATATCACTTGCAAATTGTCGTTCATCGAATGACCAGTTTTTTTACTTTCAGTAGATCGTGTGGTGTGATTTTTAGCTCTATTTTAAAATAGGTATTATGTGTAGGTATACTATACTTAATAGGTGTACCTAGCTTTTGGGATAGGACTCGATCGATTTCTAGACCTTATTCGTGATATCGATGAAAACAATATTAGGTAGTTACCTACTTAGCTATTCTAAAAGTGGTGGAGGTGAAGCGTAATAGATCCTGCAAAATCATTTGTGTGATGAGCAGAAATGTTTGTTTCCGAGTCATGGATGTAATATTCTGATCTATATAGGTATGTTTATCCGTTATCTAGTGCCCATAGTACAGAGTATCTTAGTTTGGGGCTAGGTAATTGGTGTGGAATGGAGGTAAATGGTCCCGAATATCCATACCAATATATAAAAGTAAAACTTTGTCTGTTTGTTTGTTTGTGGAGCTTTTACGCGATAACGGCTGGACGGATTGTGATGAAACTTGTAATGGAGATAGCTTATATAGATACTTTTAATTCGAGTTTGGTACGAGTATAGATAGCACAATGGTACTTGTACTATTATTTATTCTGTGACAATGGCATCATCAACTCAAGCGAATAAACCAAAGGCATCAAAGTTCTCCCTCCGATTTAACTAGATGGCGCTGATTGACCTTAAAACACGCAAGCATTTCATTCCTGCAACCAAGGGCTAAATTCAAATTTATCAGGTGTTTGTAGTTCGGCTCACACTAGCATTAGCTAGCACGACCTCCAGGGCCTAATTCTCTAATTTTAAGACGGCCAATTCCTCGCTGCCTGCGTGGAAATTGGAATCACGAACAAATTACACGTAGGCATGGGTCATACTCGCAATATCCAGCACCAGGGCTTTCAAGTACCTACGTCCATCTTCAAAAACCAGGGTTCAAAATACTTTCAAGTGCTTTCTGTAGAAACAGATTAAAGCCTTGAAAGTAGAAAATACTTGCATAGGAAATTGATCTTTGTCTCTATATGTAAAAGGAGCACTATCGTGTGTGTGGAAAAGTACTCTGAAGCCTTGAAATGAAAGTAAAAAATACTTGCATAGGAAATTGATCCGTGTGTATGCAATTATGCATAAATAAAGACCACAATTATTGCTTTTGCGTAAAAAATACTTCGAAGCGTTGCAAGTTTTCTGAGTATGTACATACATTATATGTACTACGTTTTTTTATTATGTTTCTTCCATTGAGATATTATAATGTACTACCTACGTACCTACATAATTATATAATTATATCGGAGGTTTCTTCATAATGTCTTACTGGCAAAATGGTTAGTTGTCGGTATTGAAATGTGTACATACAGAGGTAGGTACATGTATTGCTCTTCACAGAGAAAGTATAGAAAACTTTTATTTTTTCAAATCAATCCTCATATCGTGTTGAAAAAGCTCAAAAAGTAGGTAGGTAGGGTAGGTAATTATTAAGAGCCAGTTAAAGTGCCAGTAAGTACGTCGTTCTGTGAAACATCATAAAAAATAATTTGTACTAAGAACACAATGTTTCGTTGCATTAAAATTTGTTCGTATGGACCTCATAATAATGACCTACCCTTGATGCCCCATCCAATTTACCTCACCACCTTAATTACTCTCTAATCTGTGCCACCTTACCTTCGGAGATAATTTTCTCTACTCAATAACAAGACGTTCATGATAACAAGTTACTTCATTTAAACTAGATGGCGTTGTCTACCCTTAAAACACGCAAGCGGTTTGTTACGAAGTGGTTTGAAGGTTGAATGAACTCGAACAACACGTGCCCACATTTTGTTTACCTTATGGGGACCATAAGGTAAAAAAAAGGTCCATAAGGTAAAAAAAAGGTTAAAACGTATTCAGATGTTTTTTGATAGAATAAGTCAACTTCAGTTGTAAAACGCGCAGCGAAATTAAGCGAATTATTTATAGTAAAATAGTAATTTATTAATTAAAAACAATCAATATAACTCATTCATGTCATGAATCTTTCATTATAAAAAGCAGGGTTCAAAATACTTTCAAGTGCTTTGTAAACCGAAGCCTTGAAAGTAGCAAATACTTGCATAGGAAATTGATCTTCGTGTCTATATAAATAAGGAGCACAATCGTGTTTGCGAAAAAAGTACTTGGAAGCGTGGAATTGAAAGTAAAAAATACTTGCATAGGAAATTGACCCGTGCGCTTATGTAAATAAAGAGCACAATTGCGTGTGCTTAAAAACTTCGAAGCCTTGCAAGTTTTTCTAGCTTCTTGTGACCCGGCTGGCCGAGTGCGGAAGAAACTCAGCCGAAGCGATATATAATGTACTCTGTGGCCGAAGCCGTGCCGAACCCGCCACCGAGTATGTAGGTGCGGACGGGGCGAAAGAGCGAGTTGGTTAGTAAAATACTTTGAAAGTCTTGCAAGTATTGCGGGTCCGCACCAGGGCGGCGTACTTACAAGCCAAAACCTGGTTTAAAAACTTGGTCGCGTAAATACCCACCTTCCCTAATTCCACGCAGGTGGCGTGGAATTGGCGTGAGTGGTCATACGGAATCCAGGCCCTGCTCTCAAGCCCTTGCGACTGATTTAAAAACTGGGGTACTTGGTATCTTAGGCCTTGCACACACTGCCTTGCAGTGGAACGCGGTGCGTTTATTCTAGCGTTTATTTCACATTGTATTATATGCGTTTATTTCATATTTTATTAGATGCGTTTATTTCATTGCAATACGTGCACTTCTATGAAGTGTCATAGAAGTGCAAGTGTGTTATAACGCATATTCTGTGAAGTACGGAGTGTCGTACTTCACAGAATATGCGTTATAAAAAGGCAAGGCAGTGCCTTATTCCGATGATTAGATGCCGAGCAATCGATAAAAAACTATTTGACGGCTGAACGAATTTTGAAGAAATGTAGTATAATATTGTACTTTGTAGGTTTGGTCCTGGTCCTCCTGGTCCTCTGGACCTGGACCAAACCTACAACTGGTCTGGTGGTGGTTTGGCTTTTGGTCCTGGAATAAAACGTGTGGGCTACTTTTAAATGAAATGACCACGCGGGCACAGCTAGTAAAAAATAAACTTATACCGACCGCCGATTTCTGGAAACCGCAACTAGCTTCGCCACCCTAGTAGTTCTAAATTCCAGCAAAAACTAAAATGTATTACACAAAATCTCCACACCTATCTACTCCGACGGTGGGGATTTCCAATATACCTAACTCACTCGAGTCATTCAGGAAGTCTATACCAGCCTTAGTAACCATCCTATAATCAGCAATCATTTAAAAAACATATCGATGCTCACCACAAACACCATGGCCAACCCTCAGCATAAATATGTAGGCTATGTTGTCATTGTCCATTTGTCCCTAAATACTATTTAGCAGGAAAAATTAAAAATACAAAAAATTACATATTTGCAGTCGCATCTATTATTTATTCTGTGATATTAGCTAAAACACAGGACATAGAGACTGTTTAAGACTGTTTACTTAAGAACAACAAGGCACCAGGGGAGGACGGAATAATGACAGAGCTACTGAAAGCTGGTGGAACACCGGTAGGTACTTAAAGTCCTTCAGAAGCTGTTTAAATCCGTCATCTTCGACGGTACTACGCCAGAGGCGTGGCACAGGAGCGTAGTAGTGTTGTTCTTTATGAAAGGTGATAACACCCTCTTGAAGAATTATAGGCCCATTTCGCTGCTGAGTCACGTCTATAAGCTGTTTTCGAGAGTAGTTGCAAACTGTCTCGCTCGTAAGTTTGACGACTATCAGGCTCCCGAACAAGCTGGATTTCGGAAAGGCACCGAAGACCACATCCATACGCTCCGGCAGATTATACAGAAGACCGAAGAGTATAATCGGCCACTATGTCTAGCGTTTGTGGACTACGAGAAAGCCTTTGGTTCAGTCGAGACCTGGGCAGTGCTACAGTCATTACAGCGGTGCCAGATTGATTACCGGTACATCGAAGTGTTGAAGTGTTTTTTTACAGCAAAGCCACCATGACTGTCCGTCTCCAACATTGGAGCACGAATTCAATCGAATTGCAAAAAGGGTCGAGACAGGGAGACGTTATTTCTCCGAAACTGTTCAAGCTTCTGAACTGGAATGGATTTGGTATTAACATCAATGGCGAAAGCATCACTCACCTTCGATTTGCCGATGATATAGTCATCAGGGCAGAAACCCTGGAAGACCTAAGCACAGTGACCTTAACATTGTTTCCCAACAGGTGGGTCTTAAAATGAACATTGGTAAGACGAACATCATGTCAAATCCCCATGTCGTACCCATGCCGGTTTATGTTGGGAACGATATTATCGAAGCTGTTGATCACTATGTCTACTTGGGTCAGACAATCCAACTGGGAAGATCCAACTTCGACAAGGAGGTCAACCGACGAATCCAACTCGGATGGGCAGCGTTTGGGATATATATATTGCGCCATATCTTCACATCGCAGATACCGCGCAGAGCCTCAAGACGAAAGTTTATAATCAGTGCGTCAGTGCATCAGAGCATCAGTTGCCAGTAATGACATACGGCACTGAGACGTGGTCGCTAACTATTGGTCTCATAGGTACATAAACTCAAAGTCGCGCAACGTGCAATGGAGAGAGCTATGCTCGGAGTTTCACTACGTGATAAGATCCTTAATGAGGAAATCTGTAGAAGAACCATCATTATCGACATAGCTCTCAGAGTTTGCAAGTTGAATTGTCAATGGGCAGGCCATATAGTTCGCAGAACCGACAACCGCTGGGGAATAAAGGTTCTCGAAAGGCGACCACGAACAAGCAAGCGAAGTGTAGGGAGACCTCCCACACGATGCACCGACGACATTGTAGCCATCGCAGGAAGTCGGTGGATGGAGGTGGCACAAGATCGCTCGTCATGGCGCTCTTTGGGGGAGGCCTATGTTCAGCAATGGTCTTCTAAAGGCTGACATGATGATGATGATGATGAAGTATTATTTATGCTAAGTATAATCCTTTGTATTTAGGGACAAATGTACAATGTATACAAAAGGATACATTCTGCAGTCGCATTAGTGTAAACAGTTTCGTTGTGATATGCTGGCTGTGCTGTTTGTGTTTTTTTATGAATTGTCCATTTGTCCCTATATATCAAAAACATTCGTGATCGCTGACCGTGCAATAACATCTTTAGAATTTTAAAACTACGTAGGTAGTTTTTACAACGTTGGCGATAAAGACATCACGTGTTATATGTAAGTGAATAAAATAAAAAATAAATAAAAAAATAAACATTTTTATTGAAATAAAAAAAATACAAATTTATATAATTTAATAAGAAAAAATTGTGCATATGTTTTAAATAAGTTAAATAAAATAAAATTATTCTTTAATCAATTTTTATAATAAAGTAATAAGAACGAAAAAGTCTGTACTGATTGTAGAAGATAATTGAGAAAAAAAAATTGGTTTAGGTACCTAGGTTACTTAAAATAAGCTACTGAACAATAATATAACATTTTCTTAAATCGTGTCTGTCTGTTTGTATGTTTGATCGCGCAATACGTAAAAACTATTAAACCGACTGCGATGCGATTCACTGTTGGATAGCGTAGGGTTTGATTTCAAAACTGGTGTACTTGGTATCTCAATTAACAATAATAATAATGTATTCGGGACATTTCCACACCAATTACCTAGCCCCAAACTAGGATACCCTGTGCTATGGGCACTAGATAACGGATAAACATACATAGATAAGAATATTACATCCATGACTCGAAAACAAACATTTCTGCTCATCACACAAATGATTGCACCTTGCAGGATTCGAACCCGCGATCGTACGATTTCGTACCCAGGATCTCTAGCCACGAGACCAACCGGTGGTCATTAGATGAGTAGAAGCCAATAAATCAATAAAAAAACATTTTGACGGCTGAAGGAATTTTGATTAAATGTTGGTATATTGGTATTTTAGGTCTTGGAACAGCCATAGAGTACTTTTAACCTAGAGAAATAACCACGCGTGCGAAGTCACGGGCACAGCTATTGTTAATAATAAATAACGTACAATACCTACAGTAGAAGTTTCTGGTACAAGACACAACTAATTATGGAGGTAGCCCTACCTCCATAATAAGTTATTTAAGGTAGGTAGGTATTTATTTTTGAACTCTTATTTCAAGAATCTCCTTATATAAATTATATATAAGTATTTCGGTACTTAACTTTGGGCTGCGACAACAATTTACCACCATAAGTTTCCCTGACATCTATCTAATATATTACCTAATATTAAACCTAAAAGTAATTTTGCCTATGTATGGATTAATACCTACCTGTCTACATTTGAAGTGATAATGAATCGAATTCAAAATAGGCTCCTGTCAAAATTATGCGGCTGGTTGTAACAAAACTGAAATGCCTAAACTGATTCTCTTACTGTTGTTTGGTTGTCGTATGACGCTGCTATCACACCTTCTCAGGCTGCCCGAGGGCCTCTGACATGGATTAACGACAGCTATTTATCAATAACAGCCGGGGCCGATAGCTTAACGTGCCCTCCGAAGCACGGAGCGATAGAAACCGCACATAACTTAGAAAAGAACGTATCGTTGGATTCTAAGTTGCATTATTGAGCCGTTAGGATACCACCGCTTACTTGTAGTTTTGTTTACAGCGAGTATCCACTCCGCGTCGACTCCCCTCGGCAGCTTGCTGTCCGGGCCCGTGATGGAAGCGTTTGGGCGCCGGCGGACGCTGCAGCTCTGCATCCTACCGCTGATAGTGGGCTGGGTCATCATCGGCACGTCCGTGCACCACGCGGTGCTGCTGCTAGGCAGGGTGCTGTGCGGGTTCGCCGTGGGCATCATGGCGGCTCCCTCACAGGTTAGTCAGAGGGTCGGGCTGCAGCTTTGCAGTCTGGCGTGGATGATAAAGATCATCAGCGCATCATATCATCACACATTAGGTGTTCTGTGACCACACTATGTACAGATCGACCAACTTTGTGTGAACTGAATGGTAGCGTGTGTTCTCAAAAAAGTGTTCTCAGTCAATCTCAAAAAACGGAAAAATACAGAACATTTGAACCTCATTCGTAGCGGCTGTAGCATATTAGGTATTCTGTGGCGTAGTTCCTTTTTCGCCATTTCACAGTTAAGTTGGTTGGTCGATCTGAAGCTGCTGGGTCAGACCCTGGCCACGCATGACTTTATTCATCCATATAGACAAAATTAAAATTATTTTTAAAAAAGCTTGTTTTCCTCTTTTTGTTCTAGTTTTGTTGTTCGCAGTAGGATTTTTTATTTATTTTAAACTTTTTAGTTTATTGTTTAGGTAAAAGAATCATATATTTTTGGAATAACTTTTGAAGACCTTCATTTTGATACCTCTCGATAGGTTCCGTCATACTTTTTTTCCGTCAGAAATACAATATGACAGCTACAAGCCGCCATATTCGTTTTCTTCCAAAAACATAACCCTTCGCAGTCGGGTAAAAAGAAAAACATACCTATAGTTATGCATACTTTAGGAACTTTAAAACACTAATATTATTAACATTACAAGATAAATTGCGTCAATTTCTTACTCGGCTCAAGTCGGCTCTCATGATCACACTTGTTTAAATATAAATACCCACTTATGCCTACATACATACCCAAGTACCTACTAAGTTCATAAAACTCGTGAGCACTGCTAACTCAGGCATCTACCGCAGAATAAATAATAGTAGAAACCTACCTACACGTGCACCAGTCCAACTTATTATTAGCGAGAAATTCTAGCAATTGCCATTTCAATGCATGTGCCCAAGAAGGTTAAAAAAGACGGAGCCTACACCGCCAAATCGAAAGTGAAGCACCCTAGATATGCCGATCCGCTCATACGCACAAGCCTCACGCACACAATTACACCATGTTATGCCGATCGACTGCCACATCGCAGCAAGATCTCTCGACCTTATCGTGTTAATTCTGTCAAGTTCTCACGGCAAATCAAAAACAAATGCAGCCTTTTGTGATGAAATTGTGTATTAACCACAAATTATCCATTCACGCACCCATTTGCTAGGATTCACTCGTTTGGTTGGAGGTTTAGATTTTTTAATCCTTGCATGTGAAATTAGGAATCATTGATTTGCCCAGTACCTAATAAACGAGACGAGTTCTTAGTTTCACGCCAAGTCTTCATCTTCCAGGTGTATTTGGGCGAGATCGCAGAACCAAGACTGCGAGGCTTGCTCATCGGAACTCCGTTCGTCGCCTACTCCCTAGGAGTGCTGTACGTGTATGCGTTGGGAGGCGCGTTGGACTGGCGAGTGGTGGCGTTCCTCTCTATCGTGCTACCCGTGTTCGCATTCCTGGCGCTGTGCTTCTCACCGGAGAGCCCCACTTGGCTGGCGAGGCAAGGAAGGTTTCATGAAGCCATGGCTGCGATGTCACGGCTTCGCGGAGATACTGATACGGTAAATCTTTCTTTATTCAAGGTATAACGTAACTCTACCTACCCTGCCTGCTCTACCCACGACAACAGTAGTTTACCTACAACCCGTCCAATCTGTTGTTTACTTCAAAGTTATTCGTTTCTATTTATAAAATTAGGCTACTTTTATTCCAAAGTTAACATGAAATTTTCAATTCTCAAGCTTTACTCATATCACTTCAGTCCTCCCAGCGGTTCAGCGCCACGAAACAGTGGCATTTTTTTTTACCGTCCGAGTGTTTCGCGCCACTGGGTGGCAATGAATTTATAAGGCGTCAAGTGGTTTCGTATAAAAATTCTTATAAAATAGATTGTTGTTGCGTCTCAACAGTTCAAACTAAAGGTATCTAATTAAATTTTATGTTTATAGATTAGCTATAATAAAAAAAACGGCATTTTTAATCAAAATTGACGTAATTTTATAAAGATATTATTAGTGTTTTTGTAAGAAAACATAGTTTTTTTTTTTTACCTTTTGTTGATACGTTTGTTAACTAAAGAAATGTAAAAAAAAACTTTTTTATTATTAATTTTATTTCTATTTTAGCGGGAAAATGTCCTTTTTGCATTCAAGTTGCTGTAGGAAATTATTTTTCAAACGCTTATTGTTAAAATGCGGTTTTCGGTCGGTGAACACTTTAACGGGTGTACCACAGTTATCAATTTGTGTCAGGCTTTTACCAATTCTGAGAAATATCAAGTTGTATGGGCCGGAGCTTAACTTACGTGCCGCGGGTCAAAACCATTTAACCGGTCTCCTGGTAGAGCGTTATAATCCGTTGACCGGGCAGAGGTATATACTTTAAAATAGGAGCAAGTAACGATTGCAGTCCATCGCCATAATACACGGCTTAGTAGCACGCTATATCTATAAGTATAGCTATATCTGTTCTTATAATAAAGCAGTAGGTAACAAAAAATCTGTACAATGAAGATAATTAAAAAATGGTCAAGGATAGGTGCCTAAAATAAGCAACCGATTAGTTTATTTTTTCAAATGGTGTCTTGTTTGTCAGTCTGTTCGCGCAGCACGTTAAAATAACTGGACCGATTGCAACGCTGTTTTCACGGATACCTTAGGTTATGTTTTGACTTAAAAATGATGTAGGTTCTTGGTATCTCAAACCGTTGAGTAGAAGGCGAGCAAACCATAAAAAAAATGTTTACGGCTGTATGAAATATAGTATATTCTATGTTGTACTTTAAATATACTTTTGAACCTGGAATAGCATAGTATAAGATACTTCTTTCTCAGAATAATGACCACGCCGGCAAAGCCGCGGACGCAGCTAGTCTGTCATGACTTTGGCCAAAATTGAAAAACCTCCATACTCCTTAGAACATAGTTCATAACCGTCTTAAAATTTCCAAACTAATTCAAAGTTTATTGATGCCACAGGTTTCCCACAAACAAAGCTAAGAACCATCAACGTCAGCTTTCTAATTAAATAAGCTGCTTAGAAAAAACTTAATACAATATTTGAAACTTCATATAAGCACTTACTTCTACTATTATTTATTCTGTGATATAAGTAAAAAAAAACTTTTTTTGTACCCCGAACAAAGAGACGGGTGTTATAAGTTTAGGGTGTGTATCACTGTGTGTGTGTGTGTGTGTGTGCGTGTGTGGATGTCTGTGGCATCGTAGCTAACAAACGAATGGACCGATTTTGATGCGTTTTTTTCTGTTTGAAAGCTGATGTGATCGAGATGGTTCTTAGATATATGGGGGAGAGGGGGAGGTTAAAAAAGAGGGGTGAGAATCGTAGCTTCCAAACGAATGGACCGATTTAGCTGCGGTTTTTTATGTTTGAAAGCTGGGGCAAATGAGATGGTTCTTAGCTATCTTAGCGGTCTTAGCCGTGACGACCGGTTGGTCTCGTGGCTAGAGGTCCTAGGTACGAAATCGAACGGTGGCGGGTTCGAATCCTGCAAGGTGCAATCATTTGTGTGATAAGCAGAAATGTTTGTTTCCGAGTCATGGATGTAATATTCTTATGTATGTATGTTTATCCGTTATCTAGTGCACATAGCACAGGGTATCCTAGTTTGGGGCTAAATAATTGGTGTGGAAATGTCCCGAATGTATTTATATTTATAATAGCGGGAAGGGGGAAAGGAGGGAAGGAAAGGGGGTGAGAATTGTAGGTTCCAAACGAATGGACCAATTTTGATGTGGTTTTTAATTTTTGAAAACTGATGTGTTCGAGATAGTTCTTACCTATAATTTGGGGATGGAATGGGGGTGAGTATCGTAGTTCCGAAACGAATGGACTGATTTTTATGCGGTTTTATGTTTGAAAACTGGTGTGAACGAGATGCTTCTTAGCGAATAATGGAGGGTAGGGGGTCGGGGGTTATATTTTTTTTATTTGTGCTTGTTTTTAATGCATTTGTTATTGTGTGTGAGCTACCCTGAAAGTTTCAGACGGATAGCTCATAGGGAAGTGCTCGAAATTTGAGTCGCAAGTCCTGACAAGACCTGCAGTCTCTACTTATAGATAGTGATTGCTTTACAATTGAAAACAGTACATACTGATGACAACCGTTAGCTATGACAGTTATCGTCAAAAGCAATCGATTGTCATATGATCTGTACTGACATTGATCATGATGACAGCGACATTTGGCAGAGACTAGGTACCAAATGTTGTTATAATCCAACTACAGTAAGAAATGTCTGATCTCTATGTTATAATCGGACTTTGCGACCGATTTCGGTAGTAAAACAATCACTGTCAATGTAGAGACGCTTGCCAGGTTAGACAGATATACATAGATAGATATATACATATATATATATATTGAAGTTAACAAGTGAAGTTAAAACAAATCTTTTAAAAAATTCTGGTTCGCTACCAGCCAGACGGTATGTACCTCTTCACAGAGATTTTCCACTTGCAATGGCTGAAATTGTAATCATTCAAGATAGGTATTTTTACCTAGGTATCCCTACTACTGCACACAAGCCGCGAGAAGTTTAATAACACACTTAATAGATTCATACATGTTGTTGTGGCGTCAAATCATGGAGCTCTCCATGTGATGACAACTAATAGCAAGTGGTTTCTTAATGAGCTCAACGAGGAAGACACATGACAATTGATGTGACTTTTCGCGAACATGTGCGAACGAACAATAAATTATAATAAAACTCATGTATGAGTAGGGCTTTCAGTTCTTTTATCAATGATATTTCATTGGCATCTTGATGAATTTGCTTACTAAGTACCTACCAACATTCCATTCAATACCGGATCTTGAAAGGTACTCTGCTAGGTAAGTACCTATAGTACCTACAACTTCTTACTACAATATTGTAGTGGGTTTGTTGGGCTTGTCCGCAAGTTCGAGGAAACACTGTCGCTTGCGTGTAAAGAACGATAATCCAAAGTTAACAAACGGCGACATTATTTGGATCCTATTTTTATCTTTTCGTCTTATTAGATATCAATTAAAATATCATCATAAAAATGACAACCCTATTTACAATTCGCGAGCAACGAAAACATTCATTAAATCAACTGGCAAAATAACAAACGTCATTAATACAGAGTACAATACTGTACTCTCACAAAACCGTAGCACAAAACAAACCACTTAAGGCTGGTTCATAAACAAACCGGACAAGTGCGAGTTGACATCGCACTCGTGGAAAAAATATGAGAAAAAAAAGAGGTTTAAAATCTATCTATGAATATCTCACGCTATCGAGAGATTTACCATGCTATTTTAAGACCATAGACTTCTTATTAGGATTTCCTGTGATCTATACCTATGTAAAGAAATACTTTCTGTATTACTTATTTCAAAATGTTAGCCTCTGTTGTTTCGGAGATAGGGTTAATTTTCATCTATTTTCAATAACTTAGTTTTTTTATATTGTTATAAATTTATGTTTGAGACCCTCACAACAAGCCTTCTCATTTGATATATCATACGGTCGTTTTAATTTAAATTTTCTAATTTACCGCCCAAATGTGGGTCACTTTTCAATATTCAAAATTCTTTTATTTACGTGACACGTCATGTTTGGGTCACCGAAATTCGTATGTGTGCTATAATATCAACGTCATAGGTCCAGTAGATTCGGAGCAAATTGGCTATGACAGACAGACATACGCACGAGTGATCCTGCGTTCCATTTATTTGATTCGGACGTAAGGAAGCCTAAAAGCAAAGCATGTCGGATACTCATAGACTTTGGGTTCCGTAGCCGGAACCCTAAGCTACCCTAAACATGCCTAAACTGCCTACGTTCTGTTAAGTAGGTATTTTATTTACGGTTGGACTATTTCTCTCACTATGGAATTTGTTCAGAGTTGACGCGGGCATAGATAACGCAATCTTGGTCTGCTATATTTCATAAACTAGAAAACCCTAGATAGCCATGATGATTTTGTTAGTAAATACGTATAATTATGCGCTAGTGCCCTAACCTTTTTTTTTTAGAATTCTTCTTTATATATCGTTCCTTGACTAAGGAATCCTAAAAATGAAGAAGCATGGGTTCCCGGTTTTAGCCATCAACAGCAACGACCTATTAGTAGGTCTTTGCTGTTGCTGGCAATTTTGAAGACTACAAAAAAATAAAGAAGTATTTTGAATAGTTAGCTATTCGCCAGTGTGAGTTGCAATCAGAGAGATGATACCTACTTTTTTAGTACCTAGTTAATATATTTAAACGGGGCTTAATCGCGCTGAAAACTTAATTTTTATTTACCTCGACGTTTCGATCAAGTTGCATTGACTTACTTTTTAATGGTTGCAATTTATCTACATCAATTTATATTATCCACTGGTTATATACATTTACCTATTGTCTTTTATACGCTATCAGGAATCATTCAGGATCAAGTAATGACAGTAAGAAATGTCTATTATGGGATCAAGTAGGCTAAGCAATCCTAGGTGCCAATCGGAATGTCCAAAGAGCTGACAAACGTCATTATTGGCATTAGGAAAGCGAAGTGGATGCGTATATTGTCTGTGGTATTGTGTCTCATTGTCCAGATGATGAGGACGATGCCTGATAAATACTGTAGGCTACGATAGGAATGAATATCGTTGACCTGGCTAGGATATCTACTTTATTTATCCATTTACAAGCGAAATCTGTTACCACTTGTAAAATGGATTAAAACAATAAAACTTTGATAACGGCCATAACAAAAGCGGACATGATCTTCAGATGTCCCTAAGATGTCTTTACCCTTTAGTTAGAGTTAAAGATACAGTTAGTAGGTAAATTCTTGAAATGTGATGTGATCGATCGATTATACCTACCAGTTTTCAGGTAGGAAGAGTTCATCCCCCGTAGACGAATACTTTGTTTGTCTAGGGGGGATGAACTGGTATAGGTATAGGCACTGGAACCGGTATGAAAAGTACAATCAAACTATTTGTGTATTTTTTTCAAATTATAAAATGTTTCGATCAAATCGATTATCCACCAGGAAAAACAAATAAGATTGCGCGGTACGAGAACAGATAGACATGAAGAAAAAAACGTTATTCATTTTAAGTCCCCTAGACCAATTTTATTTATCATCAGTGTACAGACTGTAGTAGTCTGTTTTATTATGCTTCATATTACTGCTTTATTATAAGTATTGATATAGATACATGTATTGTTGCTTGAGTCCCAACAGTGCTAAAGTAGATAGGTACTTACGTAAATTCTCGAAGCATTCAATCTGTAATAATATGCCCATCCGATCCGTAGGCCGAACGCGAGCTGCACGAATTAATATCAGCCCGGGAGAAAGAGAAGGCCCGCGGAGAAGAGAACATAAGGTTCTTCGCGACCATCTCCCGCGCTCCGGTCCTGAAGCCTCTGCTCCTCATCAACGCGTTCAACATGCTGCAGATACTGTCCGGAAGCTACGTCGTCATATTCTACGCTGTCGATATTGTCAAGGACACTGGAGGATCGCTAGACCCGACGGTAAGTGAACATAAGGTTCTTCGCGACCATCTCCCACGCTCCGGTCCTGAAGCTCCTCATCAACGCGTTCAACATGCTGCAGATACTGTCCGGAAGCTACGTCGTCATATTCTACGCTGTCGATATTGTCAAGGACACTGGAGGATCGCTAGACCCGACGGTAAGTGAACATAAGGTTCTTCGCGACCATCTCCCACGCTCCGGTCCTGAACCTCCTCATCAACGCGTTCAACATGCTGCAGATAGTGTCCGGGAGCTACGTCGTTTTAATCTAAGCTCTCGGTGTCGTCACGGACACTGGAGGATCGCAAGACCCGACGGTAAGAACCGTCGGGTCTTGAAAATAAGTTTATTCGCGACCATCTCCCGCGCTCCAGTCCTGAAGCCTGAATTTGGTTCCACGTTTAAAATTTCTTCAAAATTGGTTCAGTACATTTTAATTTTTAGTTAGGTAAGTAATCCTCATGCTCAGTGATTGTTCAGTTTTCGCTGAGAACATTTCTGTTGCTCGCGACCGCGCGTGCTAACAGTGAAAAAGTGCAATAACACGCCGCCAGCCGGCCTACTGCGATGACCTAGTCATCGCACAAGGCTGTCTGCTGACGGCAAATCATTTATTGTTAACACAAATACTTGCTTTATTTTATTATGAATCGGAGACGCCAAAGAGAGTAAAATGAATTTGTTGTATAAGCATTTTTTTGCGAAGAACGAGCCCATTGTGAGAAACTGCAAAGCCTCGTAAATGACTTGTAAAGTTAAGCAATTGAATAAATTGTAGCAATCCTTCAGTAACAGATGAAATGTATGGCCGAGAACCCAACGAACCCAGCAACAACTACCATGGAGACTTCGCCGGTACATGTGTCGAATATACTCCGGATGACGAAGATCTTGCTCGAGAAGTAGAACGGATAAACCAGAGAACCACTCAACATGTTTGTGCTTACTTTCTCAAATTATGAGGAGATAAATCAATTTAACCGTGTGTGGATATGCGTTAGCCCGTAAGGGCCAAATGAGACTACTTAAAACCGACTTAAAAAAGGCCCCTGATAAAAAAATATTATCCTGATATTGTCAAAAATGATTATTATTCATTTATGTTAGTCTATATGAGTATCTGAACAATTATACCAAATTTCACGAATGTATGTATGTATGTATGTATGTTTGTCCACGTATTTCTCGGAAACTATAAGCCTCATTGCAATAATAATTATTTTTGTAATAGTTTCAGCATCATTCAACTTAGGGAATAGTTCAAGTTTCATCAAAAATTTGAATTGTTAACTGTTTCCAGTATGGCTTTCTACTTAGCGAACGGAATTAATTACTTTATTAAGTACTTTACTTTGCATTAACTTTAACGAAACTAAAAGTGAGATATAAAAAATAATAACTATCTACTTCTAAAAAAAACTTTTATTCGTAGAAAAATGCCTACATATTACTTACTGTAGTCGGTTTGGGCACAGCACAGACCTCAAAAAATATGAATTATTTCTCCTAAGTTGTGTAGTCTTTTAATCATTCTATATTCCAAATAAAGCCCAGAACGCATTCGTCCACAGTTTAAAGTCGATTTATGTTCTAAAGAGTGACCTTGTGTTACAGATGGCGGCGAACGCGACCGCAGTAATCCGTCTGTGCGTGACCGTGCTGGCGTGCATCCTGCTGCTGCGCATGACGCGGCGCGCGCTCGTCATCATCTCGGGCGCCGGCACGGCTGCGTGCACGCTCGCGCTCTCCTTCATGCTGTGCCAGGGTCAGGCCTCCGGCTGGCTGCCGCCCGCGCTCATCCTCGGCTACGTCGCCTTCAACACGCTCGGCTTCTTCGTGCTCCCCGGGCTCATGATCGGCGAGCTGCTCCCGACGCGAGTGCGCGGCCTCTGCGGCGGCTACATCTTCTGCTTGTTCAACGCCGTCCTCTTCGGATTCACTAAAGTGTACCCCCACATGAAGTACACCATCGGCATGGGCGGAGTGTTCGGCATCTTCGCCGCTTCCGCCACTCTCGCCACTCTCATTTTGTTCCTACTGCTGCCCGAGACGAAAGGCAAATCTCTGATACAAATCGAGGAGTATTACCAGAAACCTAACATTTTATGGCTGACACGAAACTCGTCCGAAGTTCAACGCGTTTGATTCAACCTTTAACCTAGTTTGCGTTGATAATTTATTTTTAAGTACTTAATGTGATAACACACAGCTGTGTAAAACGCGTGATATGTAACCAAGAAATATGTACTTTGTACCTCATTGTCTGCCGCTTTGACAACATGTCTTACCAAAATGTTAACTACCTACTTACGTAATTATACAATTTACACTTAGTATGTTTGATATTCATGTTCTAAATGTTGAATTCACATTGTTATATTTAGCTGTATTGTAGTACAATTTTACACACGTAACCAAAAGGATATAAGTATTTTAATTATTGCATTTACAAGGTACGGATGCTCGGTGAGATGTCATTACAAGGTACGGATGCTAGGTGAGATGTCATTACAAGGTACGGATGCTAGGTGAGATGTCATTACAAGGTACGGATGCTAGGTGAGATGTCATTACAAGGTACGGATGCTAGGTGAGATGTCATTACAAGGTACGGATGCTAGGTGAGATGTCATTACAAGGTACGGATGCTAGGTGAGATGTCATTACAAGGTACGGATGCTAGGTGAGATGTCATTACAAGGTACGGATGCTAGGTGAGATGTCATTACAAGGTACGGATGCTAGGTGAGATGTCATTACAAGGTACGGATGCTAGGTGAGATGTCATTACAAGGTACGGATGCTCGGTGAGATGTCATTATGTGATAATTATATAACCTGCTACTCATACTTATCTCAAATTAATATTATGCACAAAGTGTTTTATTATCAATATTCGTCAGAAATACTCTTCGACAACGCATACAACTCGTGGTCGATAACCATAAATCGTTTAATAGAAAACATCCAAACCTTGGCACCTTCCATATATTGGCATGGTCACAATCTGTCGTTTCTCGAGTGACGATCGTCACATAAATTAAACTTCTATTGTTAAAAAAAAAATGGAACACTGACAAAGAGTATGGAGGTACAGTCGCCAAACTCACTGACCCTGTATGACCCTGTAAAGCTTTATTTACTTACACATGAACTAAATGCAATACTAATAAGGTAAAAAGAAACCGGTTGGCCGAATGGTTAGTGACCCTGACTGCGAAGTCACCACACGGTCAAAGGTTCGAATCCTGCAAGGTGCAATCATTTGTGTGATGAGCAGAAATGTTTGTTTCCGAGTCATGGATGTAATATTCGTATCTATGTATCCGTTGTCCAATACCCACAGTACAGTGTATCCAAATTTGGAGCTAGGTAATTGGTGTTAATTGTGCCGAATAAATACTATTTATAAACTTAAAAACCCGACTATTATGACTTTGAAGACATATTTAGTAGATCAGTGTGGACTTTTTCTTCTTTTTTAAGAGCCCAGCTCTTGGCGGTGGAGTAATTGCGAGCGTTTCCTGCCTTCGGCCTAAGCTTGGACTTCTCTATACGACATGACATTTGTTCTCCTTTTCTGATCTGTAAATGTGCTTCTAGGTCTGCCTCTTCCTCTCTTCCCTTCTATGATGTTTTTGTGAAGTTGTAATGTCGAATAAGGTGGCCAAACATCTTTCCTCGTGTCCTTTCTATGGCCGCTATTAAGTTCCGTTGCAAGTGTGGACAATGGAAGTAAATAATCTTAACTCCGTTTTATTTCTTAAAATCTACTAAAATATGTCTGCAAAGTCTGCCAACATATAGAGGGGAGGGGAGGTGCAAACTTTTGGATAGTTTACATATCAGTAAGTACATACTTACAGAAGTATAGTTCGCGGCGGCATAGTATTAGTGCCGCTCGCCACAGGACGTCCAGTGAATATTTTTTTACATTTCAATGTAACGGAGCAATGAGAGACTTTAATCTGTGATTTTTAGAATGACCACATTATGTATATACATAATAAGTTCTAAACTTAATAGTTCTTACATTTTTAGTTTTAATATTGTTAATAAGAATTTATTTTTCTATTGCAAAGTAGAAGAGTTCCAAAATGTGATATGAATAAAGTATTCACAATATTTTGTTTTTTTTTTAATCTTAGTCTGGATGTACAGTCATGATGACTTTTAAGATATTATTGCTCTTAGTATACATAATTGTTATAATTAGTAAGAATGTTTTTTAAATAAAATAACAGTAACTAAGCTCCTCTTCACGGACCCACATCTTTTTAGAACTTTTACCTTTTGTTTGGTACTTTCATTAACTACTGCACTCATTTTGATGCAGTGTTTGGTTTATATTTTGTTTTAATACATAGCTTTGGGTTTTTTTTTATCACGGTCTGGGCAATCGTTTGACCACGATCACACCTGATGGAAAGCGATGATGTGGTCGAAGGTGTAGCACGCTTGCCTAGTAGATACCTATTCACTCTCGACTTGAACACACCTGGGTTATATTTTACCTTTAAATCTGAGGTAGGTATAATATAATAAGTGATGCTTAGAGCTGATGTTAATTAACAAACGGTTCTTACTAACCCCTACAAAGCTGCAAGATCTGGATTATGTTTATAGACACTGTAATAAACTTGTAATTAACTCTATTATCAGACAGAGATAAAAGTTCAAGTATCAAAAAGAAAAAAAACAAGGATGTTATATGTACTTACGTACAAAGTACATATAACTTCCTTGTACAAAAACGATTATTCCACACCGCTCTACCCTGTGTGCTTCGGATCAACCCTTCAAATGTATCACAGTTACAGACCATATAGGAGATACGGAACATACGGAAATGTACGAGTATACCTATATCATCTTCTATTTTACAACAAAGGACTTTTTTTTTTTAATTAGCCTTTATTCTAAAATAAACAAAAGGCGCCTTACAGTTGTGCTTCATTCCTTTAACGAACCTCGTGGCACGTCACGAGTACTCAGAAAAGTTTTGAACCATGGATATTTGTACTTTTCATCATCATCATCATCATCAACTCGAGTGGAACAGCGGGGCGCAGATAGTTGTTAGTAAAAAAACGAATAATAACTTGTTCATACAGTTATTATTGGACACTTAAATTACTTTGTACAAGTTTAACCCTAAAACCTTTGCAGAGCACAAGTCTTCCATTTACACACATCTATTATAGCAGTATGAAGCGGACAGAATTTGACAGGTGTCCAGCAGCCGGCGTATTATCGGAAGAGCCCAAAAGCTCCGATATAACTGTACAATTTAATTCGTACATGTTCGATATAACTGTACAGTTTATGAAGATCGCAGCTACAAACCAGAACACACAAGTCATTCGTTTTTCACTTCTCCTGTACCCACTCGGAGTAGAACCACACTATGTTGGAAGCAGACGAGACGGGCGCGGGTCACTAAGTTTACTATTCTATTGTCCACAAGTAGTGCAAAAACTGATTAGTGAAACATGAATGAGCAAAGACACAAGCTTCACTTCTGTATTCATTCGGACTGCGGAGTAAAACAGCGGCGAAGCGAGTCCCGCACTCGCTTCGCCGCGGTTTTACTCCGCACGTTACAAGATGACGAGAGTCCCTGGTTACGATTTTCAGAGAAACTATCGATCGTTTTGCACGTGTTGTCTAATGAAACGTGAAGGACTCGGCTATAAAGGCACTTCACTTCTGCACCCGCTCGGAGTAGAGCCGCGCTATGTTGGAGGCAGACGAGGCGAGTGCGGGTCACAAGATAACCAAGACACTATTGATCACTCGTTTTGCACGTATTTTCTAGTGAAAAGTGTATGACGCGGCGATAAAGGCACTTCACTTCTGCACCCGCTCGGAGTAGAACCGCGCTATGTTGGAGGCAGACGAGGCGGGCGCGGGTCATGAGGTGTCCGGCAGCCGCTGGTACAGGTGCGGGCGCGCGGCGCAGCCCGGGCACACGTGCAGCGTGCCCGAGACTACGCCCTCGCACTCCCAGCAATAGTGCTCGTGGCAGCGCTGGCAGCGGTACACCTGTAATGAATAAGTTAATTTTATTTGTAGAAAACATGTGTCAGATAAGATGGAAGTGAACACTTGCTCTGCCTAGCGGCGTACTAATGTTTATATAAGATGGAAGTGAACACTTGCTCTGCCTAGCGGCGTACTAATGTTTATATAAGATGGAAGTGAACACTTGCTCTGCCTAGCGGCGTACTAATGTTTATATTATAGCTAAAAGTATAAAATTACATCGAACATTTCTCTTAATTAATTAATATGATTTTGGACTTAATCCACACCAATTAGACACCAATATATAAAAGTGAAACGTTGTCTGTTTGTTTAGGGAGTTTTAACGCCAAAACGGCTGAGCCGATTTTGATGAAACTTTGTAAATAGGTACAACAATAATACTTGGTACTTTGTAATATAGAAACCAACGTAGGATTTAATATTAATATATTTAATTAAATAATATATTAAAATATATAAATTATTATAAAATCGATTGAGTATTTTTTAAGTGTATCTATTACAAATAAAAACAAACATACAAACAATCAAAGCTTCTTTTGTTTTTATGAAAAAAATATGTAAAATAATAATGTAAAATGGAAAAGAGGATGTTTATAAAGATAATATTAGTGTAAAAAAGCGTATATCGCAATGAATGACATACGTTAATCTTATATCATCTCAGGGGCGGTAGTACCTATCATAAAACAGTAGAGATTTTTAATAGCAAATTCTGTAGTTCTTTTACTCTCAGAGGCAATTGTACAGAAATATTAGAAACTTAAAGCAAAGCAGATTTCTTGCTTCTTACAGAAACTGCACCTATAAAGCAATAAGAGAAAAAAACAGTACAAAGAATATTATTTAAAAAAATGGTCTAGTACTGAAAATAAGGTCCTAAGGTTGTCTGGAAGAGATCGCTATGAGCGATAAGACCGCCCATTGTACCTATTGTTTATGTTATTTCTATTTTGTAATTTGTTTAACTGTGTGTCAATAAAGTGTTATTGTATTGTATAAGCTACTGAACAAAATATAACATTTTTAAAAATCGCGTCTTTTTGTTTGTCTGTATGTTTCTATGCGCATCACGTAAAAACTACTGAACCAATAATAAATACGAATTTATAATCGACAGTTACTGATTTCACGAAACTCACCTGTTTGTCTTGATCTGTGAAATTCCTCAAACAAGCAAAACAGTACTGTGCCTGTCCTTCGTTCGTCAACTCTTCGTAGGGCTCCACCGGGAACAAGTGATGATAGGATCTGAAAATAATAATTCACTTTTTGCTAAATTGATCTTTAAAACAATCGTTATTGGTTCAAAATTGAAAAGCACAGATGTCTTACTGTTTAAGAGTCCGGCGGAGGGTGAATTTTCCATACAAACGTAATACCAATATCATTTGTAATTGGAGCATATTTCCACAGTGTTATGATATTATTCGGATTCGGATAGTGTTTATCTAGGTTCCTGCTTTTTAATAGTCCTGAAACGAAATATAAGCGAATATATTCCATTTTGCATATAAATAAGGAAAATGGAGTATTTTCTTATATTTCGTTTCGTACAGCAGTTTACATTTTACAGTTTTCCCGTGGAAACTTAATTTTTTTCGGTGATAAAAAGTATCCTATGTTGGTCTTTATATTGTACAGTACCTATTTACAAAGTTTTATCAAAATCGGATCAGCTGTTTTAGCGTGAAAGCTCCCCAAACAAACAAGCAGTCAACGTTTCACTTTTATATATTGGTGTGGATTAAAATGAATAAAATATGGTAAATACTTTTTTCTGAGCATGTACCAATGGTTTACTTATGACTTACGGATCTGAGACAAAGTCGCTAAGCGTGCTATATGGAAAGGGCTATGCTCGCAATTTCTCAAAGAGATCGAATCCGGAAAGAGGGGAACCGACAGAGAACCAAAGTTATGGACATAGTCCATAGGATTAGCAAGCAGAAGTGGCAGTTGGCTGGTCATATTTGCTGAAGGTCCGATAACCGTTGGGGTAGACGTGTTCTTGAGTGGAGATCGCGACCCGGCAAACGTAATGTAGGGCGCCCTCCAGCTTGGTGGAGCGACGACATACGCAAGGAGTCTGTCAAGAAGCAGTTGACATGGAAGAGCCGGAGATCGGGCACAGTGGCATGCTTTGGGATGTCCAGCAATGGAATGATACGTGCCGATAATGATGATGATGACCAATGGCCTGGTCAAATCAAAAAATGTAAACGTGTCCTAATCTCCGGTTGGGAACGGGTGATGATGATGATGATGGTGATGAAGGTATCGGGCAGCGAGCAGTATTTGCTGCGGCACTGCGGGCACAGGTGGCACTCGCCCGAGCCTTCCTCCCGGTGACTGATGGTGAGGGTACCTGGCGAGCACTGCGGGAACAGGTGGCGCTCGCCCGAGCCTTTATCTACGTGGCTGATGGTGAGGGTACCTGGCGAGGTGCAGCGCGGAGGGCAGCGTGAGGCTGCAGGTGCGGCACTGCGCGGGCAGCGAGCAGTACTTGCTGCGGCACTGCGGGCACAGGTGGCACTCGCCCGAGCCTTCCTCCCGGTGACTGATAGTGAGGGTACCTGGCGAGCACTGCGGGAACAGGTGGCGCTCGCCTGAGCCTTCCTCTACGTGACTTATGTTGAGGGTACCTGGCGAGGTGCAGCGCGAAGGCCAGCGTGAGGCCGCAGGGTCGGCACGGCGCTGGCCGCGAGCAGTACTTGCTGCGGTACTGCGGGCACAGGTGGCGCTCGCCCGAGCCTTCCTCTAGGTGACTGATGATTAGGGTACCTGGCGTGGTGCGGCGCGGAGGCCCGCGTGAGGCCGCAGGTGCGGCACTGCGCGGACAACGAGCAGTTCTTCCTGCGGCACTGCGGGCACAGGTGGCCCTCGCCCGAGCCTTCCTCTAGGTGACTTATGGTTAGGGTACCTGCCGAGATGCGGCGCGGAGGCCAGCGTGAGGCCGCAGGTGCGGCACTGCGCGGGCAGCGAGCAGTATTTGCTGCGGCACTGCGGGCACAGGTGGCACTCGCCCGAGCCTAACTCCTGGTGACTCATGGTGAGGGTACCTGGCGAGCACTGCGGGAGCAGGTGGCGCTCGCCTGAGCCTTCCTCTACGTGACTGATGTTGAGGGTACCTGGCGAGGTGCAGCGCGGAGGCCAGCGTGAGGCCGCAGGTGCGGCACGGCGCGGGCAGCGAGCACTACTTGCTGCGGTACTGCGGGCACAGGTGGCGCTCGCCCGAACCTTCCTCTAGGTGACTTATGGTTAGGGTACCCCTGGCGAGATGCGGCGCGGAGGACAGCGTGAGGCCGCAGGTGCGGCACTGCGTGGGCAGTGAGCAGTATTTGCTGCGGCACTGCGGGCACAGGTGGCACTCGCCCGAGCCTTCCTCTAGGTGACTGATGGTTAGGGTACCTGGCGTGGTGCGGCGCGGAGGCCCGCGTGAGGCCGTAGGTGCGGCACTGCGCTGGCAGCGAGCAGTATTTGCTGCGGCACTGCGGGCACAGGTGGCACTCGCCCGAGCCTTCCTCCCGGTGTCTGATGGTGAGGGTACCTGGCGAGCACTGCGGGAACAGGTGGCGCTCGCCTGAGCCTTCCTCTACGTGACTGATGTTGAGGGTATCTGGCGAGGTGCAGCGCGGAGGCCAGCGTGAGGACGCAGGTGCGGCACGGCGCGGGCAGCGAGCAGTACTTGCTGCGGTACTGCGGGCAAAGGTGGCGCTCGCCCGAGCCTTCCTCTAGGTGATTGATGGTTAGGGTACCTGGCGTGGTGCGGCGCGGAGGCCCGCGTGAGGCCGTAGGTGCGGCACTGCGCGGGCAGCGAGCAGTTCTTCCTGCGGCACTGCGGGCACAGGTGGCCCTCGCCCGAGCCTTCCTCTAGGTGACTTATGGTTAGGATACCTGGCGAGATGCGGCGCGGAGGCCAGTGTGAGGCCGCAGGTGCGGCACTGCGCGGGCAGCGAGCAGTATTTGCTGCGGCACTGCGGGCACAGGTGGCCCTCGCCGCCGACGCCCTCGCCCGAGCCTTCTTCCAGGTGACTGTCGAATGATCATTATTATTTAAGAAAACATATACGTTTTTCTCCGACATCAGGTAAAAAAAAGCACGGGCCGAAGCCAAGTTCATTATCAATAGAAAATCAGTTCAGTAGTATGTCTAGATCTAAAAATCAATTCAACCGTTCGTCAGGGGAATTTCCGTTCCATTCGGCAAGTGTTGTGGATGACAGCTTTTAGTAAGAGGATGTAGGTATGTAGTTGGGGGAATGCACAGGGTGCTAAGACTTGTGTGGAGTGTTGTTATTATTATTTCGTATGGTAATAAAATGTATCTATTCTTATAATAAAGGTATGTACCAAAAAATCTGTGCAAAGATAATAAAAAAAGAAATGGTCTAGTGTACTTAAAATAAGCTACTGAACAAGAATATAAAATTTTAAAAAATCGTGTCTGTCTGTTTGTTCGTAAAAACTATTTAGCTGTTCGATAGCTTAGGGCTTGAGATAAAAACGGTGTACTTGGTATCTCAATCCGATGAGTAGAAGCCGAGCAACCGATAAAAACTTTTTGACGGCTGAAGGAATTTTGATCAAATGTTGGTATATTGGTATTTTAGGTCTTAGAATAGTACATAGAGTACTTTTAACCTAGAGTGACCACGCGTGCGAAACCGCTGGTACAGCTAGTCCGAAATAGATAAAGGCAAAAATCCATTAAAATTAGGCAAGTACTACGTATGACAAGTATCACATCACACACTAATCCAAACTAATCGTAAGTCGTGATTTTTTCTGTACTTGTGTACATCATCAAAGTAAGAGAAAAAAACACGACTGCCCTGCCAAAAAACACGACTGCCCTGCCAAAAAAACACGACTACCCTGCCAAAAGACAGACTGCCCTGCCAAAAAAACGACTGCCCTTCCAAAAAACATATTTTATAGCCTAGGTTACTTAGGATGATGTAAGGATTCTAACGATACTCCATACATCCAAATCTGTTCAGGCATTTAAAAGTTATGGTGGAACAAAGAAACTCACATCACAACTCACAGAGTTTCACTGTCGTGAAACTCCATTTCTATGACCCTACGCTTACCCTTGCTTCGTGATAGATGTCAATAACTTGTGGTTTCATCTAAGACAGACCGGAAGCCAATCCCAGCAGTGGTCATTGAGACCCTACTATATGGACAAAACTAGTATTTTTGGATGAACCAGTAATGAAAACATAACGCCTGACATCTTTCGCATAGCAAGGCAATGCATCGAGTAGTTTGATACCACGTTAGGCGTGCTCTCCACGTGTCCCATGACAACAAACTTGTGGATTATTGTTATTTAAATCAATAACAAAACGGTAAAATTTAACAGGAGGAGCAAGCAGGTCTATATGTCAGGATTTTACGTAAATGTCTTAGTAGTCTAGCAATATAAGTGAAACCCTATTTAGTTGTAAAACTTATAGTAATACGAACTTGAATATACGTGGAGCTGAAGGACGGGCGGGGGGGGGGGGGAAGATTGACAAGGGCACGCGCCTCACCCCCGCGGAGGCCGATATATAAGGATTCCGCGCCCGTGGAGAGGGACAGACCAGACAAGACACGTCTTTGGGGCGGGCGTGTGGCCCGTCCCGAAGGGACGAGTAGCACAGCAGTCACGTGGGCGGCCATTTTGACGAGGGGAGACTGCCATGAAAAGGAGCCGGAGCTGGCGGGAAGCCAGAAGGCCAGGGGGGCAGCGCAACCAGCCTGCGAGCCGCCCCGACGCGAGGGAGCAGGGCGCTCCTGGACCCGAGGATCACCGAGCACGTGGGCAAGCGTTCGCGCTGCCGAAATCTTCCCGTCTAGTGACGTAAGCCGGCCGGCGTTGAGGTACCTATAAACAATTATTCCCAGTGCGCGTAAAATAGACGATTCACAAATCGCGCGCGTAACCTTAAGCCCCCTTTTCGTGCCCCCTCTTCTTTATAGACTATTTGACTTAACCATCGTAACCACGTGTTAGTTTTTAAGCCTTGTATATAAAAACACTGTTATAGAAACACTGATTAAATTATCTGTAAGTACTCTTTATAATATCGTTTTCTTTTTACAATATCCCCTCACTCTCCTTGGCTGTAGGCGCAGGTAGGCCCCGTTCCAACGGGGGTGGGCCATCCAGCAGTACGGTCTGGTCATAAGGCCCAAATTGCTCTTCAACTGGTACACTATCCAGGCTACCCTTCCCTACAGCGAATCGTGTCGTCCGTCGGTGGCAAACCGAACTTCTACCACCTGCTGCGACGCTGCGGGCGGCGAGTCTCGTCGTGACTCTGCCGCCCCCGGTTCGCCCGGCTGCCATCCGACGGACACATAACACACAGATTGTACTCCATAAATTAATTACCACGACAATGCATACATACATTAACCCTGAAAACAGGCAGTCGTGCAATAATAAAAGCGAAAGTATCTCTGGCTTTTCATGGCTGAACCGATCTTGATGAAATTAGATATGGAGATAGTTTTAACCTTGGAGAAGGAAAAAGGATACATTTTATAGTGATAAACTGTAGTCTGCAGGAGAACACGGGCAAAAGCCATAAAAAATGCAAGTATTATGTAGTAGCTTTCCCGCCCGCGACTTCATCCGCGCGGATTACTATTTATCGGACTTTATTTTATCTTTTGTTGATAAATCTTTTGTCCGCAAATGTTCCACCATGTAAACCAAGTCTTACAATTTTGTTACCGTCGGTTTTGTTACTGACCCCAAAAAAAAAAAGAGTTTTGAGGATTATCTCGTAAAAATATCTATACTTGGATTAGTAGAAATCATCATAGTTTTATTTTTATTTTATTTTATTTATGGTAGCAAAACTGACACCAATTCACTACTTACTCTCATATTTATCTATTTTATTCCGAAAATAGTATTTTAATTCGAAAGAGGTACTAATTTTCAGAATTTAGATATTTTAAGTTATCAAATGCAGTTCATCAAAATACCCTACAGAATAGGGCACTTTTTAAAATATTTTTTCAATAGTTGTGCTATTTTTTTGAAACTCCTCAAATGATGATGCAAAAGTAGGTATAGCACCAATGCTCTTGAAGTTTTTTGACAGTCTCGTTTTTTTCGTTTCCACGGCAACCGTTCCTTACAGCGAGTAATCAACATTTTCCAGTTTTCCCGTGGAAACTTACAATTTTCCGCGATAAAAAGTATCCTATGTTTTATTCTAGGGTATCATTCCAAATTTCATCAAAATCCGTCCAGTCGTTATCGCGTGAAAGCTCCCCAAACAAACAGACAACATTTCACTTTTATATATTGGTATGTATTTATATGCACCCAGTGCACAACAAAAGGGCTTGGCGAATGGGAAATGGCGCTTGCTGCTGCCTCCAAGTCGGCTTAACATTGACGCATAATGGATACATTATTTACATTATTATTTACCCATTTTAATCTCGTTTAGAATGAATATGGCCGAGATACTGAGGGCATCAGTCGTCTCTGCCATCTGACTGACTATTACCACTTAGACACAAACTCAGACAAAGTTTTTGTTTATCATGTATTTTTATATATGTTTTTAAGAGATTTTAATGCTTGATTAGCGTTAGTTGAAGTCTCGTCCATACCACAGTGCCTAAAGACGAAAGTCTTCAATGCGTGCGTTCTACCAGATGACCTACGGAATCGAAACGTGGACACTCACGGTGGGGCTGGTCCACAAATTTAAAGTCGCTCAGCGAGCTATGGAGAGAACTATGCTCGGAGTATCTCTAAGCAAGCTGAAGTGGCAATGAACTGGTGACATCTCTCGCAGAACCGACAACCGTTGGGGAAAACGAGTATTAAAGTGGAGACCACGCTCAGGCAAACGTAGTGTGGGACGCCCGCCGGCCAGGTCGGGAGACGTCTTGCGAAATACAGCTGGCAGCGACTGGATGAGAAGAGCCGAAGATCGGACTCAGTGGCATCCAGCAGTGGACCAGTATAGGCTGATGATGCTGAAGCCTCGTGAGAGCAGTATGTGACAGTTGCTCACCACATACACACGGCGATGGGCGGGTCGGCGTTGGTGGCGGCGTCGAGCTGCGGAGTGAGCGGCGCGCAGTGCGGGAACCCCATTTTGACGAGCCCGGCCTCCAGCGAGCGAGCGCGCGCCGGCGGCGCCGTCTGCTCCAGCAGCAACGCGCGGTAGTGCACGTCATCCAGCACCACCTGTAAAGACAAACAAACGTATAACGGCCAGGACACATCGAATGTATCAAACACTAAAGTACCTATTTAAATTATGTAAAACTGCTAATACTCTCGGACTGACAAGTCAAACATACTTACTCCAACCTCTGCCTCAGAGTACAGTTGGCTTAACAGGGCTGAACGCGAGTTTCCGATTCTTCATTGTATTCCACATTGTGAATACGGTAAAATTATTATCAAGATTTTATAAATAAAATTATGCATACGTATTATAGTGTCTTTCCAAACCCAGTCGGCAGTTCATCATCAGCCTATACTTGTCCACTGCTGGACGTAGACCTCTCCTAATGCATGCCACTGTTCTCGGTCTTCAGCTCTCCTCATCCATTTTCTGCCAGCCGCTTTACGCAGGTTGTCACTAAACCTGGCCACAGGGCGTTCTACACTACGTTTGCCTACGCGTAGTCTCCACTCGAGACATAGAATAACCCAATAGAGAAATGTGAGCAACCCACTGCCACTTTAGCTTGCTTATCCTTAGAGCTATGTCGGTTCAGTGTCGAATATCTTCATTACGAATCTTGTCAGAGTTTTTTTTTTTTTTTCTTACCTGTGCTGTCCCACTACTGGGCAAAGGTCTCCCCCATATCCTTCCAAGATTCTCTTTCCTGAGCCGCCTCGTACCAGCCCTCTTGGTAGGCGTCTAGGTCATCTCGCCACCTCTTTCTGGGCCGGCTTCGGCGGCGTCGTCCATCTTCAGGCGTCCACTGTGTCATGACCTTTGCCCACCGGTCGGGATGCATACGGCTATGATGACCCGCCCAATCCCATTTGAGCTTGGCAGCCTTGTAGCCTACGTCCGTAATGCCTGTCCTGGAGCGTAGCATAGTGTTCCGAACTCTATCGGATCTTTTCACACCTAGAACGCTACGCTCCATCGCTCTCTGGCAAACCCCGAGTCTAGACTTTTGTGATTCGGTCAGAGACCAGGTCTGAGCACCGTAGGTTAGGATAGGCAAGATACATATGTCGATGAGTTTGCGCTTCAGTGAAAGTGGAAGGTTGCCCTTCATTAGCGACTTCATGGACCAGTAGCTCCTCCAGGCGTTTACGATGCGGCGATCGATTTCTTTATCTTGTCGGTTGCTGAAGGAAACTATCTGGCCCAAGTAGATGTATTCATCGACATAATGTATTACTTGCCCATTATAGCGACCTTAAATTTGTGGACTAGTCTGACCGTGAGTTTCGGCTCCGTAGATCATGACTGACGCACTGATTGAAGGCTTTTATCTTCAGGCACTGTGGTATGGCCAACGAGAAGACTTGACGAAACTTGCCGAATGCTGCCCAACCCAGCTGAATTCTTCTGTTAACTTCCTTCTCAAAGTCGTTTTAACCTAATTGCAATATTTGCAATTAAATAAAGATTAGATTAGATTCGGCCTCCCACAACACAGGCTTGACCTAGTGCGGGCACCACAGGCAATTTTATTTATTTGTAATTTTAGTTTGGTTAAATAAACATTTTGTGTTATTTAATTTTAGTTAATTTTAGTTTTGTTTGTATTAATTTTAGCGGCATTTTTTGGCTGCAGATGGTTGTACGATTTTTAATTCGTCAGCCACATTAGTTCATTTTATTCCATATAGTACGAGTCAACATTGATAAATGTTACCATTTCCAGCAACTGTTTAACTTGGCCGATGACTAACAAGGTAAGCTATCTGAATATTGCTGTTTGTAGGCCAATTTTCTTTAAAATTTAGCACAGGACATTTATTTACTAAGGTACACAAATTACCAAGCATGTTTGAGAAATTTAATAATTACTAGCTAACCCGCCCGCGACTTCGTCCACGCGGACTACAGTTTATCGCAAAAAAAACATCCTACGTTCTTCTAGGATATTAAAAACCAATGCAAAAGTGGACTTAGGGCCGTATTAATAAATCGACCTCAACTCTGAGAGCGCTATTGAGAGCGATCTCAAGATGCTAATCTAATTAATAAACATATCTTAAGCTGTTGATTGAGATGCCGTTATCAGCTGATTTAATGTTTAATAATAAATCAATCTCGACTCTCAAGGGCGCACTTGCGATGTGCTTTGAGATGCAGAATGTGCAGTCGATCCGTGATTTGAAAGCGTGATTACCAGTTGCTAGAATCAAGGATTTCGAAAATATTATGTCAGAAGTTGATAATTATAATTATATTAACCATCATTATAAGAATATTTTTATATTTCTCTGGGAATAAACAAATTTATTTGGCATGATTGCGAAAAGATCCGAAGATTTGGTAGATATCAGAACCTGGCGAGGTCTCTGAAGTCTAAAAAGATCCGAAATCGTAACCAAAGGATACGCGCTGGAAAAACTGCATGGCCAATAAACGAACTTTTATTTTCATAAATTATAGTCATTAATTGATGAATTGCGTTAAGTTCTTTAATAGATAGTGTAACTTAAAATATAGACATATATTATGGCTTACATCCTTTCTACAAAAAAAAACTAAAGTAAGGTTATGATAATTATGTACAAAATAAACATTACGTTTAATATAATCGCATTTAATTTAATTCAACTACATCGAAGTAATAAATTTTAATCTTACGCTATATCTTATTTGAGCAAAAACCGAACTTTCAATAAAGAAAATAAATCGTTCATTCGTAGTTCATTCAATCTTGCTCTCAAGTTCTGGTTCGTGACATCTTGAGATGCGGCTCTTGAAAGCGACATGATCTGAGATGCTCTTGAAATGTCTTTATTATTAATCAGCGACGATCTTAAGATGCTGATCACAACTTGAGAGCGTATCAGTTGATATTGCACTTGAGAGCTCAACTAAAAGCGATTTATTAATACGGGCCATACAGCCGTATTCACAAACAATACTTGCCTAAGTAAAGCAGTGACACTATGTGAAGTAAGCCATTTCACTATGTGTTCGTCATTGCGAGCCTGTTAATTCACAAACGATACTTAGTCGACTCGTTACTATGAGAACGCAGTGCGTCCAATACTGCGCTCTGATTGGTCCGTGTAATATTATGTTCATTCTTTTTTGACAGCTCGGCACTATGCGTTGCTTAAAACAGATACTTTACGAATGCGCAGCTTCAAGTTAACGCACAGTATTCGGCAGTGTTCGGCACTCAAGTGTCGTTTATGAATAGGATTGTAGGGCCCTGTGCGTTCGTGAGCACTGTGAGACCTCATAGCAACGTTTGTGAATACGGGTGTTAGACTTCTTGGTTATGGCCTCTGTGGCTTGTTGTTGGTATAGCATCAACTACTTACTCTGTGGCACCAACACTCTTGATGATTTTTGACAGACTTGTTATTTCGTTTCCATGGCAACCGTTCCTTACAGCGAGTATTCAACATGTTCCAGTTTTCCCGTGGAAACTTCCACGGAATTCGTAGAATTTTCCGGGATAAAAATTATCCTATTTTATTCTAGGGTATAAGCTATCTCCATTCCAAATTTCATCAAAATCCGTCAAGCGGTTATGGCGTGAAAGCTCCACAAACAAACAAACAAACAAACAAACAGACAACGCTTCACTTTTATATATTGGTTTGGATTATAATAATTAAATTAATGCATAATACTTTGAAAATAAATGAAGATGCATACCCCGTAGTCTCCACCAGTGTCTTTGCACAGCTTTTTGCAAATCCTCACTTCAGCTGCCAGTCCGATAACCGAACATCGGATGCCATCAGTTTTCAGTGTCTACGAAAAAAACACATTCATGTAACACTAGCTTCGCCCCGCGGCTTTGCCCGCGCATACATTTGTTCGGGGAAATAGTTATAATAGTTCCTATCCTATGTGTTACAGGGCAATAAGTATTTTTATAGTACAATAGACCAAAGAGATTTGAAGATTTTGCCCACATCTTAATTTTTTTAAAGTTTGCGGTGTACAATGAAACCTGTATGTATGGATAGAGGATAAATATACAAAATATTTTGGAGTATAATGTTCTTAAGTGTCACATTACGAGATTATTGGAATCTCTAAAGAAAAATCTTCTTAGCCCTTTTATCAAAATTCATTCAGCGGTCAAATAGGTTTTATCAATTACTCGAAATCTACTCATCGGATTGAGATGCTAAGTAAACCAGATTTTAAGTCAAATCCTAAGCTATCCAACAGTGAAAACCGTGTTTCAATCGATTTTCACTATTTTATGTGACGCGAGAAAAGACAGACAACTTAATTAATAATTGTACAGTAGCTTATTGTAAGTTCCTTGCTACGTTTTTTTTTATTATCTTCAATGCACAGACTTTTGGTTACTTACTGGTTTAGTACAAGTAGACAGATATACAAGTAGACAGATAGACGTACAGAAGATAGATTGAATTCTAGATAAAGAAGATGGCATGTAAATTTAATCTCATGGCTTGTAATATCAGTTAAAAGTAAGTAAGTAAGTTCAGGTAAGTCAGAGTTTTAGAATTAGAGTTGATGAGGAAGAGGAAGTGGAAGAGGAAGCGTCAAGCACAAAGTTAGGGGATGCGGATGAGGAAGAGGAAGCGGATGAGGAAGAGGAAGAATGAGAAAGAGAGTGAAAGTGATATGAATAATTTTAGTTGGAAATTGAAATTAAACATAATATACAGTATTTATTTATTGAACTAAAGCTCTGTTCTTGTAATAATCAAAGTTTACAATTGCGAAATTAATTTTGACGCTGTTTCCCCTGACAAGCGATTTCTTAACTCGTAATACACCAATCCAGCATTACTCAAAAGTCGCTCACTGGGTACACTTGACGGAGCGGGAGATAGATATTGCTCTCAGTCAGATATGACATGTACATCAATCAAGGAAGAGTGCGGGTGGCGGGAGTCACGGGACGGGGCGGCTAGCTCGTCCAGCCGGTAGCGGCGCCCGAGATTACGTACTGCTGTTGATTACGTACGTTACTATACACGCGCATGCGCGATGAAAATTCCTCTTACATTATTCTTGATTTACGAGGAAGCTAAAGCGGAAGAGGATTTTTAACTTTATTTTATAGGGAAGCGGTAACAATTGAGGAATTCTAAAAAATGCGGAACTTCCGCTTAATGAGCATCATCACTATTTAGAATGAAGGACCCCCTCATTAGTATTACATTCTCAGTACCGCGACACAGGCCTTCTCTCATAGAGAGAGAGGGAGAGAGTTTGTATGTGTGAGAGATAGATAGTGAGTATTGACACTTTGACCCAGTGAGCTTTAATTGAAGTCGCATGATCCGTTAGTGCGTCGAGCGTACTGAGCAGTACATTTATCAGTACGCTCGACGCATCTTCCGTCAGATATGTGCCGCCCTAACATTTATTTTCACTTTTCCGGAGCGTGTAGCTCGAAAACGGTTGAGAATTCGGAAAAGTGTTTGGAATAAAAGATGTAGAAAATTTTGTGAGATTTCAATAGTCACAGAAACCTTTTCCCTACAACGCTCCGTTTTTTGAGATATAAGCTAAAAATTCAAAACTGGGAACTTTGTGCCAACTTCGGTTCGCCGCCTAGATGTCAGGACTTTTAGTATGTTCACTCCATAGGCACCCTGAACAAGTTTCTGAAGGAATCGCTTAGGTGCATGCTCACGCACTCTACACAGAAACGCTTTTTCTAGTACATTTTACTTTACCTGTATAGTAGTGGTGATATCGCCCGGGTCACAAGTTGTGAGCGACGCGAACAGCACTAGAAGCTCCCTCGAAGCGTGTCCCGGCAGGGGCCTGAGGACTCTGCCCGCAAAATCCAGTGTATTTTGTAAAGAGGGCTCTCCAGTTAGTGCTAAGGTTGACAGGCTGTTGACAATAGCAAATATATGCCTTAACCCTTTGAGTATGTATACTAAATAAAAGTAATTTACCTCAAATATTGAACCTCACCACGGGTGCGTTCACTTACTACGCTCGAGGACGCACGGACCACCCGCGCGATCACTCGAAATCGTTCACGGCGTCATCGAGCGTACGCCTGGGTCCGCCGAAAAATAGTAGGGGAGGGGAGGAATAGTATGAAACTGACACTTGACAGATGTAAGTTCTATGTGGACGTCCAAAGCCGTTCCCTACGTCTGGGTGATCGAGCGATATTCGCACGGGTGATCCGTGCGTCCTCGAGCGTAGTTAGTGAACGCACCCCAGGGCTGCGTATTCACTTACTACGCTCGAATCATCCGTGCGATTATCGCTCGATCATCCGGAGTTAGTGAACGACTTTGACCGTCCACATAGAACTGACATCTGTCAAGTGTCAGTTTCATACTATTCCTCCCCTCCCCTACTATTTTTCGGATGACCCAGACGAACGCCCGACGACGCCGTGAACGATTTCGGGTGATCGCGCGGGTGATCCGAGCGTCGGCGGGCGGCATTAACCCACCTTGACTCAAACAATCGTGTGCGATTATTTGGAGCGACAACTGCGCCAAATCGCGGACCCATTGGCGTTGAAAGAGTGTGTGTTTTGTTGTATTATTTAAAAACAAGGTTATGTTTAGAAAAAAATGAAAAGAATTGACACTGGGAGGGGTGGGGCAGGTTGGAAAAAGAATAAAAAATTGCCTTTGGTATGGGCTCTCGCCAGAACTCTCGCGAGGTCGCCGCTCGGCAGACCGACATTAACATTGGGCATTCCGACATGATTAGGTTCGGTTCTAAATGAGTCACAGAACCGACATCAGTAGGTTAGGTTCTAAAAGAGTCACAGAACCAATACAGAGTACCCCCACATGAGTAGGTTAGGGTCTAAATGAGTCACAGAACCGACACAGAGCACCCCCATGCCACCTGGTCTTGTGGTCCCTACCCCTAGAGTGTATATAAGAAGTGCGGAGCCAGAAGCTCGCGTGGGAGGTCCTGAGAGGAGCAAGACCCCGAGGCCGAAGTGGAGCGAAGGGACGAGTGAGGTGGCGAGCGTAGCGAGCCGGCGACATCCGTAGCGGAGTGTAGGTCGAGTGGGCGAAGCGACGCGCTCAGGGGCGACCTCGCAAGAGTTCTGGCGAGCGCCCATACCGAAGATAAATTTTTATTCCTTTTCCAACCTGCCCCACCCCTCCCAGTGTCAATTCTTTACATTTTTTTCGAAACAACCTTGTTCTTTTTTAAAAAAAAATATCCCCCTTCAATGGGGGAACCCCGCCCCCTCCCACATCATAGGTGACGCATTTTTGTTTCTTTTTGGTCGGAAGGATTTAATAACCTCTAAGGATTTCAAAATTTATTTTTTGTATTTCCTAGTGTCATAAAACTGAAAAAGGCTATGTTAAAAAAATTGAGTGTTAAAACTTATGATAGCTTAAGATAAGCATTAGAAAAACTTGGTAATTTCTAGTGTACTAAGTTGATAAGTGTAATTTGTAACCATTAATAAAGTAATGTGATTTACAAATACCTTTATTTTATTGTTTTAAAACATGTCTATTTAATATTTGATCTCGTAAAAATATCATGGAGCATTGCATAGGAAAATCTTAGGTTGAAAACCCAGGTGCGCAGGATCGGTGTCACGATGTAGATTCAAATTCCCGCCACAAGTAGCAGGTTATGTAGAAAAGTACAGCCCAACAATAACTTAATCTAGCCTGAGAAGCAAACTACATACATCAACAACATCATCAGCCTTGACTTGAACACTGCTTGACATATGCCTCTCCTAATGCACGCCACTGAGCTCGGTCTTCAGCTCTCTGCATCCAGTTTAGCCAGCTGCTTTTCACAGGTTGTCACTCCACCTGGCCGGCGGGCGCCCTACACTACGTTTGCCTAAGTGCGGTCTCCACTCAAGAACTCGTCTATCCCAACGGTTATCGGTTCTTTGGGAAATGTGACCAGCCCACTGCACTTCGAATTGCTTATCCTAGAGAGCTATGGCAGTTACTTTGATTCAATGTTGTATCACTTCATTTTGAATATACATTAACAATAGAATGACAATTACAATGAATAATTCTGTGTAGTAAGCACAATGGTATCAAGTCTTACATGTATGTGTGAGTGCAGAATCTGGTTACACACAACATCTTATCATAACTTTGTTGTTCTCTTAGGTTATACGACTGACTATATTATCATGATAACCTAACGGTTCTATTGTGCAACTTAGAATCCAACGATACCAGGTTCGATCCTAGGCTCCGCACCAATGGCTTTTCTAAGTTATGTGTAATTTTCCATGGCTCCGTGCTTTGGAGGGCATGTTAAGCTGTTGGTTCCAGCTGTTATTGATAAATAGCAGTTGTTAAGCCATGTCAGAGGCCTTCAGGCAACTTGATAAACTCTGACACTAGAGGCCAGCACTACCTCATACGACAAACATCATGGTTTAGATCTACTCCATAATAAAAAGTAAAATAGTAATGGTAGTAAAAAAGTTATATAATCAATAATCACCTCTGAACAGCCTTTATGTGTTTCCGAACATTCCCACAAAGCTCAGTCACTCTCTCGGCCCGCTTGTTCTTCATTGCCACTATTCCCAACTGACTCAATGGATTTTGGTCAAAGAATTCTTCAACAAACTTCTCTAGAAGCTGAAAAATTATATCAAATGTATCATTTGCAATGACCATACCTAACAATCTGAAGACTAAGAAGTTTTTAAATACCAGTAAACCTTTATTTTTTGCAACAGAGATAAATAAATAATCAATTAAAAAGCTCACAGACCTCATCCATTTTTTTTTTATGTAACTTCAATTAATTAGTATATTTAACTTGATAATGGACACATTTCTAATGACCTATAAAGATGAAATGTTGTACACAGAGACCAGCAGTGCGATTACGTAATGTTGATCATGACAGTTTCAAGCAATCAAATTCAATAATGCTTTGCGATAGAGTCGATTTTGCTATGAAAAAAGTGACAATCTGATTGTAGCCAAGTTCTGTAATTGGGCCACTGGGGCCTGACCACAGAACTCGGCTTCAATCAGATTGTCATTTTTTTCATAGCAATTTCGACTCTATCGCAAGGCACTAATGAGTTTGACGGCTTGAAACCGATATGATAGACATTACGTAATCGCACTGCAGTAGTGCTATTATCTATCTTGGTTTCAATCTAATTTTCAATATCACTATCACTAATACCTTGCGATAGAGTCGAAATTACTATGAAGAAAGTGACAATCTGATTGAAACCAAGATTGGTAATAGCAATTACTGATATCAAAGCATTATTTTGATACTTTTGTAAGAGACGCAGTACACTTGAGAACTCCTCATCATTAATGTGCTTAGTATACCATGTTTGGGCTTATTTTGCTCAGCTAAGCAACTACCTACTTTTAAGGGCGACTTTGAATCCAACATTGTTGGATTAGGTTCTAGGCAATGCATTGATTTTTCTAAGTTACATGCAGTTTTCCATCGATCCATAGCAGGGAGGGCACATTAAGCTGTCAGTACTGGCTTTTATTGATTAATAAGTTGCAAAGCCATGTCAGAGGCCCTAGGTCAGCCTGACAAGCTCTTACACCAGAGGCCAGTACTACCTTCAAGCAAGCAATGCTGCTATTCAATTTACTATAAATAGTACTGTAATATTTAGAATCAGGGCAGCAGTCAAGTGAGAAATTCATAAACACATAAAGACAAAATTCAAACAAAAAAGTTGACTCAACATTTATGTTAGCCTGGTAAACATGATTTTACCTTTAGAGTGCACAAGAACCTTGTAGGTTTTAAATCTTGTGAGTTCATTGCTTCAGAGCAGTCAACAGCTACCAGCAAATGCCTCATCATTCCGAGTCTAACGGGGCCTCGGCGCGGTTGGGCAGCTTTCCGCGCCGCTTTATGCGCGAATTCCGCGACCAGACCCTCAACCAACCCATCTTCATCTTCTTTGATTGCTTCCCTGATAAATAAAAGTTGAGTTCAAGTTAGAGAACCTACATCAAAACTTGTAAGAGATTCCTCAGAAATAAACTCACCAAGTCTTCTCATAACCTGTCTCCCAGCGGTACTCTTTCGGATCCTGTTCGTCGTCTGCCATTGTTTTTGTTTTGTTTGAGTAAGATTTATAGCTTTAATTTCTTTCGTATGTATTAACGCATCGCATCATTTTATTTCCTCAATTCCTAAAAATAAACAATACAAATGAATTCTATAGATTATTGCAGTGTTCACGAATGTCAAAATGAGAAATCGGTAGAATTGCCGTCAAAAATCGGTAAATTTGTACAAAAATGAAATACAAAAAAATACAATATATTATTGTATTATAAACATTTATTTATTTTGAAATTTTTTATGTATTTTTGGAGTAAAATATTTAGTAACAGAACAGGTAGAAATACTTTGCAAGGATCGTACCAATATTCATAGCCCATAGTCATAGTCATTTTTTCATTAATATTGAAAATCATTGTTCTGAAAAATCTTGGAAAAAAAATCAAGTGGTGCCTGATATGTCCAGAAATCGTGAGAAAATCGTTCGTTTTCGGTATGACGGTCCCCAGATCGTAAGAGATACCGAAAAATCGGTAGGTTCGAGACCACTGGAATATTGTAGTATTTAATTTACTTATTACTTATTCGTAGAATTTACATCAGTCTATGGAGATCAATAAATCCACAACCCAACCAGAACCCACCACCAGTGCTGCCATGACAAAAATCAGTTCAACGGTGAATCCATAATCTATTTAAAAACAACGGTAGAATTTAAGAAATTACGGTGACTGCACCAGAAAAAAATACGGTGTACTAATTTTTAACAGTACAACTATTTTAACACACAAATCGCTGTTTATTGGAAATACTAGAACATTTATTTCATTTCAAAGATAATTAGTTCATATTTTAATGCAAGGCTATAAAAATAGTGAGTCTACACTGCCAAATAAACGAGTGAAGCGTAGCAAATGGCAGCTGCGCATGTGTGCGTGAGTTGATAATTTATGCTGCTTTGTGGTTAATACACAATTTCATTACAAAAGCCTACATTGATTTTAATTTTCCCTGAGAACTTGAAAGGATTAATACGACTAACAAGAGCATGATCTTGCTGCAATGTTGCGACAGATCGACCTATCATGGTGTAATTGCGTGCGTGAGGCTTGTGCATACGAGTGGATTGACATATCTTGGGTGCTTCACTTTCGATTTGGCGATGTGGAATTTGTATTTTTTAAACATTCTTGCAATGTAACTAAATGTAATTCTTGTATAATTACTTGAAATTATAACGTATACCCACTCAATTGATCGCATTATATTACCCCGAGCATCAACTCATCCGTAAGGTTAATGATGCGTTCTAAACGTAATTTATGTTGTTTGTTTTTGTTTACAGTAAAATACTTTTCACAAATAAAAGTTATCATTGTTAATTTTAACGGATTATGGTTTCGAAGCATTTTGGTTTGGACTTAGGCATAGCAATCTTAGTAAAAAAAGGTCATGGAGGTGACTCCCTTTTTTTCTACAAAATATTTTTACCTCTGCAAATTACGGCACATTTTGTCACCGTTGTCATGCTTCCACAGTAGGTTAATTAGTGATGATTACGGTCTATTTACCGTAATTACGGTGCACATGGCAACACTGTCCACAACTCAAAAACTTCTTTATTTTTTCTTTCCGTTTTGCCTCGCACGTCTTGTGCATCTGCCCGATTTCTAATGGCTTCTGCTTCAACTTCATAATATATTATGTATGTATTGCTTTTATTTTTAGTTTCCTGCAAGGAATTTATATTTATTTAAATCCCTTGGTTTCCTATCTTGAATAGGTAATCTTTAAAAATGTTGCTGATTGATGTTTTGTACTATTTATTCTGTGGTTTTGTTACAAAAGTGGGGAAACGTTACGCGATTTGTATGGACCGATTTTGATGCGGTTTTTTCTGTTTGAAAAATGATGTAATCGATATGGTTTTTAGATATATAGGGGATGGGGGGGGGGGGGGGGGGTGATAAGCATTCGAAAAAAGAACAGACTATGTACAATATTTATTTTTCAAACAGTAACTAACATCTCCATAGTTTATGAAAATATCATAACGGATATTGGCAGAATTGTGACAACAAGCCACAGAGGCCAATAACCAAGAAGTCAAGACAAGTTACTGCAGCCCGATTCCATAACTTGGCTTCAATCGAATTCTCAGTATCGCAGCCACTAATGCCTTGCGATAGAGTCGAATTTGCTATGAAAAAAGTGATAATCCGATTGTAGCCAAGTTATGGCTACAATCGGATTGAAAAATCGGAAAAAATCGGAATTGGGCCAAGTGGCCCAATTCCATAATCCATCTATCGCAAGGCATTAGTGGCTGCGATACTGAGAATTCGTTATGGAATTGGGCCAAGTGGCCCAATTCCATAACTTGGCTACAATCGGATTATCACTTTTTTCATAGCAAATTCGACTCTATCGCAAGGCATTAGTGGCTGCAATACTGAGAATTCGATTGAAGCCAAGTTATGGAATCGGGCTGCGGGCTGCAGATCTTTAATATTTTGGTTGTATAAACACGTAGTATTTATATACTCTTTGGTTTAAACAAGGATTTTTTTCTCCATAGTCCAGTCAAAGATCATAGAGTCCAGTTGATCGGACAGCTGAACCGTACTACGGACAAGGAGTAGTCATACAAACAATTGATTTATTCTCTAGAGATACGCTTTTAGAAAAGTTGCGCTTCTAAAACATAAAAGTATTTCAATCCTTATTTCGTTTTTTAATAGTATTCCCCAGAGATACACGCTTTCCAAAATAATTGAACCTTTCTATACCTACCCTACTATGAACTAATGGAAACGGGATGGAAAACTCACATTAAAATAGCCAAATACTTGTAATTTATTGTTCGATACCACTAACATAAACATATTTTAACATAAAAATATTTTATAATGATAAGTTAGATCGGACAGCTGAAGTGTACTATGGACAAAGAGTGGCCAATTCGCTTCCATACAAACAATTGATTTATTCTCTATAGATATACTTTCCCTGTAGATACACTTTTAGAAAAGTTGCACTTCTAAAATATAAAAGTATTTCAATCCTTATTTCATTTTTTAATAGTATTCCCCAGAGATACACACTTTCCAAAATAATTGAACCTTTCTATACCTACCCTACTATGAACTAATGGAAACGGGATGTAAAACTCACATTAAAATAGACAAATACTTTTCAGAAATTTATTGTTCGATACCACTAACATAAACATATTTTAACATAAAAATATTTTATAATGATAAGGTATAGTGAAGTAGTTCTCATAAAAAGACGATTTGAAAAATTATGTTTCTTTTAAGTATATTAATTATGCTGAGACCATATTCTTGATCATCAAAGTAATAATTGTAGGTACATACATACTAGGTGTTATTTTAACTTAGACCATACATTAAAAAAGATAACCAATCAATACTGCATCACAAAATAAATAAGACCTTATGAGTTACACTAAGTTCTAATATGTGATCAGAAAGCAGAACAAAAACCGTTTTTATTGTATACAAAGTACCTACATTAAAATAATTAATAATAAGTTGAAATTATCACTGGTTCAGCAAACATTCCAATGAGACTTATTCTATGTGTCTAGTCATACAAAATTCATGTCACAGAAAGCTAATGAATGCCAAAATCTGAAAAATTAAATGATCCTAAAGTTGGAATGATATACATTTATCAGCTTTCATAATTAGACATTTCTAAAGTGGTATGGTCTTTGCCGTCTGGCAGGGAGTTCTTGAAATTGAAACGCAACACTTAGTAAATACACTTGCTGTTCTCGGGGTCACTCGGTGGCAGCCATAGCGCGCGCCTGGGCTCGCACTCGTTTGTCATACTCTAGTCGATTTTGGCTGCAAAAGTTATAATGTATTTAACATAGTTGATACAAACCACTTGATCAAATTCGGATATTCATAATCCTAATAAGATTGAGAACAGTGTCACATAATTGTTAGACTACAAGTACATACACTCCAAAGTTCATAACCAATCTAAATTCGCATGGGCTTCATCCCCACACTTGTAAATCCATTGCTGAACATTACACAAGCTACTGCTCAGGACTTGCGACTATGTTCACACCAGCCATAATTTTTGGTGCAATCTTTTTATTGAAGTGATACAGATCAGATAATATCATAATGTAGTATATTGGGGATAATATATAATATACACACCAATTACCTAATAGGGAAGCAACCTAGTAGTACCACATGGATGTAATTTAAAATCTTTATTGTTCATTTCATATGACACCATCTTGTTTATCAAAGACTAGCGGCCCACCCCGGCTTCGCATGGGTTATATATAGATATATATATAAAGATAAAATTATTAGGTACTTTATTTGGACAAATAGAACAACAACAATTTCTTGTACAAAATGTTTACCTATGTATAAACATAGGTAAAAACCTATAAAGTACCTATAAAGGTATTATACTCACGTACCTTTCATCTATAGTATTATTCTGTTTAAGGCAAGGTTGAATTACGGTTACTATTTCGTGTATTATTAGCTTAGAGCTTTTCCTACATCAATGATTATTAGATGTTCTGTGATTTTGTTTCCATGGCAACGTTCCATATACAACTTAATACAAAGACCCGTATCTCCTTCTTAGTTTGTGATCTTACATAGTATTTATATACTCTTTGGTTTGTGATACAATGTAATCGAGTTTTTTTTGCAAAATGTAATACCTCCGATTTCATTACTGCAATTTTCGAAGTGAACTTTAATATTATGAAAAATAAAATCCTGCTAGTGTTACTCGCTGATAATTTAGCTTTCTTTATGTGAAAGATTTTTTTAAATCGGGTCTGCCTTTTTTGAGTTTATCCATTACAAACAAACAATTTGGTCTTAAAATAAAAAAATGATATTAAGACACTGTAAAGTTGAATGTTTGGACACATTCCAGGGTTTGGATTGGTGTTTTGGGCAGCGTCTTTTGCCATTATTGCCACAAACAATCCTTCCCAAATGAAACAAAAAATAACCCTTCTAGAATGAAGTTGCTTAATTCAAATTTAACTGTTGTGTCATCTAAACATGCAAAACTATTGGTGCTCAAAACATATTTAGCATTTTTAACTGTTATTTTTGCACATTTGCTTAACATTCATTTAGCCCAACTGGAAACATTTAATAAAGTTATAATAAAAGCAACTTACCAATAGATTGTGTAAGCCTCGGCCTGTGCAGGATCTTTAACATTAGGTTCATTGAGCAAATCCTGAATTCCAAGAAGAATCTGTTTGATAGTAATCGCTGGACGCCAATCCTTTTCCTCATCGAGTAACGACAAGCAAACTGTGCCTGATGGGTACACATTAGGATGGAATAGAGGGGGCTCAAATTTGCATTTTGGAGGGCTCGAAGGATAATCATCTTTGAAGATCATACGAAGCTTGTACAGCCCGCCTTCCCAAGGTGTCTGAAATTGTAAACAGTTGAATCATTTCGGGTTGGCTATAGACATCCGGCGTTGAGGGAGGGGAGTGGGGGGGAATGGAAGGGGAAGGGGAGAAGTCCCCCACGATCCCCTCCCCCTTTCCAGGATGCGCTTAGTTTATGAGATAGGGTTGTCTATAGAATCGAGGGGAAGGAGTTGGGGGTTTGTTTAACCTACCACCTAAAACTGTTTTTTTTATGTAGTACTATTTTACTAAAAATAAATTCATAACTCAAAAACTATACATTTCCTGGAGGGGAGGGAGGTGGTCTAGGGGGACCCCCCCCCCCCTCAACACCGGTACCAGATGGCTATAGTTTACCCATTTTCACATTAGGGCTACAACTACAACACACACAACACACTTTGAGATGTATCTTGAAAGTTGTTTTACAGGTAATAATAAATGTAGCTGTTTTTGACTACCTACTTAGGTTTGAATTACTCAAAATTGTGGCTCAAAATGATCATTTTAGATCAGTCCAATTGTCCACATCAAATTAAAAAAATACAAAACACTGTGCCTGACAGGTACAAATTAGAGTAGAACATAGGGACTCTTTCCATTTGGAGGGTTTGAAAAATTGGCTTTGAAGGTCTTACAATAAGTTTGTATGTACAGCCCTCAACAAAACACAACAAGGATTTCAACTTTTGAAACTTGAACCAAACTGTTTGGCTTACAGCATTATAGCAACAACCATTGATAGTAACAAAACAACAGCTTGCAAAATGATGATCTAGACAAGTTCTAGGATACTAACCCCCTTCTTTCCGGGAATCGCGCACTCCCAAGTCATTAGATTCAGCGAGCCATCAGGATTCTTCATAGGTCTTGCGACAAACCCCTACAAACAATATTAAAGTGAGTTCCGAGACAAAATGAAAACACAAACACTAAATTCGCATCCAGAGAGACTCGTGCAACGCAACTTACAAAAGGATGATCCTTACGCCAAGCTTTTCTTTCTTCGGCTAAACGTGCACTCGCTATGCCCGACATTTTCTGGAACAAAATATGTTGTTGAGCTACACACTATTCCTTTGTAAAATCTATCCCGTAATTAATATAGTGCAAACTTACTGTATTTAAATGATATCTTTACGAAATAATACGAAAACTAAATTACACGGCGCGAATAAAAGCGTCTCGCGGAAAGCCACGGCTGATTAGGGCTGCCAGTAAAAAAAGCAGTCTGGTAGTTTTTTTTCTACCGCTAATTCTCTAAAATTATACAATAACGACGCTGGCCACAAACATTTCTAAATAACGTGTAAATCCTAAGGACAAAAAAATTTGGAATGTTTTTGACGTTAAACGTCTCTAAAATCACACCGATACCCTCGATACATACGGGGTGGGTACCATGACTAGATGATAAATAAGTGACTGTAACGAAAAAGATTATATCATCTCTCATTTATAACTCTGTAACTATAAGCTCCAGAGATCAATTATTGGTGTAATTTTCTAGCTTATAATGTTTATTTATTTTTAAAGGCAGTGGCTTTATTCCGTAGAATTAAAGGGCGGTTCGGTTAATGCCACTTGGACCATTGATTACTACAGATCACTCGCTTCGAATTCACTAAGCTCAGTGAGTTTGTTAAATGACGTCATCACTGCGATGAGCATATAAATTTAACTCAACCGCACTGAAACTGTCAGTTTACTAGGATATACAAAACTGGTAATTCAAAATCCAAATTCAGTGGCAATGAGTTTTCGTCAACCGAAGAGCACCTGATTGGTTTCATTGCATCTACTATCTAGCAATGTTTGGTAAGTGAGGATCATTCAAGTAGGTTCATTTGTTGCATAGTTACAAAAATGAACCGAATTAAAACCTAGGTACAGGTCGCGTCATGTAAAAATAACGCTGCAAGAAAGTGGAGGGGGTGTGTTTGCGCATTGGTACACTCGCGCACAATAGTACTAGGCCTATTGTTTTAAATAATTATTAATTAGCCTTTCGCTCGCAGCTTCGTATATTGGTACATGGCAAAACCACCAAATATACCGATACATTGCCTAATGCGCAGCCTAACCATCAGCGTTCTTTTTACATGACGCGACCTAGACGCTTTGTTTCATATTTTAACCTGCTGTGAAATTGCAATTGCCTTGTTGTTGTGATAGGTAGTTAATGACATTTACTATAATATAAGAGGTATTTCATTATCTATATCATAGCTTGAGTAGAATTTTTGTTGTTGATGACTGAAGGAGCAGCAGCGACTCTTGCTGTCGAGGAATCAAGATAAAAGTAGATAGTCGCTCTTGAAACGTGGTGATTGAATAAAAATGAACGTGTGTAGCTTTTCTTTGTATGAAAATGCATAGTAAATTTTCTTTCCTTCTACGGTTCAAAGGTACAGTTATAGAGGTAGGAAATCATACAAACGGACGGAACGCCCGGACGCCGCAGGTCTAGTAATATGGCTCCATTTGGACCCTTTGGATGCGGAACTCTTATATAGAAAAATATTTGTTTTAAAATGTAGTAGTGTTGTTATGAAATATATAGCATAACTAGGTGAAGTTCAAGGCACGGCTATGTAAAATAAAATGAAGTTTATTAATATCTATACTTATAATAAAACAGCAACGGGTCCAATTCTGTACATTGAAGATATCGTCACCGGAAATATGCATTGCTGTAAGGGACAAATTGTCGAAAATGAGTTAAAAATGCAGTTCGATTCAAAATTGTCCGCTTTGTCGATTGGTATATTTAACATTTTGATATCTTTTAAAATGATGCCCCTTACAGCATCAAATTTCTTCAAAAAACAACGCTAATTGCCTTCAATATTAATGTAAGTACATAAAATAACCATAAAAACTAAGTGGTTATACTACTGGTGGTACTGGATTCATTTATGACTGCTTTAATGTAAGAGAAGCATCAATCCATCGATATCCTTTACCTTACTATAATTTTCAAATTTTACGGAGGTGTACGTTACGTTAATTCTAAATGAGAAATTTCAAACTATTTATCTTTTACCTTAATAATTATAAAATAAGTTCCATTCTATCGATGTTCTTTACGCTATCATAGTTTTCAAACTCATACAAAGAGTCCGTTACATCAGTTATTATGATTGCAAAATTTTATTATTGCTGCTTATTTTATATAGTAAGAATGTTCTATTCAGCCAACGTTTTTCTTTTTGCTTAAAATAGCAAAAACATGACAATGACGTCTTCCTTTGGAATTGCATCTAACATAAAATTAATAGACAAATAATAATTTTAAACTAAAAAATCAATTTTTTTTGTTGCTGTTTCATTATTATGTACATAGGTAAGTACCTACTTAACCAGTTTTGCAATGCGCTAGGCGTCAAACCATGAAGAAGAAAAAGACTGATTCTGAAGTTAGCAGGTGCACCAAAACGTATGTGTATTATATAAATGAAGGAGAAGGAAGGAGACAAGTACGCCAACAATTTTTACTGTCTACATTATATATTACATAAACATATCTTTTGTATAACATCGATAACAGCCAAGAAGGAATCGCTTTGCCAGACAGTCGCAGACATCATGCAGACAATAAATTTAGCGAAGCAGTGAAACAATTTAAAAAGAGAGCTTGCCTGTTTTACCTTCTGTTTTACGGCCTGAATTTTTTCGAGTGTAGTGAACACTCGAAAAAATTCAAGCCGATTGTACTTGACCCCCTTCAGTGAGGAAGCGGTGAGTACCCTGGAGGCAACTTTTGTTGCTGACACGGATCGAACTGCAGCCTGGACGGTCGTTAGACCTAGAGGTAAAAACCAAGGAGCAGGGAATGTGGGGAGACAGCCTTTGGCTGGAACCTCAAGAGCCAGTGCTCCGAACCTCGAGGTGGCACACGTCCCAGAGGTAAAACTAACAAAGAAACAAAAATATAAACTAAAACGAAAATTGAAAAAGGAGCTCTTGAAATCGGGTTCCCGGTGTGTTCACCACACAGAACAAACCGGGACCAAGAGCTTACTTTAAGCAGCGTCTAAAAACAAGGGATAGTAGGGAACCAGAAACCAAGCCACAAGCCCTTCTAGCTTTCACCAAGGATTCGTCCAAGGAGTCTGCTGGGCTAGCCTTCACCAAGGATTCGTCCAAGGAGTCTGCTGGGTCAGCTCTCACCAAGGATTCGTCCAAGGAGTCTGCTGGACCTAAAGGATATAGAGGCAAGGTTACGGAAACCCTGCTTAACAACAAGGATCTCGTATCTAAATCGCATGGCATGGTAACCGGTTCAACCGGCAGAAACGAGCTACCATTGCGATCTCGAAGTCGGAGCCAAGCCCCAGTTCGCACTGAGACTAGCAAACGTTCAAGGTTGGATGACACGGTTTCACCAAGAGGAAACTATAAAAAAGTGAAGTTGGATACTTCTAATCGTGCCCAGGTTAGCTATGCTGATATTGTCCAGAACAAGCTCTGTGTAGCAGTGTCTAGGGCTGATAATATCCAACTCACAGAAGAACAAACCACCTTGGTGAAGAAGTTCCTGCAGCGCAGGATTCTTGAGGGTGTCAAAGACCCTGCCAATGACTTCTCCCCCACCTTCAGAGGACGGCCCATCATATCTGATGGAGTCCTGAAGCTGTGGTGTGAGGATGAGGCTTCACTGAGGTGGCTTAACGAAGCCATTGACAGCTTGCCATCAACAACTTGCCCCAAGCTGACAGTAAAAAAACAAAGCAAGATCTCCAGAAAGGTACGAGCGGCCCTTCTTATCCCGGACTGTGATAACTCCCTAGAGGACACCAGCATGGTTCTGGATGGACAAAATAAATGAGCGCTCATTAATACCTGGACGGTGTACTAGCACTCCTGGTGGGAAGCGGCTTCCAAAGAGTTTGGACGTACACTGTTCCTGTGCCTGGGTATCCCAGAGCATGTCATCCCAACTATTTTGGAACGTGATCGTAGACTAGTCCATAATTTGGGCAATGTCTACGTGCGCTTCTATGAGAAGGATGGAACACTAACGGATGCACCACCAAATCTGCATGAGGAACCGATCAGGAACACGGATCTTCTACCTCAACCAGAAGGGTGCTTTGAACAACAGTCCCTGCCACCCACGTCTCTGATTGGCAGCTCGAAGGAATTATTTCCGGACGCGCCGTTGCACTCCTCTCCCGAACCGTCAACTTCAAGGGGAGTAGAGATGAGTGTGGACACGGTCCCTCCGGAGAAGGAGACAGTGGGGGGCTTTGGAACGGATGGTGGAGAGTCTGAGGAGGATAAGGGAAGCCTGGATGATGGTGACCCCGACCTCTCAGACCGACTTCATTCAAGCCAACCTCCAGCACAGTATTCCTGCTACGGCTAACCTGCGCAGGATGCTGGAGGCAACCAACAAAGAGAATATCACCCTGATCTAGGAGCCGTGGATCAGGGGCGGGCGTGTTTGTGGTCTCAACAACTTAAATGGTAAGTTAATACTAGATAAAACATGTAACAATCCACGCGCTTGCATTTTCATACCGCGAGGTGTTCCTGCAGTGCCCCTCACCGAGTTCTGTTCCAGGGACATGGTAACCGTTAGGTTACTCTCTGGTGTTGGAGGGGCAGAAGAGGTGGTGATTGTCACGTCGGTTTACATGCCCGCCGACGAGGACATCCCATCCAAGGAAGTCGCTGACCTCGTTAAACACTGTGAGCTTAACAATTTTAATTTAACCATAGCTACAGATAGTAATGCACATAATCCTTTATGGGGGATGCCGACAACAAACAGTAGAGGTGTAGATTTGGTAAATTTTCTTTTCACAACTACTCTCTCTATAGCGAACAGAGGTGCGGAGCCAACCTTCGTCACACGCAGATGCCGCACTATTGTTGATTTAACCTTATTCTCAGACAATAACAAAGAAATTAAAACCATTATGAATTGGAGAGTTTCGGAAGAGTCTTCGTGCTCAGACCACAGGTGGATCCGGTTTGAAATGGAACTTAGCAGGGTACTTCCCGCACCAACTCGTAATCCCCGTAGAACGGACAAGGTGATCTTTTATAATTTGTTAAAACAGTACCACACTCCCATGTCTACGGGATCACGCCTAACAAGTACTACTGATATTGAGCAGGCGGTAGTAGACAATTAACAGACAGTCTCACCAAAAGGTATGAGGAAGCCTGCCCCCTCTCCCCACCATACGTAAGTAAAGCTGGTAGTCATGGTTGGGGTAAAGATTTGGAGAAACTGAAAGCGAAGGTTCGTAAATTATTTAATAGAGCCATGAACACATACCATGATGAGGACTGGGAGCAATATAGAAAGGCGCGGGTGGCGTACAAAAAACTACTTCGTTGCAAAGGTCGTAAGTCATGGAAAAAATATAGTACAAACATAGAAACGAATACGCAGGCAAATAGGGTCAGGAAAATTCTAGCAGCTGACCCTAAGCGCGATATCGGTTCTTAAAAAAAACTAGACAACACTTACACTAAAACAGAAACAGAAACAAATAGCCTACTTTTACAGACACATTTCCCAGGATGCCAAATCACTGATACCATTACATGGTTTGACATTGAAGAGGCTATACCTGCTGACGTGGATTGGGATGTTGCGAAGTCAGTATTAAGTCGGGAAAGAATTAGTTGGGCTATAAGTACATTCTTACCTTACAAAACAGCTGGGCTGGACGGTATCTTTCCGGGACTCCTCCAATGGGGAGAGGGACATATAAACGGTACACTGGATATAATCTTCAGGGCGTGTTTATCCTATCGGTACATTCCTTTAGGCTGGAGAGAGGTCAGAGTATTATTTATTCCCAAACCAGGAAAGAGTGACTACATAGACCCTAAATCTTATAGACCAATAAGTCATCCTTCCTCCTTAAAACCTTGGAAAGGCTTTGTGATCGGTACTTTAGAGATAGCACTCTAACTATATCACCATTACACCCACAACAACACGCATATAGTTCGGGTAAATCAACAGAATCAGCTTTACACAAAGTGATAAACACAATAGAACAAGATTTAAAAAACAAAACGTTGTGCCTGGGCGCTTTCATCGATCTTGAAGGTGCTTTTGACAGAACTAACTTTAGAAGCATAAACGCAGCGCTAAGGAAGCATGGTGTTGAGTCGACATTGGTTGATTGGGTCATAAACATGTTAAAGCTAAGGGTGGTTAGGGTCGACCTAGGTGGAACCATTAGAGGGGTGGTGGCAAGAGGGTGCCCTCAAGGGGGAGTACTGTCACCCCTACTATGGAACATGATGGTAAATGACCTAATTACAAAGCTTATTAACCGACGCTTCTTCACAGTTGGCAATGCGGACGATCTGACTATCCTTGTATCAGGACACTTTGCTAGCGTATCATGTGACATCATGAATAACGCCTTAATGATCGTAGAAACCTGGTGCTTAGACTATGGATTAACTGTGAATCCAACAAAAACACAACTGGTAATGTTTACTAACAAAAGAAACTTAGGACGATACACACTACCCCACCTTTTCGACACACAGTTAACCTTAACTGATGAGGTAAAGTACCTGGGTATCATCTTAGATAGCAAATTGAACTGGGCTAGACACCTAGAAAACAAAATTAAGAAAGCAACCATATCTTTCTGGCAATGTCGGAAAATGATAGGTAAAACATGGGGCTTGAGTCCAAAAATAACACTGGTTATACAATACTGTGATTAGGCCTTCTTTAACATATGGTTCACTTGTTTGGTGGCCAAGGACTAAACAGGTATCTACCATAAATAAACTACAGTCCTTCTAGAGGTTGGCTTGTGTAGCAGTGACTTGTTGCATAAGAACAGCACCCACTGCTGCACTAGAGGCACTGCTGGGTATGCCACCGTTGCAGTTGCACATCCAGCAGGAGGCTGCTGCGTCTGTTTACAGACTCAAAGCACTTAATCTCTGGGATCAAAATAGTCAAACATTCCACACTAACATCACACGGGATTATGCGGAGGGTAACCCGGACATACTCTCAATTTATGATAGGGTACCAAAACAACATATTTTCAATAAACACTACAAGATACAACTACATGAGTGATAGGTCAAATACTCACGAAGCAAGAATCTACACAGATGGATCCAAAATGGAAACTGGGACGGGAGCGGGTACGTTCTCGGACGATTTGAACATGCATATAGCAGCAGCACTGGGTACTCACAACTCTATTTTCCGAGCGGAAAGTGATACTGTAGTAAATAATCCAAGTCTGTAAGTATATAATCCAGGCAGCAACAGCGATACTGCGCAGGAAGGTAACTGACTCTAAAATCAGAATATTCTGTGACAGCGCCGCAGTCCTTATAGCACTTCAAAGGTATGAACATTCCTCGGGGCTAACTATCCAGTGTCACCATCTTCTGGAGGAGGTCAGTAGACATAATTACCTTACTCTCCAATGGATAAAGGGACACAGCGGATCCAGAGGGAACGATGCAGCTGATGAACTGGCAAGGAGAGGCTCGGGCATGCGCCCTGTAGGGCCAGAGCCAATGATCCCTTTGCCTTTCAGTCAAATTCGAGCCTGGATCCGTCAAAGGATACATAAACTACATCAAAAACTATGAGCAAGTATAAAGAATTGTAGACAGTCAAGGGAGGTTTTCCCGGAGTTAAATCCGAGATACTCCCGAAAACTTCTGAACCTGAAACGGGACAGTCTCCGACAAGTGGTGGGAATTGTAACTGGTCATTGCCATCTTAACAAACACCTTCACAGATTAGGTGTCACAGACAGCCTCTTGTGCAGAGGATGCATGGGGGCAGAAGAAACGGCCACGCATGTACTCCTTGAGTGCGAAAGCGTGGCGATACAAAGGGAACAGTTCCTGGGAGCAATTTCCACCTTGAGGGAAGCCTGCACCGGAATTCGCAAGCTGCTGGCCTTCCTGAGGGACATCGGGTGGCTGAACTAGCTGTCGTCGCCCGTTTCACGCAAAAAGGGCCGATGATCGGCCTAGTTGCGGAAAAGAAGCCCGACCACCAAGAACTTGCCACAAGAACTTAAAAACGTTTCAAATTTGTACAGGCACTACGTAAAACACTGTTTGAAAGAATCCGAAGAAACCTCTTTAAGTGAGCGAGTATTCCTGAATTTACTTCACACGGAATATAACATCGGTTTTCATATTCCAAAGAAAGACAAATGTAAGTTTTGCATTCAATATGAAAATAAAGAAGACAAAAATGAAAAAGATGCGGAAGAATATAAACTACACCAAGAAGAAAAGACCGCCACTTACAAAATATTTAAAGTACACAGTAATTTGGTAGACAATAATGTTTTGACATCAAGTTTTAACCTGCAAAAGGTATGAAATACTCCCCACGGGTAGAGCATATTATTATATTACAGCAGGAAATATACTGTGTATAATTTGACTGTGTAGGAATCTGGAACCCAAGATGGATTTTTTTACACATGGGGTGAATCAGATGGCAAGCGTGGTAGTGCCGAGATAGGTACCTGTCTAAATAAGTATCTAGATGAAGTCGGTAAAAGAGGTGTAAATTATCTAATATTATATTGTGACTCTAGTAGCTAGCAAAATGAGAACAGAATCATCCTCACAGTTTTCAAAATCTTCCTATAAAACGTAAAAAACTTAGATGTTATACAGATTAATTATTTATTACCAGGACATACATACATGCCAGTTGACAGCATGCACAGCACAATTGAACGTGAAGTTTGGAAATTGATTGTATGGAGCCCAGCACAATGGCCCACGTTGCTCGATCATACTGATTTCATCAATTGGCAGATTAAAGTTGAAGAGCTGTTCACAACTAAAACAATGTTAAACAAAGATTTAAAGCTGAAAAATATCAGAGTCGTTACATTTAACAAGAACAATTTGAATAAGATGCAAGTAAAATACACAATGAAAGAAGACGGAAATACATACGACATTGCTCTAGGATTAGAGTCTTACACTGGGGCTGGAAAACGAATGTTGACTAAAGGAAAAGGAATAGGAAAAGGAAAGATAAGCCAATATGTGAAGAAGTCTTCCGACCAAATACTGCCAAAATTATATACAAAAAAACTTCCTATTTCCACAGCAATATATAAAGACCTAAAAAAATTGTGTGATGATGGCACAATTCCTAAGATATACCATCAAGATAATGTAAAGCTTCCTCACGATCAAGTGTTATTAACACTGTAAGTGAAAATGAAGACGAAACTGATGCTGACATCATAACAAACAAAAAAAACTGAGGGGAATGGTTCGAAAAAAATGGAAGTGGGGTCTACAATGGGAAAAGAGAAAGAAGAAATACCTTCGAATAGATCGAATTTAATAATTACCTAACATCTGATATGTACTCCATTTTATGCAAATAAATTATTCTTATTCTTATTCTTCTATAAAAAATAATAGAAAAAGGAGCAATTCGGTCAATAAGAAAGAGATGCCAGAGAATAACAAGAAAAATAATAAAGAACGAAATGAAAACCAAGAACCAAAAACGGGTCGAGAAAGAGGGCGAAAGGAAGGAAAATAAAAAGTAATCTGATTATGTACCTAATATGCATATGATAATGAGAGTAGTTCCCAAATTAGTTGATTTTGATGACCTTTTTTTGACGACCGGTTGGCCTAGTGGCTAGAGGTCCTAGGTACGAAATCGAACGGTCACGGGATCGAATCCTGCAAGGTGCAATCATTTGTGTGATGAGCAGACATATTTATTTCCGAGTCATGGATGTAATATTCTTATCTATGTATGTTTATCCGTTATCTAATGCCCATAGTACATGGTATCCGAGTTTGGAGCTAGGTAATTGGTGTGGAAATGTCCTGAATATATTTTATTTATTTATATTTATATTGGTTTTTTTTTGGAGGGTCCTCTTTATTCGATTCTGAAGACAAAACTGTATATTTTTGTCTGTCTGTCTGTATGTATCTTGGATAGGCATCACGCCAAAACTACTGAATGGATTTAAATGAAACTTGGTATGATTTGAGTTCATAATACGAGGTAGGACATAGGATACTTTAAATCTCGAAAAATTAAACGGTTCCCGCGGATAGGGGTTGAAAGTTATTTAAAAAAAACATCGCTAATAATTTTTCTAAAATAAAAGTAGCCTACGTTACTCCTTATAACATGAGACTGAAAGTTATCGTTATTTAAGTGACTGGAAGATCGAGACAAGTAAGCTTGTTTCATTCATATACACCTGCCTACTCTGTCTTAATAATCTAACTGTATCAATAATAAACGTCCCTAAGTATGTCTTAATATGGTTTAATCTATGGCGAGATATAGGTTAGGTTTGTTTGCTATCTCATTTTGTTTGTTTATTACTAACACACTAACATTATAAAGGTATCACCGAACTATCAACAGAACGCATTTAAAAAAAATATAGGACTTTGCTTGCGGAGTCCGTAAGTTTGTACCTAGATAAGTACTTATATTGTTTGCCTATGTCCCTAAAGTAACCCAAATAGGATATAATATATCGAATTATTTAAAAGTTCCCGTAGAGACACTTTTTGTATGGAAAGTAAAAATACTCTAAATGCCACTTTTGACTAGGGATTTTATAAGGTTACCCAAATGGGATACTATACTACTCGAATGGGATGTAGCTGTTTATTTATGTGGCGTTGACCACTAGATTTATTAATGCTGAAGTAAAATTTTACAGATTAAAATAAAATTATACATATTTTGCAGTTATACATGGCAGCACTTCGGCTGATTGATTGTGAGCTACAGACAATAAAAATAAAATAATACGAGAATATTACCTACGAATATTACATATTCATCATATTTAGCGTTTTTAATAGTTAATTTCGCCAATTGTTACAAAACGAACGGCTCCTAGGTAGTATGTGTGGTGGCAATTTTGAATTAAACGGGACGTGTGTTGCATTTCTTTGTATGAAAATGCGAAGGTTTCCTTCCATGCATGCCTGCCACGCGTATACCAATGATGTAATCTTTTTTACACCGATACCATTGATTGACCTATTTAAAACCTAACTACCTACTAGCCTTTGATTATAATTAAAGCTACTATCTAATATTTAACAACAATAGACTTGAAAAGTGCGAGTCGGACTCGCGTACAGTGTTCCGTTGTACCACCCCTAAATATTTTAAAAAGATGGAAGATTAGATATAACTGTTACCTTCTCGGCTACGGAACGCAAAAATTAGGTGCATCGCACACAATTTTTTGGCTTTAGTCACAAACGGAGTGACGTTTGTGTAGCACATGTTAGCTTAGCAGCGACTAATTCGCACTACAGTCTGCGAATGTTTCCCTATATTTGATATTGATGCACATGAAGTACGACGGTGGTTACTTCCCGTTGACAAAACAATCATGAAATTTGGCAAGAAGCAATTATTATATAAGAATCAATGTCTTATAACTCAAGCCCAGAATACATAATAGTACAAGTAGAGACGTTGCACTACTTTGATCTTGAAGAAAGCCGCCGATTTAATAGCCTACAAACGTACATATTAAGTAAGTATTCATACATCGAGCGTGCATGCTAAATTGCACTTAATAGTCGCACGTTAGAGTTGATATTACTTTCTTCCGACTCCCGTCCATAAAATACCTACGCCTAACGCTCAAATGATAGGGTTGTCTACATCATCATCATCAGGCTATATTAGTCCACTGCTGGACGTATACCTCTCCCAATGAACGCCACTAGGGAATGCAGACCCGGGAACCGGGTACCCGGGTCTGAGAACAATGTGCTTCCGGTTCTAAGATCCGGTTCTCTCAAACAGAATACCCGGGTATTCTGTTCTAGTTGTACCGCTAAAAAAACATTAAAAAGTTATTTCTATGTAAATAACAACAAATTATTATATAAAAATTGAAACTATAAAAGTTTTAAACCATTAAAAATAAAGATATGAAGTACATTGCTTGTCTAAATAAAATAGAGATATGAGTTAGTTTTTTTTTATATTTGCGCTCGCTTTGCGAAAGTTTTTTTTTAGTAATTTTGCCTGAAGGATAACATACTGAATGGCGAACAGCGTACATATGTTAAGTAAGAGAACTATTTTGTATTGTCCTTAATTATTTTTATTAAAGATAACATACTGAATGGAGGACAACATAGATATCTTACGAGAGCGCTTTTAAAAACTAACATTCGCGTACAACCCGGGTACAAATCAAACACTGGTCATTATGCAAATATGTTTATTTGAGAAACAATGATTTGTAGTAGCAACAACGCAGGGACAATTTCAAATCTCGGCAAGGCTCCCGCGCTCGCACGAACGAAACGCTTGCGCGATTCAGAAGTTTGCCTTGTGCCACTAGCGCCATCTATTGATTTCGCTAGTAACTAAACATGTGTTATATCATTAAAACAATAATATTTTTCTTAGCATTGAGACATTAATAATAATTTAAAGCATGGCACTCACTAAATGGTAAGCGCCACAACCATCATGCTTCCGTAAATTCCTTCTACATTCGTATTTTATGAATTTATTTTAATTAATTACTTAGACGAGCGTTTGTAGAGTTAGATACGAAACGACTGCCGTTGGTTCAGGCTGACTGGCCGCCGGTCACAGTCCCACGAACTAGCGGATGCGATAACGTTCTGCTGATCGTGCGTCCGGGACGGTGGCGTGATCCACACAGCATTACAATCTTGCAATGTACTCACATACCAAGTACTAAATAAGAAATGAACTTATGGGGTGGTTATGAGCACATAACTCCTCCCTCCTTAGATGAAAGTTACTGGAAAAAGGGAGTTTTTCTAATAACTTCGCCAATACTTAACGTGAAACTAATAATAAGGGTGGCTGAGACTGGCTCTCTTGTCATCATCATGAACCTGTTCTCTTCCACACATTTTTAAAACTAGGTTTTTAAATCTAACGTAAATTATTTAACTAACACATAAAAAGACAATAACATAAAGTATTATAGTGGCGACACTGACTTTATCGATTTGAACACTATAATCTCACTATATTGCGCATTATCACTTTTAACACTTTTCTTGAGTAGATAGTTGAGGTGCTGGACGTCTTCCAGCTCGACTTCTATGAGATCAACAGGCTCGGTGTTTTCGATGAGGTGGTTCTGCTGCTGCTGCTGATGATGATGTACATCAGGTAATAGGGGAACGGGCTTATAGCTAGTATCCATTTGGTGGCAGCGTCTTCCATGTAATACAACGCCATCAATGCAAATATCGCATGTTTCGGGTGCTGTTAGTATGTATGTTTCTTGCATAGTTTCGAAAATGACGTCCTCGCCACAGGTTTGTACTAGCGTTTTGTTGTAGTTGCTATACAATATCCAACGGTTTGTTGCTATTCTTTGAAGTTTCAGGTCTTCTAAAATGATTCTACGAGGGAAACACCTGGATTGATTATGTCGATACTTTATCAGTTGCTCAATATAGGTCTCCAGAGCGTACGAGACGAGGTCATCTTCAGAGCACAAATATTCAATAGCCGTTATCTGTCGGCACTGGTGGACGGTTGGACGATATTTCGTACCTTCTACTAATAGGAAGGGAAATTCGGGAATAATGACGAAGTTTTGAGAGTCCCGGGATAAAGGTAAAGGGTACAATTCGAAATAATTAAAAGTATTGTTAATAACTAAAGGAACTTATTTCATCATTTTTAAGGTAAGTTTGTACTGAAAGTGTTTCTTCAATATTCATTAGATTTTGCTCAGTAACAGAATACATTAAATTATCATAGCTTGAGATTTCGCCTAGCAACAATAAAAGTTCATTGGAATCGATTATAGATTTATGCAATATGGATACTTTGCTGAGTGCTAGAGATGTCTCTACATCATTATTTTTTATGTATATAGTTCTGAAATTGCTAATTTACATATTTAAGACATTAGTTAAATATGATACGAAAATGTACATGTTTTCTTTTGATAAATCCTTTACAATGTTTTCCATGCGAAATAATCGCTCATTTATAATTTTGTATTTTCGTTAATAATTTTAGTAGAATTGAGAAAGTGGAAGTGGTCATTTCGGATACTAGAGTGATTTTATTTAAAATGTTCTCGAGTTTTGAGTCCACTGATAAGGTTATCGTAGCGCAACGCATCATCGTGATCAAGGTTCCCCGTTACTGCCTTAATGACAGATCCGAGAGGATCGATCAGACCGCGTTTGTATCTTTTGGAAGGAATTAATTGCCTAACTTTCTCCACTGTTTCGTCACGATGGTATTCTCCTGAACTATTAATTTAAAAATTTCATTACTGTAAGACTTTGTAACTTTTAAACTTTCGCGATTCGAACACATAGTTATATATTTAAACGGGACTTGATCGCGCTGAAAACTTAATATTTATTTACCTCGACGTTTCGATCAAGTTGCATTGATCGTGGTCACGAGAAGACAAACGTTGCAACGTTGCATTGATCGAAACGTCGAGGTAAATAAATATTAAGTTTTCAGCGCGATTAAGTCCCGTTTAAATATACAACTACTGTAAGAATTGTTCTGACTAATGATTTTACTGAACTCTAAATATTTATCAACATTATAATTCAAGTCTCTAACAATGCCCTTGAGGTTGTTCGTCTTAATTATTAACCATTTATCATGTTGCACGAATGCGCGACCTTTGCTTAACCGGTAATATACCCGGATTATGTTCAAGTTTTACCACTTTAAGGCCCTGGTTGGGGAGAATTTGGCAAAGGATGGTCGTGATCATCGACGTCCATAGCAGGATCTCGCACCACCTGTGGAGGGCGTTTGATGTTTTTAATAAGTATTTTAGTTTGTCTCTCGTTTATTTTAATGGGTACAATATTGCACTCATTAAAATATCGTCAGTCTTTAACTAATCTGCGGTAGTAGCCAAAAAATCCTAAGAACAGTTATATTTCCTTTTGTGTCTCTGGTATGGGATATGTCAAAACTGCTTGTATTTTGTCATTGTTTGGTCGCAGTCCATCTTTAGTTAAAGTATATCCTAAGTACTGTACTTCCTTGCGTAGAAATTCAGGTTTGTCAAGTTGGATTTTAAGGTTAGTTTGTCTGAGTCTGTCAAATACTGCTCGTAGTTTTTGAAGGGGTTCCTATAGTCCATTTGAATATATCAAAATATCATATAAGTATAATAGGCAATGGATGCCTTGCAGGCCTCTGAGTACGTTGTTCATTGTTCTTTGGAAAGTGGCCGGGGCTGTCTTTAAGCCAAACGGCATCCTCAGAAATTCGTAGTGTCCGTTTTGTGTCGAGAACCCGGTCTTCTCCCTATCGTCCTCCTCTATCTCAATTTGGTGATAGCCTGAAGCCAAAGCTAGCGTAGAGTAGTAATTACTTTTACCTAATTTGTCGAACAGGTCAAAGATGTTTGGTATGGGGAACCTATCGTCAACCGTGATCTCGTTAAGTCTACGATAATCTACAACCATTCTGTATTTAACTTGTCCCAAGGCGTCCATTTTCTTTGGAACTATATGGACGGGTGCACGTGATGAATATGATTCTCTAAATACATTACCCGTAAGTAATTTTTCGACCTGTTCTTTAATTTCCTCGGCTTGAGCCGGTGCTTGCCTGTAGGGCCTGATATAAATAGGATCTTCATTAACTGTCCTGATACGATGCTTAACTTGGTTTGTAAAGCTAAGAGGTAAACTCTCGCAGTGAAATATATCCTTATATTCAAAGCATAGTTGTTGAATTGCTTTTATCTCTTCATTATAAGGTGTTCTAGTCTTAGCTTTGATAAATTTTCGACCAGAAGATCGTCTACTTCAATGTCAGTAATATTTGAATTATAAGTTACTTTACATATGTCATTATTGATCTCAGATACAGTAAAAGGTGCCGTAATTGTTATGGTAATCAAATTTTCAGTAAGGTTTTGAATTACGGTAGTAGCATAATAGTTATCGCATTTGACTACTGCTGAAGGCATACGTACACCGTCATGAAACTGTTTAAAGTTCAAAATATCGAGAAAAGTGGAATGTTAACAACCTCATTATGGACGCCGGAGGCATGGGTACTTGTGACCATAAATGGTTCGTAAGCGAAATGTTCGTTTGCTTTTAATGGACTTAGAAACGATCGCGTGCTTCCAGAATCCAGCATAAATTTTCCGTCTATATCCGGTACGTAAATATACAGTAATTATAACGAAGCGTCATAATTTATTTCTATCATTTCGTGGTTGCTGGGAAAAGTCTATGTGAAAATTTTCCACAGCATTTACTTCTTGATCATTGAGCGCTAATTGGCTTTATCTTTTAATTACTATTTTCACACATTTTGTTCTCAGCAGAGGTGTACTGTTGCACTGACGGCTCGTGATAAGTATACATACCGTCAAACGTACCATGTTCGTGAGTCATCTTGCCGTAAGTATCACAGGATTCATATGCCTCGTAAGGATGGTAATAATCGTCGCACTGACCTTCTAACGCGTATGTTTCATTCACGGGTAACTTCTGAGGTCTCACTGGAGCAGTCCTCATGGTCACGTCATTTGGGTACTGATGAGGTGGACGGTAACCTTGGGGCTGAGGGTGCCTGTACCTGAACTGTCCCGGTTGTGGTTTATAACCAAATTGACCTGGTTGGGTTTTGTAACCAAATTGACCAGCTAGTGTTCTAAACCCAAGCTGACTTCCCTGTGGTTGTGGTCTGAAACCAAACTGTGGTCGCTGTCCAAACTGAGAATGACCAGGTTCATTATTATTGAATTGCGGCCTATATCCAAATTGCGTTGGCATTGGTACACTATATGCAAAGTTGGGCATATTAGGGCGTGCGTTATTCGTCTGATTCGGTATACCAAATTTAAATTGAGTTTGGTGCAATATTATATTTTATATTATATATTTTTTTACCTAGTCTGGTCTAGATCCAGGTACCCGGTTCTCTAATTCCAGAACCGGGTCGGACACGGGTCTCAGATATGGGCCGGGTCTGCATTCTATAAACGCCACTGAGCCCGACCTTAGGCTTTCCTCGTCCAGTCGCTGCCAGCTGTCTTCCACAAGTCATATCTCTACCTGGCCGGCGGGCGTCTCACACTACGTTTGCCTAAACGTGGTCTCCACCATAAAACTAATTTTCCCGAACGGTTGTCGGTTATGCAAGAGATTTGACCACTTCAGCTTACTTATTCTCTGGGCTATGTCGGTTACCTTGGTTCTCTGGCGGATCACCTCATTCTGTCCTTCAGAGATACTGTGAGCATAGCTCTCTCTATAGCTCACTGAGCGACTTTAAATTTGTGGACCAGCCCCACCGTGAGTGTCCACGTTTCAGCTCCGTAGGTCATAACTGGTAGAACGTACGCGTTGAAGACTTTCGTCTTTAGGTACTGTGGTATGTATGACTAGAAGACCAGACGTAGTTTACAAAATGCTGCCCATCCAAACTGAATCCTCCTATCGGCTTCCCTTTAGAATTTGTTCCTACCCAATTGCATAATCTGCCCGAGGTAAACATATTTCTGAAAAACTTCAAGGGATCGTCAACGACGATCGGTTGTGGGGTAATAAGGTACGAGTAGTTAAACATACCCTTGGTTTTGTCTATGTTCATCCCAAGACCAATTCGTCAAGAGTCGTCAGCTAGGTCAGTCAGCATTCTTTCGAGATCCTGCAGTGACTCTGCCATAAGGACAATATCCTCGGCAAATTGTATGTGTGAGATGTTAATTAATGTTTATGCCCGTTCCTTTGCAGTCCAGCGTCTTAAACATATTTTCCAGGGCGTTAGTCAACAGTTTTGGGTACATAATATCTCCCTTTTTCACTCCCCTGTGCAGCTGTATACGTTTAGTCTGCTAGTTCTGTACTTGAAGGACCATATTCGCGCCGTCATACAAGCTTCTCATCACCTCGATGTGCCAGTCCACTTGACATTGCTGCAGGGACTTGAGCACAGCCCAGGTTTTGACAGAGTCAAAGGCTTTCTCATAGTTTACAAAAGCAAGACACAGGGGCTGGTTATACTTTTCAGTCTTCTGTATAACCTGCTGCACTGTATGGATGCGGTATATGGAGCCATAACCCGATCGAAACCCGACCTGCTCTGGACGCTGGAACTCGTCAAGTCTTCTCGCTAAACGATTCGAGACTACCCTCGAAAACAGCTTATAGACGTGGCTCAGAAAGAAGATAAAACTCTCCTTAAACACTACTTACTACTTTGAACGATGGGGGAACTCCAATGGCTTGGGATAGAAGCATGGTACTTCCAAGCCTTTGGATTTCTCCCATCGTTCAGAACAGAGTTAAACAACTTCTGGAGCTCTAAGCACAGGTATTCCTGCTGTCTCTTGTCCTTTCGCACCAGCTTGCTTATATTTCGATTAAGGGCCCGCTTCGCTGACGAAATGGCCTGCACATCATTCCGTCTCTCTTCCATAAGCCGTAGAGACTCTATTGAGAGTTTGGATTTCGTGCCAATATCCTGCAGCTGATAAAACTTAGGCCCTTCTAGACCACAACGGTTTGGAGCTGATTACGGTGGAGCGTAGACTTCATCAGATGGGATTATTCCAGCTTAAAGTAAATACTCAGAGAGCCTCGTAGTAGTCGGTGGTCACTACTGGTATTAAACTTGTTGACCACAGAGACATTTCTGAATATGTGCCTTTTATCTGTTAGGATTAAGCCAATCTCATTTTTCGTCGCAGTATCGGGGCTCTCTGCAAAGTCCACTTCCTTTGTAGCTGATTTTTATTGAACGAATTCATAAAGAAGAGCCCCTCTTTTTTCAGATAGTTAACGAGCACATGCCCCCTGTGGTTTCTGCGGGAAATATATAGATTCGAGGGGCAGGAAATGAGGAGGATGATGGGTGGAGGGGGTGGGGGGGAGGGGATGGCTGACCCCTGGTACCCCTCCCCCCGCAGGCGATGCTTATATAAGATTATTATAAGATATTTTAGTTTAAATTTTTTTTTAAAACGGATGGCAGCCGTAACAGTTTATTAAAAATTGGCTATTTGGTCGCCCACATAGCTTAGAATAGAGCTTACGCTTAGCGTAAGTTAATTTCGGCACGAGCCGGCTGCTGCCACGGCACCTAACCTACCGTAGTTTTAAGAGCCATAGATAAAATCTTCAATCTTTCTGGGAAGGCAGCTGAACAAAACAAATTCTACTAATTTTTAATTTTATTTACGGTGACCAGCCAGTCAATTTTTAATAAACTTAAAACTGTTATATTTCATAAACTAAGCGTCTCCGCGGGGAGGAGAGGGTTACCAGTGGGTAGCCTTCCACCTCCCCCACTCCCCCCATCAATACTTCCCCCAACTCCTGCCCTTCGATTCCATAGCCAAGCCAACCCTATCTAATAAACTAAGCATTGCCGCGGGGGGAGGGGTGGGGTACCAGGGGCTTATTAGCTTATTTAGTTAGCCCACCACCTCCCCCTTTTTTTTTTTTTTTTTAACGTGGAGAAATCCTCATGGATACCACCAAGCTGCGGGGGCAGCAAGGTGGTTATGTCGGACTCTTACCGACTAAAACCCCACGGTGTTCCACAGTACGCCTTGTGCCGGGGCTACGGGTACGCTTTCGCACTCGTCCGCGGCCCCAACGGCGCTGGTCCTGTTGAGGACCCCCTCCTGGCTGGGATGGAGCTGAGCCATTCCCCATCCCATGAACGCCATTAAGGGGCGCACAGAACACCGTGCGCGCCACCTCGAGGCCTTATGCTGGGGCAGACACCCCCGTGTCCACCACCTAGGCCTCAGGGGGGTCGGAAGGGAATGAATTCCTCCTCCGACTCCCGGCGTTGAGCTCCACATGGCCTCACACATCTGCCCACCGTCCAGTACAGCCACAGCTATAGCTGGCGGACTATCCGGCGCTGCACCAACAGTGACGCCAGATTTATGAGTCCATGGAGCACGTCACACTCCAGGCACTACTACCCATACAGTAGTGCCAAGAGCGGACCACCTCCTGGGGCCTGCACCAAAGCGCCTGCCCCACCCCTCCCCTGCACATCACATTCCCCGCACCACTACCGACCAACCCGCGTGGAAACAGACTGCCCGGCAGCAGCGCAGAGAACGGGCGCAACATCCCCCGCTCCATGGCCTCCCAAATCTAATGCCACCTCCCAGTACAACCACAGCTACACGACTGCCGCCAGGAAGCCTGTCCGGCCCGCTGCATCTTATACAGTGACGCCAGATTCGGAAAGCCATGGAGCACGTCCACTTCGAGCACTTCTGATATTCAGTAGTACTAAAAGCGTACCACCTCCTCGAGCCGGTGCCGAGCACCCGGGCCCCACCTCCTCGAGCCTGCGCCGAGCGCACTGGGCCCCACCTCCTCGAGCCTGCGCCAAGCGCCCGGGCCCCCCCTCCACGTCACATTCCCCGCACCACTACCGACCAACCTGGGTGGAGACAGATTACCCAGCAGCAGCGCAGAGAATGGACGCAACATCCTCCGCTCCATGGTCTCCCACATCCATTGCCACCACCCAGTACAGCCACAGCAACAGCTGGCGGACTATCCGGCGCTGAACCGAGTAGCGACACTAGACTAAGGAAGCCATGGAGCACGTCACACTCCAAGCACTACTGCCCATACAGTAGTGCTGGGAGCGGACCACCTCCTCCTACTAGGACCAGCCGCAAATGGACGCCAGACCACTCCGAGTCTGGACGCCCGAGGTCCCCTTGCGATGGGTCTGATCAGTGGCCCCACCGCCAACCACTGTGGCCACTTCAGCATAGGCTTGAAGCGCAAAAGCCAGTGAAGCGGCCCCTCCTTGGGGCCAGCCGGCGACACCCTGCCAGCGCGGCCCCGGGTTCCTCTTAGCTTCACCGTGGGGTCGCCAACCACGGTTACTAGAGCCCCCCCGCCACGACAAGGCGGGAACCCACGGGGGGGAGAGAACCCACGGGGGGGAGAGAACCCACGGGGGGGAGAGAACCCACGGGGGGGAGAGAACCCACGGGGGGAGAGAACCCACGGGGGGAGAGAACCCACGGGGGGGAGAGAACCCACGGGGGGGAGAGAACCCACGGGGGGGAGAGAACCCACGGGGGGGAGAGAACCCACGGGGGGGAGAGAACCCACGGGGGGGAGAGAACCCACGGGGGGGAGAGAACCCACGGGGGGGAGAGAACCCACGGGGGGGACCACCTCCCCCACCCCAACCCACCACCACCCTCTCCCAAATCCTGCCCCTCGATTCTATAGCCAACTATGACTTTAGGTATGGGCGATAGATTCGCCCCTAAGCGTACGTTTTTTCTGTGACACATGGATATACGGACGGACGCGTCCGAATATCCATGTGTCACAGAAAAAGGGCACAGCCGAGACACAGGAGCGCCACTTTGCGAAAATGCGTTGCAACTGAATTGCCACAAAAACAAGTTATCAAATATATGTAGATATTTTGTAGGGAAACTAAATAAGCTCATAAAAACTAATACAATATCTTCCTTTTAAGTTTTATACGTATTAAAGTCATTTTTTTAATTATATAGGTATTATTTCTTACTTTATAGTTTCGTTAAAGTCGGCCTTTATAATCTAATAATGTATCTACTTAATCCGTTTGATAAGAAAAAAGCCATACTGGAAACAGTGGCCCTACTACAGAACTTGGTTACAATCGGATTATCACTTTTTATTATACGCTATATATTAGCTTCACTTGTATGTTTGTATATTTGTAACCGACTCCCTTGGACGCCATTTTGACCCACTTTAAACGGTCAGATTTCATTCAAATTTTGCACACCTGTCAAAGACCGATGACAATGCAATAATTAAAAAATAAAAGTAGAAAATAAATAATAGTTTTAAAAAACTAAAAAACTCGCTTTATATAGAAAACCAAACTAAAAAATAGAAAATAAATTTTAATAGTGTAAATAAGAAAAAAATGTTTTTTTCAAAAAAGCATTATTTTATACGCTTTATATTAGCTTCACTTGTATGTTTGTATTTTTGTAACTGACTTCTTTGGATGCTATTTTGACCCATTTTAAACGTTTCATTCATATTTTGCACACCTGTCAAAGACCAATGACAATGGAATAATAAAAAAAAATTAGAAAATAAATAATAGTTTAAAAAAACTAAAAAACACGCTTTATGTCGAATACCAAACTAAAAAATAGAAAATAAATTTTAATAGTGTAAATAAGAAACAAATGATTTATTTTAAAAAAAGCGTGGGATTTACCTACAAGTTTGTACGGTACCCTCGGTGCACGAGTCCGACTCGCACTTGACCGGTTTTTTGAACTCATTTTACAAAAAGATTTGAACGAGATTCTTTCATCAAGGGACTAAATTATTCATTTCTAAAAAAAAACCTTTATTAAAATTTATTACAATCTGTAATTTTCTATTGCATTGAAAAATATATGTTGTCGGTATAAAGTTTCGGTAAATGTATCATGTCGGCGAAATCTTTCGGTATCGTCGAAATACTAAGTCTGTCATGCCATGCCAAATATCAGGCTCCACTCCTATTGGCTAATACTCAAAAATACGCGTTCGTCGTTGGCTCAATTTAAAATGATCGTCAAAGAAAACAGTGTTTGTCGGCCATCAACTAGGTGGCACAATCCGCGTGTCGGTCTAATGCTTTTTTCCTTTCATTATATAGTCGGTTCTTGACTTGAAGTGATTTGTTTCTTTTCATGTTGCGTTCCTTGAATGTTAAAATTTTGAGAAAAATTACATTGTTTTGGTAAGTGACATTTTAAGTGTCGAACGTCTCACTTTTCTATTCTATTGTGAAATCTTTTTACAGTAAAAATTACTTCGTATTAATAATGAAAGCGTTTACCGACAATGCAAGCGGCAAAGCAATTGTGTCATGATCATGACTTGTGAAGATGAAAATACATAAACTGTTCTAATTTTTATTTAATTTGAAAGTAATTTCTATTGAAACAGTGATGGTTCTAAATTCATCATAATTCGTACAACTCGTGTCCTAATCGTATCAAGAAGGTAAGATCTTGTAAGGACTACACGCACTCCACTGTTAAAATTTAACTTGGCAATAGCCTTAAAATTTGGCGGGAATGCCGGTCCTTCGTAGGTTATTTTGATATGTACTAATTTTATTGTCTTTACATATCCAAAAGCACTTAAATATGTTTAATTAGTTTAAATATTGGCAATATACGATAGAAGACAGTCAATTTTTTTAGTGAACCTGTATCTCTTTACTTTCTCTATCACCAGACTTGAGACATGTCTTCAGTAGAAGGAGATACTGCAGAAGATATCCCAATGGGAAATCCAGAAGAAATCACAAAAAACCCTTCTGCATTAAAAGGTAAACACAGTACCTACTATACTTATGTACCAGTATACAATTACTTGTGTATGCTGTGTGTGTATAACTAAAATATTGATAATAATGTTGTAGGAGCACATGAGCAAATGGCGACGCTGGACGTCTTAGTTTGTGGCCAATGTCATTCAGCGTTCCATTTTGTGGAGGAATTTAAAGATCACAAAGATGCCAATAACTGCACAGGAAAATCACCAGTTAGAGACAGTGTAAGTTGACTTATAGTTATTCCATGATAACATGATATGCAACTCAATGTAGCTTCTATCAACATATTTGTGACAATACTTATATAAAAGGCACCAAGCTTCACAGTACACATGCATTTGTGGGTATGTAATTTAAACAACTCTCAAAACAAAACAAAATTCATAGATTTGTTGTTTTAATTATTGTTACCTTCATCATCATCAGCCTATATCTGTCCACTGCTGGACGTAGGCCTCTCCTAATGCACTCCACTGAGCTCGGTATTCAGCTCTCATCCATTTTCTTCCAGACACTTTCCGCAGGTTGTTACTCCACCTGACCACAGGATGTCCTACATAGTGTATTTTTAGCTTGTTCAATAGATTCTCATGTTATCAATTAGTTATGTTATCATGGAAGATCTCTACCACTGACTTATTATGCACTAATTGAATAATAAATGATACATTTAAAAGACATCGTATTGTAAACAGTGTAACAGCAAACATGCATAATCATACAAAATAATTGATCATCGTTATCCATACACAGCTCGTACTATCCACTGCAACTGCAGCTTTCTCCCATTTTTATTGTTTGACATTCACTGTGGATGAATCTAATTAGTTTTATAATTCTGCTCTAATATTCTATCTCATTCTCATTTTTCCTGTACATAATATTATATTGTTATTAATGTGTTATATTTAATTTTATGAGATTTCATGCTGTTCATCTGTGGTGCGACTTGTGCACAATTTCCTCAATGGAATGATCATGTTAGATGATGATGATGATGATGTAGATCAGTTTAAATGCAGCACTTTATCATAAATTGTACAACATTCCTTTCAGAATGAAAGCAAGGCTCAAGTATGGGCATTCCTCCTATGGAAATGTTCATCAGTTCGCGATGGGTCCACTATTAACAACGACAACTGTTGGAAGCTGTACCAGCAGTGGTGTCGTATGGCGGAGGCCCAAAGGACAGCGTGGATCACCGCAGGAGCCAATGTGCAATCTCTGTCCAAATATGCACATGCCACGGTTGTAAGTTATTTGTTTCAACAATATTTACGACCAATTTTTTTAAATCTTATTTAGCAAAGAGTGCAGACGCACTAGGTAAATTGAATTGGCGCATTTAATCTCAAAACAACAGAATAACTCAAAAATTGATTACTTACATATCCAAAAGCACTTAAATCTGTTTATTTTGCTTAAATATTGGCAATATACAATAGAAGAGAGTCAATTTTTTTAGTGTCTTATGCTCCTTTTTGACAATATTGAACGAAAAATATTCATAGTAAGGTTTTTCTAGTTAAAGAGTTTTATGTTAATTGGAAGGATTAATATGATCTAGATACAATAATATTCCTAGTTTACAGAGTATTAGAGTTCAAAATCATATAAAATACTGGTTTTATTTTGTCACTCAAATCGACATTGGTGGAAAATGCCGTGTACGCTACGTCATTATTCTGATTTTATACAAAAAATTACTTTAACCTAAGTATTGATTTTGATTGATTGCAACATTTTAGCCCGTCAACAGTTGCCATGTACGTTTAAATTGACACCAGTCGCGTTCTGATGTGAAATTGTGGTTGGGCGTCACGTCATGCTCTTTTCATTTTCCGCTAAGAACCTGATTCTATAATTTAAGTATTGATTGTTTGACTTACAGCTTTTCATGGGTAAAAATTACCAACATCTAGCATCTGAATTCAATGTAATATTTAGTAAAATCATATATAAACAGCTGCATTTTGGAGTTTGTTTCAATACCGGCTCATACGTCACATCCGCTACGCAATGTGTTGTGTTAGTGGAATGCCAAATGTTTAAATTTTTTTTTTCTGGGTGGAATTCCGTTACGCAAAGAGCAAACTATTTGAAAAACGCCCCAACACTACATTGAATAGAACATTCACAGAACACATTCAGTTTATAGATACTTTGCGGGGTTGCACAAATGGGCTAATTCAGTCAACAGCGGTTTTATAGAGAAAGTAATGACCAGCCCTGCTGCACTCTCAACGATGTACTCAGCAGAGCTAGCTTGAGATAGCCTCTGAAAAAAAAATGTGCACGATCATAAAGTGCACTGATATGTTATAGATGTATCAGCTTGAAGCTGCTAGTACTATATAATAATTATAATAATGGTAAGTTTTCCGTAAGGCAATAAAAAAAATAGTTCATATAAATGTGATAGATGGCGCTGACGAGACGTGGATCTGGAGATTTTGTAAAACCACACGAAGCAAGGCCGATAAAAATACCTTTCTTACTAACATAGACAAGCGTACCTATATCTGTCTGTCATGCTTGTTTTTATTATTTTATTACGGTTTATATTCTCATTAGTTTTTGTGGCTATTCTTTGATATCAAACAAAGTACCTACTTTTGTTTTTCCACAACACAACACAAATTAGTAGGTATTTAAGAGTAAACTTTGCATTTTCATTGATTAAATGCGAAAAAAATGAGAACCATGTACCGTCAGCGCCACCTGTAGATGGTTTCAGAACTAGGTTCCTCCAGGTGTCAGAAAACCTCTAATTACAGCTCTGATTCAGTCAGCCACAAACTGTTTAGTGCGTCTTGAACTACCGAAAAGTAATATACAATGGAAATCGCCTGCGCGGAAGTTCTAACAAGTGGCTTGCAATTGATATTTTAGGGACTACTGTCTTAGTCACTTTTCTGAGTAGTTTCCATCACTCTTGCTTTCTCTTTCCCACTGAAAATGCCCAAAAAAAAGGCTTTTCATTTCCCAATGAAAAGTAGAGCCTAAATTATTCACGGCTACTAATTTCCATTGTTTTGTTGTTACGTAGTTAAAATATATAAATGTAACTGAAATAAAAACTACTGTACAAAGTACCTATTACAATGTGGTTGTTACGAAGCGGCAAGCTCCCTGAAAGATATTGCTGACTCTTTCGTACATTTTGTTAAGTTGTAATGCACGCCACTGAGCTCGGTCTTCTGCTCTCTTCATCCATTTTTATCCGGCCGCTTGTCGCAGGTCCTCACTCCACCTGGCCAAATGGGGTCCTACACTATGTTTGCTTAAACATGGTCTCCACTCGAGAACTCATCTACCCCAACAATTATCGATTCTTTGGAAAATGTGACCAGCCCACTGCCACTTTAGCTTGCTTATCCTTTGAGCTATGTTGGTTACCTTGGTTCTCCTTTGGATATCTTCATTACGAATCTTTTCCTTTGGAGAAACTTTAAGCATAGCTCTCTCCATAGCTCGCTGAGCGATCTTAAATTTGTGGGCTAGTTTGACCGTGAGTGATCACGTTTCGGCTCCGTGGTCATGACTGTTAGAATGCACTGATTGAAAACTTTTATGTAAGTAGGGGTTTTGTTGATACGCCCCTTTGGTTTGAAGTTCGCGATATCATCGGCAAATCGTAAGTGTGAGATGTTCTCGCCATTGATATTAATTAGTACATCACTGCCGCGGTTTGTAATGACTGCGTTGCTGGCAGCGATGATGATGGCCGAGAGCGTAGCTAAGCTAAGTTCGAGGCCATCACAGCGCGGTCAGTATTGCAGCCCTTGATCGGTCTCGGCCTTTATAGCGCGGATAGCAAGGGCTGCAATGATGGCCAAGCTTGAAGGCCGAGAACTTAACTAAGCAAAGCTCGAGGCCATCATAGCGTGGCCAGCAGGGCAGTCATTGCGAACCAAGGCTTGTATAGTGCTTTACTCAAACAATGCGAGGAATTTAAATAAAACCAGCTTAGTATAATAAGAATTTACTCAAACAATGCAACAACAACGACAACGACCACAACAATAGAAACAGAAACAACAACAACAACAACAACAACCACGATCACATCAGGTTTCAAACAGAAAAAAAACCCATCAAAATCGGTCTATTCGTCTGAGAGCTACAACTGTTCGCGTTCGGGGTTAACGAACCCACGGAATAAATAATAGTGCTACGACAAAAGACGACAATAATGGATTTTCAAAGGAAATTGCTGGCCGCAAAACACGACAATAATGAAATTCCATACAACTTTGCTGGCGCCTATTCAAGCAGCGCGGCAAGGTCGACTTTGCACAAAGAAGGTTGTCGAAATAATGACCACATTACTAGTATTGTTTGAGTAATAATTATTTATTTAAACATTTCTCTTACGTGAAACTTACAGAACTAGTCCAACACATCACACGGAAAAACGAAGGTGGGCAAGAAGCTCCATATGGAACAATCCCATCTTATCATGAAACATATATCTGGGAGTTGAGTAACGATGTTGTTTAACAGAGTAATTGCTCTGGCAGTATGCGCGCACAACACCCCTAGTTGTGCGCGCATACAGAATGTAGCTGCGCGAGAGCCGCGAGCAGGCGGTGTCGGCGCATGTTGTGCGACGGCACGCGCAGCCGCACGGATGAGTTAGCAACCTTATTGTTGAGCCTTAAATAAAAATGCATGATGAGAGACACTTTGCGCCGTAGCTCCAGGGTATATAATCCGACCATGCCAGTTACAAAAAGTGACGGAAACATGTAGGGTAAATATATCTGGCAAACTTGCGCTGTATTAGTTCAACCATGAGCAAATAGTTTTTATCGTGAGGATCCCATATGCTCGAGTTGTACTCTATTTTGCCAAAGTGCAATCGGTGCATTAACGCTTTTAAAATTGTAAGAGGTACGCATTATTAATATTCTATAAGCTCGCTGTTAGTTGGTCTCTGAAATTTACCTGTGAGTCCACTGTCAAGCCTAGATCCTTAATTTCATTCACCAGTTCCAGTGCCGTACTGACTAGTTGATATTCATGGTGAATTGGAGTGCGAACTCATGAGATCTGAAATTACCTTACATTTGCTGGTGGTGAAATGTAGTCAGTTCCTCTCACTGCAGCCCGCTACTCGATCAATATCAACTTGGAGAGTATCACAATCTGCACTGTCTGCAACGGCTGAGAATAACTTCAGATCATCGGCGAACTGGAGGCATTGAGCGGTGCTTATAGTCTTCGGCAGACCATTTACCATCATCAAAAATTTAGTTGGTCCTAAAGTAGAGTCTTGACTCACACCAGATTTCGTGTAATAGTTTGGGGATCGGTATTAATGCCCATTCCTTTCCCATCCATAACCAGCAATCTAAACATATCTTCCAGGGCATTAGTGAACAGTTTCGGGGATATAATATCCCCCTCACTCCCCTGCGCAGTTGGATATGTTTAGACTGCTGGTTTTGTACTTGGACACTCATAGTCGCGGCGTCATACAGAAACCTCAGCACTTTGATGTATTGTCAGTCCACTTGACACCGCTGCTCTCCAGAACCGCCCAGGTTTCAACAGAGTCAAAGGCCTTTGCATAGTCCACAAAAGCAAGACAGTATAACTGGCCCCTGTGTCTAATAAGAATAATAATACCAGTAATTTCTGGTATTATTATTCTTTTTGATATTAATACATTTCTAGGTGGAAATGAAGGCGGATGATCAACTTGTTCCTGTTCAAACCCCCGCAGCACAGCAAGAAGTCAAGAAGCAGCGTGGAAGGCCTAAGAAAGTGCCTAAAGTGGTTAGTAACCTCTCTCAAATGTCAAGGTTCTTAATCATAAAGAAACAAGACACAAATAGGTTTCTCATATCACATTTTTCATGGGTATATCAAACTCTTTCACATATTTATATACAGTTGAGTTTTATTCATATAACATTTTTCATGGGTATCAAACTCTTTCACACTTTTATATACTGAGTATGTTTTCTTATCACATTTTTCATGTGTATCAAACTCTTTCACGCTTACACATTCAGGCTGAGTTTTTTAACTGGGATCTCTATGGCAGCTGTAGCTGCCTTTTTGTTATCCTTTAAAGACAGGAAGATGTGTCCTTAGAAATTCATCTTAATCTACGAATTTGCATTTTGCTGTTCATAATGAACAAAAAGTTGCATAAAATATTTTGTTATTAGGGTAGAAAACTTTTTGTTTATTTTATGAACCAAATGCTATATCCGTGAAAAAATTAAGTATTTTATCGACTTTTGGAATTAAACTCCGGAAATAATAACACATAAGTTTTTGTTCGATATAAGCACAAGAATCCAATTTCGCGAAAAACAAATTCACATTTTGTCGATTTTAGATGGAAAAAATAACTATTTTTCAAAAATCCTTAATTGCTGTTACTTTTGAAAACCTCTAGATGGATTTCTGAGGACACATCTTCCTATTTTTAACGGTTATCATAGCTGCCAAAGAGATCCCTAATACTTAACTGAACTGTTAAAAAACCTGACCCTTTATATATGTATATATTGTTTGCTTTACTGTCTTACTGTATCATTCCCTTCATATAATATCATGATGACCATGATGTCTTAATTAAATAGTTACTGGAAAACCATCCCCATTATTGATGTTATCCATAGATGCATATTATCTAGGTCTCGTTTCATAAAGCGACCTATCATACTAGTCAGTGACTCATACTGATTGCTTTGGTTAAATTTACTGACTCGTAAATGTCATTAAATTTAACCAAACCAAGGAGCTACAGAGGTATAATTAAAACAGAAAGCATATTTATATTATTCCCCCTTATGCCTGTCTAGTATGACAGAACGAGACAGATGAATAATTTTTAAGCTCCCATCTAAAAATTGGGCCTAAGTCTAACAATGAATGTTAACCGTCTCGGTCAAAGCTTCAGTCAATGGTTGACTGACAACTGTCGGTCAATTTTTATGAAACGCGGCTCAGCAGGATTAGCATGGGCGACAGTATTTTGTGAAAAATTAATCAGTGTTAAAATAAACAAGTTTACTATTATTAATACTCAAAAGACTAGTATTTATGGAGAGAGCCTTTGAGCAATGAAAACGTAAGAAAACTCTTCGATAAACGAGATATCTCTACAGAGCCCAATATATAGTTATAGTAATCGCAGCGGATCTCTGTGGTTGTGAAGTTGGCTTTGTGAACGATTGCGTAGGTACTGCTGTGAGGATAAAACAGCATAAATTAAGAGCGAGATAGAAATGCTAAAAACGTAAGCGAGTAAACGAGGCAGATAAACAATGCTGTCCTCACCTTCAACATTGGAATTGCGCCTGAAAAATTGCAGTTTGCGCAGCGACTTGCAGACAACTTCCGAGCCACAAAGTTCCGCTGCGACTACGATACTATGGAACAACTACATTTTATCGAGATTCAGTGGACATAACATCTCGATAGACACTTGTCTTCTCTCGATAGAGAAGCCGCCATGCTAGCCCTGCTGATAACACCGGTATGTCTTACAGGAGGATGAGACACCGCGTCCCGGGGAAGATGTTGATGATATTATCAAACCTAACACCATCGCTATCGCTAGTAAACTGTCTAACAGCCAGAGTGCAAAGGCAAAGGTACATAATTCATTGGCTAATTGCTTTTCATTTAAATATTTAGTACTTCATAAGTATTACTGTGTTAAGGTGGATGGTCCACAACATGAGTTTCACCAGATGGCGCTAAATGACAATATGTGCAATATCATTATTTTTTTACTTTTAATTGCAATCATATCTGATTTAAAACTTTATTAGCGACTATATTACTGTGAAATGATTATATTTAATCCTAAGTTTCAATTGTAAATCTAATATTTTTACCGTATTCGTTCCTTATAAATTTTGGGTTCAGATCTTGAGTCAATTCTTGAACCCAAATTTTTAGGGAACGAATATGGTTACAATATTAGTTTGATAATGAAAACTAAAGATCCAACATTAACATTTTATAGTTACCGCGAATTAAGTGAAAGTCATGTCATGGACCCTCTGCCCAAGTTTGGAGTGGCTAAATAATATAAACATTCGCCCTTTCGCTACAGCTACAACGTCTGAACGAAAACACAAAGCGCAAAAAACACAACAAACAACAACTTGTGAACAATAATTTATTTTGTACTCAATAAAATACTCTTAGTTATCACTACATATTATAAAAGAACATCACGCGTCTTTCTAAGAATTTTGTGTATACACAAATATCTCAGTTTTTTTAACCGATTTAATTGCTATATGAAAGTAATGTATGAAAGGATGGTTCTTCTCAATAAGTACTACAAAAAAGTTCGCGACACCATCTAAAGAAAACTCAAAATTAACGTTTCATCATATATATTTTACTCAACTTTCTAGAGCTCTTTGTGCTTCACTGTATTAATCTTTATGAAAATAGTTAACACAGTAATCTTTATTATTTCATGTAGATCAATTTTGCTTTTTAAACCATACATTTGTGACAAGTAGTTTAAAAATTATTACGATTTTTTTGATGAGCGGGTTTCAATTAATTTTGCTTAGCTGGTTTTTCGTACCTACTATTAGTTTATTCTGTGGTTTAATAGTGCAGGGGCCTAATTCTCTAATTTTAAGACGCCAATTCCACGCCAAATTTGTTCGTGATTCCACGCAGGCAGCGTGGAATTGGCGTGAGTGGTCATACAGAATCCAGGCCCTGATACGGGTGCGGACAGGCCGCGGGCGTGATTGGTCAATATAACGTATCGTACAAATAAATATTTAGAGAAACCCTAAGCTTCCCGTGCGAAGCCGGAGCGGGTTGCTAGTAATGATACTATTTATATTATTTGACTAAGGGCTGATTTTTCAATGCTCAGTTAAACGGGCTAATAACTGTTTGAGAAATAAATTTATACGGTCTGATATTTAGTTACCTATTTTTCAATTGTCATTCATTCCATGGATAGCTATCTGGCTGAATAAAACAAATCAGGCGTGTCTAACTTCAGAAAGGTGAAACAAATATTTGATAACACGAATGTTAGAGCAGGACTGATTTTTCTCTATCAATCAAATGTCATTGTTTTGTTTGACAATTATTTAGAGGTTATGTTTAGTAAGAGGTTATGTGGCCAGTAAGCGTAATTTAACCTCCTTGGTACTGTGGTGATATTTTACAAAAGTTGTGCTAGTGACATCAACGTCTCAATGTCAAACAAACAGCCGTTTAAGCAGTTATCTGGCTGTCGAACGGGTAGATACATTTATTCTTCTGTTGCTCTTCGAATAAAGCCTATCTGACGATTGAAAAATTCAGTCTTATGCTATTAGTCGAATAAAGCCTATCTGACGATTGAAAAATTCTTATTCTGAAAAGTATATCTTTGCGCACAAACAAGATTAAAATCAATTTATTTTCGAATTTTCTCATAATTGTGTTGGTGTTTTGATTTTCTTCGAAAATAAATAGATTTTATGATAAATGCCGTCTCCGATTAGAAGTGATGTTTTAGATATCCTTCCGAAAGATAGAAGAATACAGTCCAACCTACTTGTAAAATAAATGTAAAATAAACATATAAAAACAGTATCCGACATCCAATGGTATCGATATATTTGTTTCGAAACTTGGTTTTGATACTTTTAATGCCAAACCTTTCGTTTCGATGCCGTGCCCCTATTTTGATTACTATGCTGAGGCTCCGAAATGTTATTACCCGGACTGGACCGAGTATCACCAGCCGTAGTTTGGAATTGCCTCGAATACGCAAATCGCACTTTTTTTTTAGATTTGTTTATTTTGTTGTGTAAAAAACTAATGGCGCGGTACAGGGGTAACGCTGACTCTTGGCGTGGCGATCGACCGGCCTGGCGACGTTTCGTTCGTGGCTCGTCGGCTCTTTCCGCCTTAGCTCGGTCATATTCGATGTTTCACATCTGCCAGGCATCCCGCGACGGCACATTCTTTTATAGAATCAAACGTACATAATCGAATCGTATCTAGTCGATTCGATTCTATTCTATTATGTTTACACATCTGCCAGGCGTCCCGCGAAGGCTCTTTTTTTTCCTAATCCGCCGATCCTGCACGTGTAGTCCCGCGTTAACCTAGCTGCAAGCAATATTTTCACTTACCTCGATAACCTGGTATCTCCTCCAGTATATGAACGTTCATAGTATACCTACTAAACAGCATTTCTGTTCAGGACCTGAACGAATCGGTGCGCAACGCTCAAGAGCGCGTGCCGCCCGAAGAACGAATCGCCCGACGCACGGAACGATCGGGCGATCCTTCAGAAGCGGGCGAGTTTGTCGTCGAGAAGATTCTTGCCAAGCGATTCAACCCGAGACGCAAGCAGTATGAGTACCTCCTCAAGTGGGAGGGCTACCCACAGTAAGTTTTTTGATATATAAACATATTAAAAAAAGACGCCTACGTTATTACAAGAATTTTTGCTTGATTATTGTTCAAAGAATATTACTTTCACTGCTGACCTTAAAAAGCGAGCCCAGCTCTGCGTGCTGAAGATGACGTCACTGGGTTAAACTCACGTCAAAAAACACGCTGGGCGTGTTTTGCCATACTGGCGACGCGCTTTCGATAACAACTTACGCGTTTTCAGCAGTGGAAGAGTTAATGCTTGCTTTCAGGCAAGATTCCGCTATAAAGGTTTTTTTAATTTTGCACTTGTCCTTGTCTTTGTACAGACTTTTTGTTTCTTGCTGCTTTTAGGAGGAATTTGCCTTGCAAAAGGTGGTGTAGTAATGATTTTCACATATTATATTGATAAGGTCGAGACTCTGATGAAAAATCCAAGTTCCTGGCCTCGAGGGGTAGGAACGTTGGCCGCCATCTTGAATTGAAGGCGCCAATTTTTTTTCATCTATATAGTTCTTTAACAGTTAACTTTATGGGAAAAGTGTCTTATAAGTATAAAGAAGACAATATGTGCAACATTTTTTGCATTCAGTTGTTCTGTAAGTCTCATAGGTAAAAAGTTACAAGAAGAAAAACACATTTTTACTAAAATGCTCCAATGCCGGAACAACGTGTATTCTTAACCGCTGAATGTAGAGCCTTCATATTTGGAGAGTGTTTATAAACAGGTAATAACGTACACGAAACGATGTATTAAAAAAAAACTCATTTCAAGGGGTTTAAAAAGGGGGCTCAAAAATTTAACAAAAAAAAACTATTATGATGTCACTGTTGAAAGAAGACAGTCGAAATTTTGAATGTAATGAATTTTCAAAATTTTCGGAAGTAAAAGTTCAGGCTCAGTTTTTCATAAATAATAAGGAAAATTGAGATTTTTGATGAAAATTTAAGCCTGACATTTTATTTTCGAATGCAAAATATGTTACAAACATTGTCATCTTTATACTTTTCATAGACACTTTTGCCTTAAAGCTAACTGTTAAAAGAACTATTTTGAAAAAACTAATTTTGTCCCCTGCAATTCAAGATGGCGGCTAACGCTCCTACCCCTTGAGGTCGAAAATTTGTTTATTTCGTAAAGACCTAAGCAGTACAAATGAAAACAACGTCTACTCCACCATCTGTAGGGCAAAGCTTCATATTTTCCCTTAGTGACTGGCTTATTTATCATAAGTATACATAGAAGAAACATTAAACATGCTGCAATTTTAACTTGGTTTTTATCGTAACAGTGAACAGAACACATGGGAGCCGGTGGAGAACATGGAGACGTGCAAGCACCTGCTGGAGGCGTTCGAGAAGCAGCTGGCGCGACAGAAGGAGCTCAAAGCGCTGCGGGCACAGCAGCAGCAACAGCAGCAGCAGCAGCAGCATCCTGTACAGGTGATTACATAACAGTGAACAGATCATATGGGAGCCCGTGGAGCACATGGAGTCGTGCAAGCACCTGCTGGAGGCGTTCGAGAAGCAGCTGGCGCGACAGAAGGAGCTCAAAGCGCTGCGGGCACAGCAGCAGCAGCATCCTGTACAGGTGATTACATAACAGTGAACAGAACACATGATTTTGTACCATAGCGCCATGACTGTTACCAAAAAACAACAACGTTTATTGACACTACTGACGTTTGCATCAGCAGTGCGATTCAGCTTACAAACCTGACCTGCACTGCAACGTGATCGTTACCTTTCGATTCATTTAGAAAATAAAATAAAACTGGAGAAATGTGGGGAGATGTGAGGAGGTTTGAGGAGTTGAGGGAAAGTGAGCGGAGGGCAGGCGGAAGTGGATGTGTGCGTGAGTGGTGCGAAGTAGGGCGAGACTGAAAGGAAATGTGAGAGCTGGGTGGGAGAAAGGGTGTAGGGTGGTGGGGTATTTCGTTTCCATGGCAACCGTTCCTTACATTGCGAGTATTTAACATGTTCCAGTTTTCCCGTGGAATCTTTCAAGTAATTCGTGGAATTTTCTGCGATAAACAGTATCCTATGTTTTATTCTAGGGTATTACTATTAACTATCTCCATTCCAAATTTCATCAAAATCCGTTCAGCGGTTATCGCGTGAAAGCTCCCCAAAAAAACAAACAAACAGTACAACGGTTCACTTTTATATATTGGTATGGATTATTCTACTTATAATAATAATAATATTTTTTTTATAATATTTTTATTAGCTTTTATTTAAAAAAAAATTGTAAAAAATTTAAATTTAAGATATAAAGATAAATAAAGTGAATAATAATAAATTCATTTATTTCATAAAAAGATCCATAATGTGTTAGTAACAAACTTATTATACTATGTCAGTAGGTAAATGTTATAATTTAGGCAAAAATATATCAATAATAATAAAAAATTGGGCAGAGCACTAAAGTTATAACCCAATCATCACTTTGACACTAATTGCACCAACGAACGGCTTGACCCGCGTTAACCAGTGTCTCATGATGCATGAGTTAATGTGCTCAGCTACTACAGTCAGAAGACTGTCGGCGCTCCCACGCTCATCAGGGATGCAGTTCTTTTTCGAATTATCGCGAAAAAAACAATACTTATGAATAAAGACTTTTTCTGTTTTGTAGGCTCGTTGGTTACAGACAAAAATAAAAATACTTTTTTCCCCTAGAGGAAAATATGCTATTTTATCCCCGGTCTGGTACGATACAATGACGGACTTTTTGAGCAAGAGGAATGAAAAAAGTATTTTGAAGGTTTGTTCATAACTTTTTTCTCTGTAATGCAGGTCAAACAAATCAACACAACACCCCAGATCGTGAAACAAGTGGTCAAAAAAGTAGAGAGTACTCCAAGTATGACGCCTACGGGGTAAGTGTGTTTATATATTACTTGCTGTGCTTTGGCTTTGCTCGCGTTATCAATTTTCTGGGAACTCATCGGATTGAGATACCAAGTATCTACACCAGTTTCTAAGTCGTACCCTAAGCTATCCATCAGTGAAAACCGCATCGTAATCGGTTTAGTAGTTTTTACCCGATGTGCGAACAAACAAACAAGTAGAAAGACACCATTTTTATAAATGTTATATTTTTGATCAGTATCATATCATATCATTTTCCTCTGGTGTCACCCCCCCCGCAGCCGCCTGCAGCGCACGAGCAAGGCGCGGGCGCTGGACCAGGTGAAGGCGTGGTGCGGCGCCGAGGAGGGGGAGCCCCTCCCGAAGAGGGTCAAGAAGGAGGCGTCCAGCGACGACGACGACTACTCGGACGGCGCCGCCGGCGACACCAAGTGTAAGTTTCTATACCAGCGACGCTGCAGTACCGCCTCTTTGAACTTATCTACAGTAGTCGCAGCGGGAGTATGTCTCGGAAGTGGTCTGCTAGTCGCTGCGCAAGCTGCTATTTTTCAGGCGCAATCCCAATGTTGAAGGTGAAGACTGAATTGTATAACTGCCTCGCCTGCCTTTATACTGTTTTATTCCCACGGCAGTACCTGCGCAATCATTCACAGAGCCTAACTTCACAAACATATAGATTGGCTGCGCCTACTGTACGTTGATGTGCTAAAAGAAATGTGACTTTATTTATGTTCTTATCAGTCACGAGCTTAGCACTAAATTTCGCACATATTTTTTTGTGTTTGTGTATAAGATAATAACGGGTGTATATGTTACTGTTAAAGCCCGAACGCCGGTAAAGTACCAGTAAAACCTAAGATTTACCAAATCCAGCATCTCTGGTAAAACCTAGGATTTTCTACAATCTAATGGTTATACTCCCGAAAAATACTTTTTATAGACTCATGTCAGTAAATTCTAAGATTACCTGTAAAACCTAAGATTACCCACCGACTGGCCTTTTACAGTGACATATAGACCATATAGATAACAAAATAATATCTTCTCGTAATCACGGTCAATGGAACATGATCGAAACTTCGAAAATAATCAAAATTATATGTTTCATTGATTTGTGCTCGAATAGACCCAATGTCTTACTAGCTGCGCCCCGCGGTTTGACCAATAAACTGAAAGTATTCCTTGAAATATTCCTTTGTAATAATCACGTTAATCCGTCGTCGCTTAGGTGCCGCGTGAAAGAAGAACAAAGCAAGTATTAATATAATTTTGCATAAATAAGCGGACGAATTCTTGTTCAAAATAATGTAATCAAAATCGTCAATATTGTGTAAATATTTGTATACATTTTGCATTATGTTCTGATGATAGGCTCAAAACGCGCATAAACCGTGTTTTGTACTGAGTTTTGGTAACCACAGTTACATAATTTTTAACAGAACCCTGAGCACATACTTTTGCAAAATTTACATTTCAGAGCTCGTGACTGTTACTTATCGTCGAATATCGGATAAAGTATGATTATTGCATACTAGCTGTGCCGCGGTTTTGCTCGAGTGGGCATTTTCCTTCATACAAACTTTATCATCCCATTTAGGGATGAAGTTTTAAAAAATCCTTCTCTAGTGCACTCCTAGGGTACTCTAGCAATATTTCCTCCAAATTTCAAATCTCTAAGTCGACCGATTTAGGCTGTCTGTTGTCTGTCAGTCAGTCAGTAATAATTTTCTAAAGGAAAAATTTGGATCACGGACGAGGCTCGAACCGCATTATTCCGTGCCTCTGGGTTGCACATGCCTTTAACCAATTCGGCTGCCGTGACCTCTCACTCTTCATACAAATTTCTCCTTTTGTCTCTAAACTCGTCTTACGGGGAAGGTAAGAAACATTTTTTCCTTTAGAAAATCATTAGATAATCTCGCTAAGCAGGCGTCAATGCTAAAACCATTAGAAACAGTACTGTTTTATAGGTATTAGATAGAATTTAACACTTCATAGCTAAGGGTCAAGTAATATCACATAGATCGCTGGCGTTCCTCGGATGTCTCGAACACGAACAAGCAAGCGAAGTGTAGGGAGACCCCCCACACGTTGGACGGACGACATTTTAGCCATCGCAGGGAGTCGGCACAAGACCGTTGGTGGTGGCGCTCTTTGGGGGAGGACTATGTGGACTGCTAAAGGCTGAAATGATGATGATGATGATTATTAGCCCGCATTAGTCCACTGCTGGACATAGGCCTCTCCCAAAGCACGCCACTGAGCCTGATTCCCTTGCGCGCTTGAAAAACTGAACTGTTTCCATTATGCATAGTTAGATTAATGTTTGTTCAAACTCTGCTCTTTGCACCTCTTCTATAAATCGAAGTATAGCAGTCGCAGCGGATCTTTGTGGTTGGCTCTGTGAACTTTTGCGCAGGGGTAAAACAGCATAAAGTAAGAGCGAGATAGAATATGCGAAAAACGTAAAAGGGTGAGCGAGGCAGTTATACAATGCTGTCTTTACCTTCAACATTGGGATTGCGCCTGAAAAATAGCAGTTTGCGCAGCGACTTGCAGACAACTTCCGAGCCACAAAGATCCGCTACGACTACTGTAGTAGTAGTAGGTTTAGATACGCATGCGTAAACAGAAATGATCTGAGACTCGAGTTGGCGTAGGTAAAGCTCGCGTATTTAGAATAATTATAATAAAGAAATAAGATCGAAAAGGTCAGTAAAAAGAAGATAATTAAAAAAAAACTACTGGACCGATTACGATGTGGTTTGACTGTTGGATAGTTAGGGTTAGACTTAAAAACTGGGGTACTTGGTATCTTAATCCGATGATCAGATGCCGGGCAATCGATAAAAAACTATTTGACGGTTGGACGAATTTGGAAGAAATGTAGTATTTGTACTTTATAGTCTTGGTCCTGGTATAACACGTATGGGCTACTTTTAAATGGAATCATTTTTTTTAAATTATTGTCGTTATACTGATTTTTTGGTACTTACTGCTTTATTAAAAGTGTAGATAGACAAGTATAGATTGAAGCATATTTTCAAAATATTTTTCTATTATTCGTATTCGGATATTATTTTTTCATAATACTTGCCCAAAACGAAATGTAACCGAATTGCAAGCTGCATATTTTCACGACTTAAATGAAACTTGCTTACATGTCGTTTAAGGTAAGTATTTGAACAAAAACATCTAGGAACCTAAATAAATATCCGAATGCGCTTAATAAGTTGGAAATATGCTTCAAATACAAATCATTTTGATATGTACAATTAATCCCGCGCCGACCCCTTAAGTTCTATATTTAAATAGCTAACTTTGCCAGTGCCAACTAAAGACCAATCCAAACAGACAGCGAAGCGAAGGTGTTTCAAGCATGTCTTTGCGTTCACATTTCTGTGTGACTTTATAATGCTAATCATAACGTCTTCGCTTCGCTCTTTGAAAGCGTCTATATGATAGAAATCATTTCGGCCTTCGCCTATCGCAAATAAACAAAACGAAGTAAAAACAATTACAGTCGAGAAGAAAGTGGTGAATGGACAGTCACCCAAGGCGTCTCTCGACCCAGAGCTGGTGAAAACGCTGGGTCTGAGCGGCAAGGGCATGCCCAACATCAAGGGCGTCATCAAAGTCGATCCCAAACATATGCCCAATCTCAGCACAGGTATGAGACTATACTAGTTTGACCTGTTTCAGATTGAGAATAATTAGAATCCAAAAAAGTTCGTCCACTGACGCTGACATACGATGACGAACAACCGAATCAGGAGGCAAGCTCGCAAAATCGACGGCGATTATCGTAGCACTCGTAGATCATCAAAGTCGGAGCGTAGCGCGCTTACGAGTGCTACGACAGTAGTCGTCAAAGTCGGAGCATAGCGCGCGTCCGAGTGCTACGACAGTAGTCGTCGATTTAACGAGCTGTCCTCCTGAATAAACATTGAGCAATATACGTTCAATTAGGTAAAGAAACAATTCTACCACGAAGCAGGACTTGTTGAATCTAAGGCCTTTTCATTTTCGACATTTTCATTTTCTAATTAACTCTTGACCGCCATGTTGTATACTAATTTTCAAACAGTGTGGGCGTTTATCAAAGAAACTAGAGTGTGCGAGAAAGATCCGCTTCGGCGTAAAAGGGAACTAGCTTGCTCAAATGCATGTCAAACATCAAACGCTTGCTTTTCGTAATAGCCTCTGGTGTCAGAGTTTGTCAGGTCGCCCATGGGCCTTTGACATGGCTTAACAATAACAACTGATATCAATCAATACCGGCCGGGACTGAAATCGTAATAGAAGTCATGAGAAATTGTATTTTCGGTATCGTACTCCAGTGGCCAGTGAACTAACCATGTTATCAATGAATAGTGTATACGTAGAGCGCGATCTTGGCAGAAGATTAATAATAAAAATGAGTCACATAATCTGACAAAGCTTAATATTGTGTTTCTATAGAATAGAATTCTATAGAAAGCTAGAAAAAAACACTGCATTCTGTTTTTCTCTGCAAGCAAAGCTAACCGTCCCCCGTTATATGACTTAGTTTGAAAATAACCAAGTGCAATTGTTTTATTAACACACATGATATTTAAAAGTAGGAACTTTTTTTTTTATTGATATTTTTCAATAGTCATACCATGCACTTTAAAGCAAGGATTCCTTTTCCATTGATCCAGGTGTGTACATAATGTCGAAGAGTTCTGGAATCATGAAGATTGACTCTCCTGGAAAGTTGGGGCCAGGCTTGGCTAACATCGACCAGGATGTGATCAGGAAACAGATATTAGCCGCTAAACAGGTAACCATCTGACATATTCACTTTTTTATTGTGAAAATAGGCATATTTTGCTTATTGAGTAATTTAAGAAACACTATTTTTATTTGGTCACAAAATGGCCTATTTCTAGTAAAGATAATGTGCCATAATCTTAAATTAAAAATTATTTCCGCCAAAACGCTTTTTATGTTTTGGCGGCCGTGGATCGTGACGTCATAATGTTAGTTAACAAGGGGTTGTGACTCTAGTAGTAAAATATATAGTTATCCGGAAGTGACTTTAGAAGGTCAGTAGCCAAACACGGAGTATCACAATCATACGAAAACCAAAGCAATTTTCGACCGCCCATTGTATCTATTGTTTACGTGATTTCATTTTAACTGTGTGAATAAAGAGTTATTGTATTGGTCACTATATCACCAAAATAATAGTGGATTATGCACCAAGGGGATAAAGCATTGTCTTACGTCACGGGCGGCATATTGGACCCTGAGCGTAACGAGGGACTAAAGTTAACTACCGAGCAAAGTTATGTAGAGTTCCGAGTGAAGCAAGGGGTCCGTGACGTAAGACAGACTTTATCATCGCGGTGAACACTTTTTATAACTTTTGAGATACAATAAATGCACCATAGGCTATATAGGCTTGGCTTTCGAATTTGATGCTTTACTGTGTGTTTTCATCAAAAAAATTACACATGTGCAAGTTTCGAAACTTGTCTTATGAAACAGATCTCACAACTTGTTTTGTTGACTTTTTGTTCGCATCGCAAAAACTGTGTAAATTCATTGATAAGTTTCAAGATTTGTCGTTGGTTGCGTTCGCACTGACTAAAAACTTAAACATTGTAAATGTTTTTCTAGAGTTTTTTTCGTTTGACGTTCGCACTGTTGCTGATTTATATCTCGCAACTTGTCTAAATCTTCTTTTGTGTTATCCAATTGGGTCGGTAAACATATCTCAAAACAAATTTTTCAATACGTTGCAAGATTTGTATAGAAACATGTTGATAACGAAACTAGTTGTGAAACGTGTTTAAGTATGACCATATCAAACAAGTTTCGTTTAAACAAGTTGTATGACAATGCAAACACAGTTCGATACATTAACAGAAAACAGAGTTTGCGACATGTTTTTTTGTAAATGTTTCTACAGTGAAAACACACAGGTGTTTGTAGTAAAATAAACGAACGGATTCGCATACTGCCTTGAGTCCTTTTGTTGTTCTCTATTGATTAAAATCGTTATAGGCTTTTTTGTATTTATCTTTTGATTTTTCCGGTAGTAGATTATTAATAATCTCAAAGTGTCTGATTTCATAAACTCCGGAGACAAATCACTATCGCTCGACGAAATTTTTGTGTCAACTTGAAAATGATAAAATACGGAACTGTTAAAATAACACCAAACACCGTCTCTTGTTTCATCACATTCATTATAGTCGCGCCTTTTTTGTTTTTTTTTTTATGTTCTGCCTATAGTGGCCAGTTCAGTTAGGCAGAACATTAAGGCCCGTACAGTGGGGCCTGAACCTAATTCGTGGCGGCTGTAGTTCTTTTTTTACCACTTCACAGATAAGTTGGTTGCACTGTATCTATGATAAGAGTCATACGAATTTTAACTTCCAAATTCAAATCACATTATGTCCCTTGGGAGTTATAACTGTATATCCCTTGGGATATAATGCCTTGCTTTACGTTGAGATTGCGTGATATGTAATTGCACATTGTCGAGCAGTTGGAAAGCAAAATATTTTAAAATTCGTTTTTTTTCTAAAAGTATGTAAATATTAGCCGTTTTTGTTTGTTATTTTTTAGGATGGCAACAATCCGGGATATATTTTTATTACAGTCAACTAGCCTATTAATCATGTATGTATGTCTACTGAGGTAGTGCCACCAGCCTGTAGTCTCAGAGTTTGTCAGGCCGCCCAATGGCATCTGACATGGCTTAACGACTGCTGCCAACCGGAATCGAACGTCTTAACGTGACCCCCGAAGCACAGAGCGATGGCAAATCGACGCATAACTTATTAAAAGTCATTAGTGTGGTGCCGAGGATCAAACCAAGTGTCGTTGGATTGCAAATCGCATATTATACCGCTCGGCCACCGTCGCCATTCATCATAATACCTTGAGGGTAATATAATGTTGTTGTTGCAGAAAAAACAAGAGGAAATTAAGAAGTCACCAATCAGATCATTGGCATCGCAGGTAACTTACATTATATTCCATCTTTTGTTTCCAATCTCCTTCTCATTTCTAAAGAGGTAATCATCATCAGCCCTTGACAGTCCACTGCTGGACATACGCCTCTCCCAAAGCACGCCGCAGAGCCCGATCCTTCTTCTCTTCCAACTGTTGCCAGCCACTGCGTTTATCTTCGCTCCATAGCTGGAGGGCGCCCTACACTACGTTTGCCGAGTCACGTCATCTCCACTCAAGAACACGTCTACCCCAACGGTTATCAGTCCTACAGATATGACCAGCCCAGACTTCAGGTTTTTAATCCTAAGGGCTATGTCGACAACTTTAGTACAAAGAGGGTTTTGTGTATTGGAGAGCAATTTTAGTAATTTTAACGACTTTAAGAGTTTCTTTATCGTTTGATAGTAAACACTTACTATAAACTAACTGATAGCTGGCTACGCACGCGTGGTCATTTTAATATACAGCCTATGACACAAATAACGTGGCTTACTATTGGTGAAAGAATTTTTAAAATCGGTTCAGTAGATCCAGAGATTACCCCTACAACCTCACAAACTTAACCTCTTTATAACATTAGTATAGATAAAGCTAACCGACCGACTCCAACGGTTTCTGGATCAGAACGGACTCGCCTTTGGAGAATGCAGCAGTGAAATGCTGGCGAAAATGCTTTATTTGAAAACCAGGTTGACAATGATGAATTATGACACGATTCGTAGAAAAAATACGACATTGATGACTTCGCGGCTCTCTACTCAGAGAACCGCCAGTGCGACTCACGAAAATAATAATAGCCGTTATGGCTCTAACCCACCCTGTTTTTATTTTTTAGTTATAAATAGTTAAGGAGGAATGTTTCGCTTGTGACGCGAAATTCAAAGTTGTTGATGTTTTTTTGTCGTCACTGCTCTTCAACACTTCTTCAGATAGCGCAAGTTGATTTTGCGCAAACTAGGAGACCTAACACACATGATTTAATGGATAGTATCACATAAATATCATTAGTGCAGCTACGAATATCAGTCAATTAATTTTACAGTTTTTTTTTAGTTACCGGGTATTCATAGCTACACTAATGATATTTATGTGATACAAGCCGTTAAAATACGTGTGTTAGGTCTCCTAGTTTGCGCAAAATCAGCTTGCGCTAGCTGAAGAAGTGTTGAAGACCTGTGACGCCAAAAAACCACCAAACGATTTGAATTTCGCACCACATGCTAAACTAAGCACCTTAAGAGAATTCAGGAAATGGGAAGCAGCGTATTTCCTTGTAAGTATCAACATCTACTGCGATTACCAAGTCGCCTGCGTTGTGATTATTTCTAAAAGCCTCCTATTATGTTTAACAGTGGACTTTTTCGGGCTGACGATGAAAAAGTTAAAATGTGTAAAACTGTGTACATCGCGAGTTTTCAGTTCCGGGCAAACACAACTTTATTTCATTTGAATATTTCCCGCGTAGGTGAAGAAAACGTACGGTGCCGCCGGCCAACAAGTGACGGAGAAGACGATAATCACACCGTCCGGTCAGAAGATTATCCAGCGCACGATTCAGCGGACGGTGGGACAGAGTCCGGACACGAAGTCGCCGGTTAATATATTGCAAACTAAAAAACAACTTCTACAGGTAAGCAATGCAATGCTTGTCAGCTCGCTTTCTGACAAAACAGACGCCGAAGGATCATTCATATTCACTCTTCAATAATGACGTTATAGTTTTGACCGAAACCTGGTTGGAGTAATTTTGTTTCTTTTTTAAATGGAGACTTGATGACAATAGTTATAGGTTTGTCCGAAACCAGGGCCCTTATTCGCTATGACCATTTACACGCGTAACGCGCCGCGTTACGATATCTTCGTGGAATCGTTCGGCAATTGTAGTAATGACGTCACATGTTTTCTGCAAAGAATTACGTGATAGCGAGTAAGCGCCTTGGTTGCAGTTATTTTGTTTGTGATATAGCCGTTTTATATGTGGTTTCCAAATTAACTTGTACGAATCGGCGTTTGTGTGATGTATGATAAGTTAGTTTCCGTTGTTCTGATGTCGATGGTTGGTCCAGGGCGACAGCCTGCTGCGGCGCGGCGGGTCGGCGCGCGGACGCGGGCGCGGCGGGCACGCGGTTGCCACCGCCGGCGGGAACATCGTGCGCGTCCGGGAGAAGCAGATCCCGGTCATGTTCGAGTTCGAGGTAACTATTCACTTTTGGCGATAGTTTTAGTCTGTGCTGCGGCTTTGCCCTCTTGGTCATTTATAGGAGTTTAACTTGGTCATTTAAAGTAAACCAACTTTTAATAAAAATAAATAAAAAATGACTTAATATTTTCTTGATTTTGCTGGTAAAAGCTCGTTCCTCATGTGCGTTGCTGTTTCCGTGATGTCAGGTGGAGTCAAATTCTCCTCACTAAAAATGCTGTCGGACATTTTTACTCAGGATAAAACTTTTGATATGTAAACAAAACACATTAAATTAGTAGGTACCTACTAGTCTAAAGTTAATTATGGTGCCAAAATCCAGTCCACAGCGAAATCGCGCGCATACGGTCTAGCACGCGCCGCCCCATAGAGAATAAATGGCCAAAACTCTCGTAGTACGGAGCCAACTGGTGCTTTTATGGGATACTAATATACTAGAACATAGTTTAGTTAAAAAAAACAGTGTTATGGTATATAGGTACCTAAATAAGACAAGTGTTGAAAGAAATCTTACTTTGCATTTTCAGCCTCCGCAGACTGTGGTTCTGTCGTTTTATTTTAAACATTTCGTTGGTTTTGATTCCTGAAAATAAAATATAAGTAGCTTTCATAATTAAAAAATATATCAATGGTAAACTCTTCCTTCCTTTTTTTAAGTGTTTTTCTCAGTGTCCCGTTCCTAATAAACTGCTGTAGGACAGTTTACTGGGCTGTCAATGTCTAATTAAAAGATATATTCAAAAATTCTTCGCGGGCCTTACAATGAAAGTCGCGGGTTTAGATAGCTAGGTGATATCCAACACCTATAAAAATTACAAAAATTACATTACTTACTTACCTACTATGTAAAATAGTCTGTGAACTTAAAATAATGTAATTATTAAATTGTTTAAAGTAATAAAAAAAATACTACTGTTATGGGCAGGCGTGGCGTTTACCATCAGATGCTCGTCTCGTCACTCAGTAGTATAAAAATAAAGTATAATGTAAAGTAGGTACCACTTACCACTAAGCCAATTGATGACCATCCACGCTATTTGAAGATTTTATTTCCTATTTTCGGTAAATCACTTCTGCACAAAATATAACATTAGATTCTATGACCTCAAAAACAACAATATCTATGTCCAGAAACACAATATTATTAATTATCACTATTATTTATTATCTTACTATTTCAAGAAAATAGTCTAAAAGCAAGAAAAGATCAAAATATTTTCGTCTGTAACGCGAGCATGGTCCACCCGTCTCAAGTTGCCGTGGCAGACTGAATGTCACTGCGCCGAGCCGGCTGGTAGAAGCTCGCGGGCGAAAAATCCTGCGCGTTGATTTACAAATGTATAATACAAATTTTACTTAACAGAAGTAATACCGACTTAAAAAAAGATACCTAACAACTTTTTAGATTTTTAAATTTCTTTTAGTGTAAGTATCAGCTAAAGCGCATTTGTCGTTACCGCGACAATTTCTGTTAAAGAAAAAATATAGGCGCTTGAAAATATTTTTTTACTGATAAATTGCCAAATGGAATTAAATTATGTTCAAATAGGATTGATCCGAATGAATTGTTCTCATGAATGATATTTTTTTCATATATCCTAACCTAAACCTATAACCTTTTCAAAACATTGAGTTGAAAAGACTGAAAATTTCGTATTTAGCAAATGGTAAACCCTTAACTACCCAATAGTGTAAACCCCATTTCAATTACGAAAGTTTTTACACATTGTTAGAGGTACTATGTACAAAAGTACTTGATAATAATTCCTTATTTTACATGATAAAATATTGCATAATAATAAAGTGTACATCTGAAGAAAGTGTATCTTGTTACCAGGAGGAGGCCGCGTCGTCGGACACGTCCGATGGCATCGAGGACCCGTTCCCTCGGTCGCTGGGCCCGCTGCCGCCGCCCAGCCCCGACCGCCCACTCACGCTGGACCCCGAGTCGGGGAGACGCCTGGCGCGCGCGGAGGGCGAGCCCACGCCGCCGCCCACGCCCAGTCCGCCACCCACGCCGCCGCCAGCCACGCCTCCGCCCCGCCCGCATCCTACCATGCTCATGAAGGTATACACGCAGCCCCCTTCTCTATACTCATTGAATCCGACCGTTGTAGCTGAATCCGACCCTTATAGTTGAATCCGACCCTTGTACTGAATTCGACCTTTGTAGCTGAATCCGACCCTTGTAGATGAATTCGACCCTTGTAGTTGAATCCGACCCTTGTATTTTTGACGACGGCCCAAGCCGAGGTTCGTACCCCCTGTATACCCATGAGCTAGTCGCCATAACTTTGGGGTGCGCCTTCTGCGCGCCTTTGCGGCGACGCTGTCCTGTGACTCTATAAAGTAAAGTGGCAACAGAAAAATAGCAAGAATTAAAAAATAAAAACTTTTTTTCTATGTCGTACTAGGCAATCGTTTGGCGACAACCTCATCTGATGGAAAGCGACGAAGGTCGAAGGTGTAGCACGCTGGCCTAGTAGATACTTATACACACTCGACTTAAAAAAAAACACACGGGTTTAATTTACCGGATACACTGATGAGAGCAGAGATCTCTGTATTTGTGTACTGAATAAAAATATATATGAAAAATGAGGCTTCATGTCGTGTTTGTTACCCCTTTAATATTCGGGATTTCTGTGCACTGACACTGATATGGATGTGTTTCTTTTTATTTAAAAAAGTAGATCATCTCCTGGGCGCTTATTAGCTATGCCACACGAAAATCCTCGGAGAAAAAGCGTGACGTCATTACGACAGTTAACGTACAATTCCACGAAGATATCGTAACGCGGCGCGTTACGTGTCTGAATGGTCATAGCGAAAAAAGGCCCTTAGTGGCCTATGAATTTTAACGAAAATTAGATCGATAATTCAATAAACCCTTTTTAAATATTTACACCGTTAGGATGCCTATAGCTAGTAGTAGTAGTGAATCAACATGGATTATAATTTTTCTCTTTATCGTCTTATGTAACAGGTGGAAATGTCTCCCGGCGGTACGACTGGCATGCTCGTGCAGGGTGACGGAGCGCAACCGTCGCTGCCCATGCTCACAGACGAGGACGGAGTGAGTATAAATCTTAAACAAGTTAATCATAAAAGTAAGAGAAACAAGACAAAATTTCGAAAACTAAACCCCGACTACGGTCGGGTAAAAATATGTAGCCTTTGACACTTTACCTGAAGACGAATCAAAATCGGACCAATAGGGGCGACGCTGTGGTGGAATATCCACATACACAGGATGTCCCATAATGAGTAGATAATCCTGCAGGTACTTGTAGAGTGCAGCAAGGCCAACCAGGAAAAATACCAGTAACCAGTTTAGAATCCTCTTGAAGTAGACAAGTAGTGGGCCACCCAGGGTCTCATACATTTCTTTACACCACAGATTCTCAAACTTAACATTCAAAAAGAAAAACCCAAAACTGTTAACAAGGGTACGAATTTCCCCAAGTTTACAAATAATTACATTATACTCTATATGTTTTTTTGTGATCTGCTTTGCTCCCAGAGGGGAGCAAGGCAGGTACTTGTAGAGACAAGTACCTGCAGGATTATCCACTCATTACGGGGCAACCTCTACACATACATACATACGTAGACTGTTAACTTCATTACCCTACCCTTGCTTCGCCGTATTCGGGTAATAAAGTTTAGTTGTCTCTGTTCAGACTGAAGTGAAAGTGGAAGGCGCTACAGTGAAGCAGCTGCTTGAAGAAGGAGTAGACGAAGGAGAAGAGGTCGGCTTGCAGCTGCACGCCGGACACCCGCCCATCATGATACGGGGAGAGGACGGCGTACTTTACCAGGTCAGTAGCTTGAAATAAGTAGATTAAAAAAACATTTAAAAGAATAAGGTTTTATGCAGCTTTTACAATTAAATGCGTATACAACATTTCGCATCTGTGCTGTTAATCGTTGAAGAGTTCCTTAGTCAGGACCCAACCCTGAGTGCAGCAACCGTGTCATGGTAAAACTTAAAACCTGCTATCATAATAAAATGCATATTTTTATGTTTTTTTATAGCAGTTAACGCCTGCTTAGCGTAAATATATATAATAATTTTCTAATGGAAAAATTTGGGTCACGGACGAGATTCAAATTCGCATCCTGTGCCTCAGCGCGGCACATGCCTTTACCAATTCGGCCACCGAGACCTATGCAGTATGCGAGTTCGAATCTCGTCCGTGACCCAAATTTTTCCATTAGAAAATTATTATATATAAAATGCGTACATAAAATTTCGTGTCTGTGCTGTTAACGGTTGAAGAGTTCCTTTATCTGGAGCTGTTACTGGATGTTGATTCAGGTCATGCTTAAAATATAAAAATGCATTATCATCGGAACTGAACCAACATGTAAAAAATCAACTCCTTAGTATAAGAGGAAGTTGTTCTAATTCAGCTTGCAAGATTTGACCTAAACAAACAAACATACATACATACATTGCAACTTTAAAAAGAAGTATTATACCGTGAAATTGAAAACGTCAAACTATGGCTGTTAACCTGGGCTATTTTGCTTAATTACAACGCCCATGTTCCCGGGCGCGACCGGAGCGCCTACGCACGGAGTACGACGCAAAAAATTAGGTGGAAATACTATTGTGCTATTATTTACTAGGAAACACTGCAAATAACACCAAATCACTTATGAACTCGACTGTACTGAACTCAACTATAGCACTTTATATTCATATCGAATCACTTTAATCGCACTCGTATCTTAGCCGAAATGAGACTGACACATGCCGTCGACGCGCGCGATGTTTATATACCGACGCGCACATCCTGCGCTTTCTGGAAAGTACTTCTAGGTACTAGCACATTACGTCACCCAGTTGTCAGTACCCACTGATCTCTATATATATGATAGGATAGGGTTTGCCGTATTTTAGTTTGTGCCGATTCAAAGCGCCCCCACCGAACGTCCATGGAACTAAATTCGACATTGTTTCATTACAGAATAAATAATAGTACAATAACGTTAGTTCGATGGACGATCACTACTGCCGAACTATTGCTATTAGCGCCAAAATGGCGATAATCAAATGCTCTCATTGCGACGTTCGTTTAATTAAAGTCTGTCTAGAGTACGGAGTAATATGCAGTTGTCTATGCCAGTACCCGATCATTCCAGGGCCCCAATTCTATTAGCTATTGAACCACGATAACGCAAGACAATTGCATGACCTTTTACGCGAAATTTCAATAAAACATGCGATCGACTTGCGTTATCGCGCTTCAATAGTTAACAGAATTGGGGCCCGATAGACCGACGTAAACGTCTTACTAGTGGCGCCATCTAGAATGGAGTAGCTACAAGTTCCCATGTAGAAGTTATGAAACTTGAAATCAGATGGCGTTGTAGGTATAACAATATGCTATAAGTAGATATGTATGTAGGTCGCCGGCGAGAATGAAGACGGACAGACGCTGCTGGTGGCCGCGGAGGGCGTCGACGGCGCCGGTGAGGGCGTCGAGGGCGGCGCGGAAGGAGACGGAGACGTCATGTACGTCACCAGGGAAGACGGACAGGTCAGTAAATCAACATCGCCCACTGCTGGACATCTTGCATCTTCGCTTCTGGATCTGGGGTCGGGGTAATCATTGTTGTACACCTATCAGGAGTTTTCAGGGTTATACTTGAAACTCGTAATGCTTGTAAAAAGACTATACATTTAAAACTTAGGTACAAATTACACTACTATATCTGAACACTAACATAGGGAGTATATACCAGGGGAGGACGGAATAACTACAGAGCTACTGAAAGCGGGTGGAACACCGGTACTTAAAGTCCTTCAGAAGCTGTTTAACTCCGTCATCCTCGAGGGTACTACGCCAGAGGCGTGGCACAGGAGCGTAGTGGTTTTGTTCTTTAAGAAAGGTGATATAACCCTCTTGAAGAATTATTAGCCCATTTCGCTGCTAAAGCTGTTTTCGAGAGTAACAAACCGTCTCGCTCGTAGGTTTGACGACTTTCAGCCACCCGAACAAGCTGGGTTCCGGAAAGGCTTTAGCACCGTATACCTCATCCATACGCTCTGGCAGATTATACAGAAGACCGAAGAGTATAATCGGCCACTATGTCTAGCGTTTGTGGATTACGAAAAAGCCTTTGATTAAGTCGAGACCTGGGCAGTGCTACAGTCATTACAGCGGTGCCAGATTGATTACCGGTACATCGAAGTGTTGAAGTGTTTGTACAGCAAGGCCACCATGACAGTCCGTCTTCAGGATCAGAGCACGAATTCTATCCACGTGCAAAAAGGGGTGAGACAGGGAGACGTTATTTCTCCAAAATACTGGAAGATATATTCAAGCTTCTGAAATGGAATGGATATGGTGTTAACATCAATGGCGAATACATCACTCACCTTCGATTTGCTGATGATATAGTCATCATGGCAGAAACCCTGGATGACCTAAGCACAATGCTCAGTGACCTCAATATTGTTTCCCAACAGGTGGGTCTTAAAATGAACATGGGCAAGACGAACATCATGTTAAATGCCCATGTCATACCCATGCCGGTTTATGTTGGGAACGATATTATCGAAGCTGTTGATCACTATGTCTACTTAGGTCATACGATCCAACTGGGAAGATCCAACTTCGACAAAGAGGTCAACCGACGAATCCAACTCGGATGGGCAGCGTTCGGGAAATTACGCCATATCTTCTCGACGCAAATACCGCAGAGCCTCAAGACGAAAGTTTATAATCAGTGCGTGTTGCCAGTGATGACATACGGCACTGAGACTTGGTCGCTAACTATTGGTCTCGTACACAAGCTCAAAGTAGCGCAGTGTGCAATGGAGAGAACTATGCTCGGTGTTTCACTACGTGATAGAATCAGAAATGAGGAAATCCGTAGAAGAACGAAGGTTACTGACAGCTCTCAGAGTTTGCAAGTTGAAGAGGCAATGGGCAGGCCATATTGTTGGAATAAAGGTTCTTGAATGGCGACCACGAACAAGCAAGCAAAGTGTGGGGAGACCCCCCACACGATGGACCGACGACATTGTAGCCATCGCAGGAAGTCGGTGGGTGGAGGTGGCACAAGATCGCTCGTCATGGCGCTCTTTAGGGGAGGCCTATGTTCAGCAGTGGACTTCTAAAGTCTGACATGATGAGGGAGTATATACAGGGGTGGCTAGTACTTAATCTATGGCGATACCATTGCGCGAAGTGCAGCATTCGTTTCTGATGACGCGCATCTTCTGTCGCATTCTCACACTATAAAAGTAACGCGCAGAGGGGAGGTCGAAGATCCCATAATGAATTTGCTTATATTCGCATTCGAGTTCCTTGAAGATTCTTCTCGAAGGTGTATTCTGAATCGGTGGCCAGTTACTTGAATCAATCAAAGGGCTCTTAGCCATTTTGTCAGGGCTCCCTGACAAACAAAGAAAAATGTATGTAATGTTGTTATTTTGCAGGACGTGCTAGCGATCGACCCCGCGCAGCTGGCGCAGCTGATGCCGGGCGCCGGGGCGCCGGCGCTGCAGCAGGTGGCGGTGCAGGTGGAGGGCGAGGCGGGCGAGGACGCCACGCAGGTCATCGCGCAGCTGCTGCAGGCGGACCTGCCCTCACCAGGTATACATCAATACATAGATAATGCTTTATTGTACAGCAGTTAACAAACATATACAGTGCAGAGAACATAACCTAAAGTTAAATGGGTGGAAAAGAGATCCCTTCGAGTCAAACTGCGAGTACGTACAGTGGCGGACAGCGGCGCGGTATGTGAAGAAGAGAGAGTTGCAGTTAGTGAGAATGAAGTTACTGTTATTTTAGTAATTTATCGTTCGTCTATAATATCAGTTCTCGCCCGCCATAAGTGTTTTTTGTTTAGGCGTAAAAGATTGCCCACGATCTGATCTGATGGAAACTGATGATGTGGTCGGATGACTCTTGCCTAGTAGAATACCTATTAACTGTAGACTTGAACATACTTGGATTATATTTTACCGGAAACACTGCCGAGGGCAGAGCATTCCACTCCTTTGCTGTTCTTATAATAAAGAAGCATAACGCTTTGTTCAAATTTCAACCATAAAAAGGTGGCGCTTTGCCAATCGTCTAGTCGTACGGTAATGGAAAGGTGATGCGGGAATCAGATTGTGCAGTTCTTGTGCACACTCCATAGATAGATAGATAATACACTTTATTGTACACCAGTTACCGTAGTACACCAGGTACAGTAGTGTACCAGCTGGACAGCATCCCAATACATGTCATATATTACACGCTAGTGACTAGCCCCGGTTTCGCAAGGGTAGCGTTCACACCGCGTCATTTTCTTAGTTTTAGCAATTTTATACAAGTCATAACTTCTAAAAATCAAGCCAGTTTTTATTCAAAACCTTTGGCAGCAACGATCGTGGTGTTTTTGGACCATAGACAACTGCATTATTACTCACGTACTTGACGGCCTTGTTATTATTTCGTTTCCATGGCAACATGTTGTTCCATATTAAATATAAATAAAACGGCTAAAAACTCACGAAAAAGAAGATCCAGATGTGGTATTTCCGATCTTCTTTTTCGTGAGTTTTTAGCCGTTTTATTTATATTTAATATGAATATCACTCGCGTTAGTTTTCAAAATCAAATAACATGTTGTTCCGTTATTTTTTGATACCTTGGGTTACATTATTGCAATTTTAGTAGGCATCTCTAATTTTTTGAAAAATAAAATACTGGCCATGTTACTCGCTGACAATGTAGCTTTCTTTTAGTAAAAGTTTTTTTTTTAAGTCGGGTGTGCATTTTTTGAGTTAATCTATTACAATCAAACATACAAAAATACAAACAGTAGAACTAGGTTAGTTGTTTAAGTTCTTGTACCTTTTAGATTTATTTATTTTTGTTTATTATTCAGCAGCACCGTCCATGACAATTAAATGTATTTCTCTACATTCAACGGTTGTCTGGAAGAAATCGCTTTAAGCGATAAGACCGCCCATTGTAATATATTTTTAAGTTAAATGTTTATTATTGTGTATGATTTATTTGGTGTGCAATAAAGCGTTTATCTATCTATCTATAAAAAAAACAAATAAATATATTCGGGACATTTCCACAGCAATTACCTAGCCCCAAACTAGGATACCCTGTGCTATGGGCACTAGATAACGGACAAACGTACATAGATAAGAATATTACATCCATGACTCGGAAACAAACATTTCTGCTCATCACACAAATGATTGCACCTTGCAGGATCCGGACCCGCGACTGTTCGATTTCGTACCTAGGTCGTCAATATTTCCTCTTTATAATATTAGTGCAGTCTAATTAGTCCCAAGTAGTTGCAAAACTGGCTGTAGTACCATGGCACCTTACAAATTCTCTAACAAAGATCTACTAGCCATTCCACCTAATTACTGTTACGTTTCTCTCAAACATCATTGGATATGTGTGTGTTAAAGCTCTCAGAAACTGGCTAGATAACTGTCGCAACTGCACACCTAGCCACAGTATAAATAATAGCAAACGTTGCACTTCGCGCAACCATTAATAGAAATAGCGACCAATAAAGTGCAATTCAGCTCGCATAAGCGCTCAGTGCCTAACGCGTTATTCACCTAAATGTTGCCGCTCTCTTCTAACGCGTAATTATGTCCCTACGCTAGCTGTGGCGCTAGGGTTGTCGGCTTACCGCTGCTACTATAAAAATCATCGTCTATCTGCCTACTTGACCACGTAGTCTATCTAATGTTTGATGCGTATTAACACGGTCAATTAGGTAGATAGAAAATAAATATTAAAGTCTGTCTTTTGTAATTAACAAATGAAAACAAACCTTCAATCTGTAGGCTACCTAGATACCTGTTTGGTTAACATTCTTCATTAACTTACAATAATAATATTTTCACATTTTGCACTAATTAAAAAGTTCGTAGAACAAAAACATAAAAAAACTGGTTGTTTACATTTTTACTACACTAATTCTTTATTATCTCCTAAACACGTTGACCGATTTACATGGTTCAAACGGACCAAATGGTTTTAGACCTAGACCTTTCATTTGACACAAAATCGTTAAGATATATCAACAAACAAAAAGTCACAGTTTCAAGTTGCTCTCGAATTTATCCAACATGTATGAAACGCGTAACAATTCTTTTAAAAACTATCTTATCAAATGTTAAACGTTAAATTTATTTTAAACTGGGTCTAATTCAATAATAAAGGAATCAAATTTTATTTGTGAATAACACGATAATCTAAAATACTTAGGTAGGTAGGTAGTTCTAAAACACAAAGCACAAATGGTGTGGTGTGACATGACTCTTTGAAATAAAAATAAGTACCTAAGTACTGTTTTTTTATTAATGTCTGCGATTAGAAGCACTCGCAATTGCAGCGAATTTTAAGTCTTTCGGGTAGTACAGTTAGCAAAAAATATGCATGTAAGTATTTTTATACGCTTTATATTAGCTTCACTTGTAAGTATGTTTGTAACCGACTCCTTTGGACGTTATTTTGACCCACTTTAAACGGTCAGATTTCATTCAAATTTGCACACCTGTCAAATACCGATGACAATGCAATAATTTTAAAAAAGAAAACGCTCAAATAAACCAAACTAAAAAGTAGAAAATAAATAATAGTTTAAAAAAACTAAAAAACACGCTTTATATAGAAAACCAAACTAAAAAATAGAAAATAAATTTTAATTATTTTGAATTAAGAATAGTGTAAAATGTTTTATTTAAAAAAAGCGTGGGGTGCATGGGTCAATAGTTATAAATATTTAATTGACAGAAATGAGAAGAAGGTTTTTACACTATTCTTAATTCAAAATTATTAAAATTTATTTTCTATTTTTTAGTTTGGTTTTCTATATAAAACGTGTTTTTTAGTTTTTTTTAACTATTATTTATTTGTTAGCACGCACATAGACTGTTGAAACTATAAATCGTTTATATGGAACAAGTTCCACCACAGAATCAGAATTATTTATTCACAAGAATGTAGTAATTTAGTAGATGGTAATAACAATTATAAAAGTCCAGTACATCCTACCATAACAATGGTGTGCAAACATATCTATACAAAAAAAATACAACGATAATAAACAAGATTAAATAGTAAAATATAGTAAAATATAGGGTTTATTATTTAATTAATGTCAAAATGTCAAATTAAAGTTAATGTCAAATTATATAAAAAATTAAGTCATAGTTGCCAATTAGAAAGCATTAAATCAAGAATTTTAACATTAATTAATCACATTATGTTTAATTATTTTCCTTATATGTCATGTACTCATTGAGATTATAAAAACATTTTTCTGAAAGCCACACAGTCAGTCTTCTTTTAAACATGTTAAGCGTCAGTTCTTTAAATGTGCATGGTAATTTATTATACACCTTAATGGCATTAATGTAGGCATTTCTTTTAAATATATTTAATCTGCATCGAGGGATATAAAGTTTAAATTTATTTCTAGGAGTGACATTTCTCCTTACTATTTCCGAATGTAAATTGAAGTTTTGTGGATGCTGCTTAACAAAAACACACAGCTCCCTAATATACATGCAAACCAATGGTAAAATTCGAAATTTTTTAAACAGTGGCTTGCAGCTGTCCATAAACCAGGCGCCAGAAATAGCTCTCACGTATTTCTTCTGGACTCTAAATGCTTTTTCAATCTCAACCGAGTTACCCCATAACAAGAGACCGTAAGAGAGCACCGAAAACACGTATCCATGGTATGCACTTAGTGCTGCTTCAGTAGATACTGTTTGCCTTAATCTTTTTATAGCAAACACAAACCTGTCCAACTTATCGCAGAGATAGTCAATTTGCGTCTTCCAGTCGCAGGGTCTATCAATGATTAGTCCTAAAAACTTAGTAGAGTCAACCTCCTCTATTTTACTGTTTTTGTAATTTACATTTAGGTTCATATCCCGTTTCCTATAGTTTTGAAATTGTATAAATTTTGTCTTACTAACATTGATTTTTAAATTATTGTTACTGAGCCAATTAATTATTTTACTAAGTGCATCGTTTATTTCTTGCTCGTATATGTTTATATTTTGACATTTGACAATTAGAGTAGTGTCGTCCGCAAATAATATCGTTTTGTGATGAGTTATGTTAGGAAGATCATTTATGTACATCAAAAATAGAAATGGTCCTAGCACATTTCCTTGTGGAACTCCAAATTTATTTAGTTTAAAGTTTGACATGCTCGTAACTTTTATATCTTTTTGTACTTTGTCTATTTCTACGCATTGAGAACGATCAGTTAAGTAACTTTTAATCCAATCATTTGCTACTCCCCTAATGCCGTACTTTTCCAATTTATGTAGAAGTAATTTGTGTTGAACAAAATCAAAAGCTTTACTCATATCGAGAAAAATAGCCGTTACTGGTGTACATTCATTAATCGCTTCTGTGATAATCTTTATTAAATTAAAAAATGCTAGTGAAGTGCTACTATTTTTCCGGAAACCAAATTGTTCCTCTTTTAATACCTCTTGTCCCGTGACAAAATCATATAACCTCTTCAGCATTACTTTTTCGAAGACCTTAGAAAGAACTGGTATCAACGTAACTGGCCGATAATTGTTCATGTCTGTCTTATCACCTTTCTTGAATAACGGCTTTACAATAGATTTTTTCAAACTCTCTGGAAATGTGCCTTCCTCAAGTGACATATTAATTAGGAAACTCAAAGGTTGACAGATAAATTTTGCACTTAATTTAATTATTCTTGTACTTATTTCGTCAACTCCTACCGAGTTAGTATTGTTAAGATTGTTTATCAATTTATATATTTCCATTGGATCTGTCGGTTTTAAAAATATTGTATTAGAATTGTTACAGTCTATGATTTCATTTATTTTGTCAGTTTTAAATTTAAAATCATTGTCATTCGTCAAATTAATATAAAAATCATTAAATAATTTACTAATCTCAACTGAGTTTGTATGCAATTGATTATTGTATAATATAGTATCTATTTCTCTATTTTTGTTATTGTCACCAATATTCTGATTAATAACGTCCCATACAGCTTTGCATTTATATTTATTTTTAAGTATATATTTTTTATTTTGTAACTGCTGTGATTTATGTAAGCATTGCTTCAGGATTCTTGAATATTTTTTGTATGCATTATTGTTATACCTTTTATTAGACCCAATTTGCTTATGTTTTAAATACAAATATCGTTTTTTTACGCAACACTTCCTTAACCCTTTGGTCAACCATATATTTTTATTATTTTTGTTAGTTTTTCAAAAAATAGATATTGGAAAACATAAATTAAAAAACAATGTAAATAGTTCATGAAATTCGTTAAACGCTTCATTCGAACTAGGTTTTTCATAAAATTCTGAATATGTCATAGCAGAAATGCCACTATAAAATTTATCCATATTTTGTACACTAAAATCTCTAGCTTTCTCTTTTTCTCACTTCATATTTACATTCTAGTTAACCGCCAAACAAAAAATACAATGTAGGTACCTATCTAGGTAGGTACAAACTAACGGACTCTGCTTGCAAAGTCGCGGGCAAAACATAACACACCTATAAATATGTAACGGGTATTTTTTTAGAGGTATAGAACTTTGAAATGGAATAAAACAAAGATGATTTTTTACATTGACATGAAATTTACTGTATTCGAAAGATAATTAAAATATAATATAAATATGACTTCTGGCATTTGACCGCCACGGCTGGCTCGGACGTAGTCCAATCTGGAGGTCCAATTTTCGATGACCTTTTCCAATATTTGTGGCCGTACATCGGCAATAACGCGGCGAATGTTGTCCTTCAAGTGGTCAATCGTTTCGGACTTATCGGCGTAGACTAGCGACTTCACATATCCCCACAGAAAATAGTCCAGCGGCGTTAAATCGCAGGATCTTGGAGGCCAATTCACGGGTCCGAAACGTGAAACTATGCGGTTACCCCAAACGTTTCCTTCAATAAATCAATTGTGGCACGAGCTGTGTGACATGTTGCCCCGTCTTGTTGAAACCACAGCTCCTGTACATCATGATTGTTCAATTGATGAACGAAAAAGTCAGTAATCATGGCTCTATAGCGATCATCATTGACTGTGACGTTCTGGCCAGCATCGTTTTTAAAGAAGTACGGACCAATTATTCCACCAGCCCATAAAGCACACCAAACAGTCAGTTTTTCAGGATGTAACGGTGTCTCAACATAAGCTTGAGGATTATCATCACTCCAAATACGGCAGTTTTGTTTATTGACGTATCCATTTAACCAAAAGTGAGCTTCATAGCTAAACAAAATTCGATTAAAAATCGGGATCAACGGCAATTTGGTTTTGCGCCCATTCACCGAATCTACGCCTTGCAAGGTGATCGTGTGGCTTCAATTCTTGCACGAGTTGGATTTTGTAAGCACGCAAACCAAGATCTTTCCGCAAAATCTTCCATAAAGTGGATGGACACATGTCCAACTCCTGTGCACGATGGCGGATAGACTGATTCGGGTCTTCCTCTACGCTACGCTCTACAGCAGCAAGACTTCTTCTGTAAACACTGTACGACGTCTCTGTGGATCCGTATTATCATTTAGAGTAAACGTTGTCCGAAAACGTTCCATAGTTAATCGAATTAATTGCTCTGATGGACGATTATGTTGACCGTAAAATGGACGTAGTGCGCGATACGTATTTCGAACAGAACCATGACTTTCAAAATAAATTTGCACAATTTGGAAGCGTTGTTCAGGCGTCAGTCTACATGTTGAAATGCTAAACCAAACTAAACATAAATCACTTGACAGCTGAGAAAATGGCCGACAGTTAAAAAAGTGTTGCCAACTTAAAGTTCTATAGTACCTTTAAAAAAACACCCGTTACTTACTATAGTTTTTTTTTATCCGTTCAGTCATTCAGTAGACAGATCTGTGATAACTTAATTGTGATAAAGTCACAAAAAAAAACTTTTTGCCTTTTTGCCTACTAAGGCCCTTCACACAACAATTGTTACTAATTGTTGTGTCGGAGGGTAGGGTGAAGTGACAACAAGCTGGTTCAATGCACACTGATTTATTATGTATGCAGCTGCTACTTATAAGGCGGTGCAACCGCCACTACTCATACATGTCTTTTACATCTAGGTACATATACAACATCTTTCCCCTCAAAAAAACTTCCTATAATCTACTCTTTGCCCTTTTCTGCGGTTTGAGACCCGTAACGGCATATGTGAGTCATCAGGCGGCTCCGGAGTTCTAAATTCAGGACTTGACAAAATTTGCTTTGATGAGTGAAGCGGTGACTGGAGATGGACGTTATCTTCCGCGTCCGTACTGGGTAATGGCTGGCTACTTTGATCCCTTGCGGGAGTGGCGCTCACATCAGATGACTCAGCGATGGACTCCTGTGATGTGGTTATCTCCATACCAGCTGTACGTGATCTAACGTCCGACTCAGCAGAGTATAATTCACTAGAACTTGCCTCTTCCTGTGGCAAAGTTACGTCCCACGTTTTAGCCGTACTGCCATGATTATCAGTAACTAGTACGTTGGTTCTGTTCGCGTAAACTTGATTTTTATGTCTAATAATATCTTTATTGCTGCTTAGCAATTTAATTTTATATAAGACTTTGCCAATTTTCTCAACAATCACTCCTTTTATCCAGTTAAATTTGTTTTGTTTACATATTGCTTCACAGTAACTTTATCGCCTGGTTTAAAAACTACGTAATTTTTTCCACCATAATTCTTAACCTGTAAGCACTGTTTCCGATCGACGAGCTTAGACAAGTCTGTAGGTAAGGGATTATCGACGTGAGTGAGCAAATCCAACCTTGAACGGAGTTTATGACCGAATACTAACTGAGCTGGAGATGTTTCTGTGGTGGTGTTGTTGAAGTTGCGATAATCTAATAGAAACTTAGAAAGTCGATTCTGTATACGTATTATCTACTTGACAGCCCGATAAAAGAAATGTTTTAATACCTCTTTTAATAATTTTTACGAATGACTCCGCCTGACCATTGCTCATTGGATGGTACACAGGTGAATATAAATGCGATATGTTGTTTAAATTGCAAAAGTTTTCAAATTCTTGAGAGGTAAATGAAGTCGCGTTGTCAGTTACCACATAATTCATTATTCCAAACCTGGACATAAAATCACACAGCTTCGTGATGACGGCCTTTGTTGTAATGTTATTGTTCATAATGTAACATTCAACCCATTTTGAATACGCGTCCACTATCACAAGAAACATTTTATTACAAATCGGACCTAAAAAATCAAGATGAATCCTGTGAAACGCTGCCGGTGGGTGTGGCCACGGTGCAAGCTGAGCGCGGGGCGGTGACGGCCGTAACTGAGTGCATATATGACACGCTAGGACTAACCTTTCTAAAGCTGCGTCTATACCTGGGAACCAGACACGAGAACGAGCTTCTGCCTTCATTTTAACTATGCCAAAATGCGAAGTGTGCAGCTCATTAAGAATTTTCTGCTGTAACTTCGCCGGAATTATAACTTTGTGACCTCTCAATAAAATACCATTTTCCATTGAAATTTGTATGCGACACAAAAAATATGGTTTTACTTCTGGATCTGATATTTTACGTGGCCACCCGTTTCTAACATACTTCATCACTCTTTTTAAAACCGAATCACTTGCGGTTTCAGTTTGCAATTCTCGCGTGGTGACGGGCAAGCAGCCTTCTACAGCGAAATTAATGTAGGCTGCTACCTCGTCCTGTTCATCGGTAGCGGCATGACCCGCGCCGCGCTTACCTGCATTTCCAACCGGTATTGCGCGCGATAAGAATTCAGCTGTGTTAGAAATGCTACTGATGAATTCTATTGTATAATTGTAGGCACTTAAAAATATTGCGTAACGCTGTAAACGGTTAGCTGACACTTCTGGAATACCACGATTTTTACCAAAAATTGCTGTCAGTGGTTTATGATCTGTACGTAATATAAAGGGTTCTGCCCTTCCGTACAGATATTGGTGGAACTTCCTAACACCGTAGATGATAGCAGTTGCTTCTTTCTGTATCTGTGAATACTTTTTCTCAGCCGGAATAAGTGAACGGGAAGCGTACGACACTGGCTGCTCAATACCATCAATACCTACTTGCGATAAAATTGCGCCCAGCCCGACGGAAGACGCGTCAACTGTTAAAATAAGTTTCGCGTTGTTATCAAAATGCGCGAGAGTATTATCGGACGCTAAACATTTTTTTACTGAATTAAATGCATTGATTTGCTCTGAGTTCCAGTGCCATTTAACACCCTTTTGTAACAGAGCATGTAATGGATTTAAAATTGCCGCTGCGCTAGGTATAAAAGTTCTATAGTAGTTTAGAAGGCCCAAGAACGACTGCAACTCACTGACATTTTTGGGTATGGGCGCACGCAGAATAGCTTCAACTTTTTGTGAATTTTTCCTTATGCCATTTTTATCGATTATAAATCCGAGATAAGAAACCTCGTTTTGATAAAATGAACATTTATCTTTGCGTAGCGTTAACCCAGCATCTTGTAAACGGCACAATACTTCTTTCAGTCGATTATTATGCTGGGTTAAATTGCCAGTAATTAATAAATCATCCTGAAATATTAATACTCCTTCCATACTTCCTACAATAGACTCAATAACACGTTGAAAAATAGCCGGTGCGCTAGATAGACCGAAGACTAGTCGCGTATAGTTAAACAGACCACGCGGTGTGTTGATGCAGGTGATGCTTTGAAAGTTTTCATGGATTTTCAGCTGGTTATAGGCCATAGATAAATCAAGCTTACTAAATACTTCTCCACCATGTAATTTAGAAAACAGCTCCTTTGCAGTTGGCAACGGATATTTTTCTATTTGAAGTTGCTTGTTTATTGAAACCGAATAGTCAGCACAAATACGAAGACTCCCATCGCGTTTCAACACAGGCACTATAGGCGAAGCGTACTCAGAATAAGTAACAGGTTTTAGAATACCTAGCTTTACTAATCTATCGAGCTCAGCGTCAACTTTATCTCTCAAGGCAAAGGGCACCGGACGGGACTTAAAAAAAACCGGTTTAGCGTCTGACTTTAGAGGCAATTTAACTTCAAATTTATTAAAGCATCCTAAATCGTCAGAAAATACTTTAGGGAAGAGTTTCGTGAGATCCTCTTGAATACTATGTACACGCGACTCTGAATGTTCGAGCAATGACACAAGGCGTAAATTAAATGCTCGCATAAAATCTCTTCCTAGCAACGGAGGGCCGCCATCACGAATTACATACACACGTAGTTTCACAGAATGACTTAAATACTCAACATTAAGCATCATAAAACCAATTACTTCCATTTTGGTGCTGGTATATGTTAATAATTTTGTGGTAGGTGGTGACAACGGTACCTCATAAAATGTAGATTTATATAATTTTTCAGATATTACTGACACAGGAGAACCACTATCAATCTCACACAAAATTTGTTTACCCTCCAACCTCACAGTATCATTCATCGGTACTTCATTTAAACGGTTAATATGACAAGGAAATTCACCGTCTTCTCCCTCATCATCAGAATTACCTTGCTCAACATAATTAACTTTTTTATTTGGACACACTCTGCGTAGGTGACCTTTACGATTACAAATCTTGCACTTGTAATTAGAAAAACGACATGCGGCCATTCGGTGACCTTTATAACCGCACACCGAACACTTTTCACTGCATTCCTGTGACCCCTTAGGGTCTCCTTGGTTGATCTTGAACACGGCGTCCTGGCCGGCGTCGGCGAGCCCCGGTGCCGGTGCGGTAGCAGCGCCCGCGCGCGCACATCGCACGCTTTCTGCTAGGTCCACAGCTTTGCCCAGCGTCAAGTCCTTGATGTCTTGAGCGAAAAGCTTATCTCGTTCATGCCCCGGCAACAATCCCATGACAAACTTATCCAACAGCGAATCTTCTAAGTTCTTGAAAGCACAATGAGCGGCGAGCCCGCGCAGCCGCGCGGCCCACTGCAAATGCGTTTCGCCGGCATGCTCAGTCGCTGTATAGAATTTATGCCTCTCTGCGAATCCGCAGCGCTTTGTTGTGAAATGTTCGTTTAGGATTTTTAGAATACTTTCGTAGTTACAAGTATCCAAATCCGCCGGTAGGGCGAGATTGCAAGCTAGCTGGTACGTGTTCTCCGTGAGTGCGCTCAACAATATAGCTTTCCTCTTCACTCCAGGCTTGTCCGTCTCTTCATTGATGTCGTTGGCGATAAACCATTGAGACAACCTGCTCCTGTAGATTTTCCAATCTTGATTATGATGATCAAAATTGGTAATTGCTCCCAACGACGAAGTTGTGCCGAACATTTTTCGAAATGTGGGTAATCGTTGGCCTCGTCGCCACTGTTGTGTCGGAGGGTAGGGTGAAGTGACAACAAGCTGGTTCAATGCACACTGATTTATTATGTATGCAGCTGCTACTTATAAGGCGGTGCAACCGCCACTACTCATACATGTCTTTTACATCTAGGTACATATACAACACTAATGGTACGTTTCACCATTACTAGCGAAAGTTCAAACAAGCGACACGGTAAGCGTCTGAATGTAAGCGCGCGGCGGCCTCGCCTGATTTGTGGCGCCGGGGCTCAGCAATCTGTAGGTAATTAGCTCGCGTAATTAGCTAGAGTGACGGATGCCTGACCTAGCCAAAAAGCTACTGCAACATAGACCAACAATGTTGAAGTACACTCTGCACTGACTACACTAGTGGCTCTGTGGACTGTAGACCTCGCGTACAAACTTTTTTGCAATCAATCTAGCGGTACACAGTAGCGCCATCTAGTTGACCGAGCGAGCGCAAAGCGACTCCGTTTCAGCTTGGGCAAAAATGATTTCGTATGTCCGGATCTCTGTTCTCCTCTACAGGTCGCATTTCTCAATCGGTCTAGACGAAACTTAGTAGGTATACAGGTTAAACGAATTTTTAGAATTTTTGGTCATCGGGGATTTTTGGTTGGGGAGGTTATATAATCGGATCTAATAAGGCGGAATATCTCCGCCTTATTAGATCCGATTTCTACAGTGAAGTGAATTTGGTGAAGATCTGATGAAGATCTTCGGCATGATGAGCAGAATAGCTCGAGCTCGAGCAAAATGCAGTAAATTTATCACTTTCACGCTTCTACCAGTGGAGTCAGCCCTTTACCTACTACGTAGGGATTGATGGAGCACGTTGGTTATTAATGTTAGTGTTACAATAAGGTAACTAGATGGCGCTACTGTGCACCGCTAGATAGTTTGTAAAAAAGTTTGTACGCGTGAGGTCTGCAGCTCACAGAGCCACTAGTGTAGTCAGTGCAGAGTGTACTTCAACAGGATGTCCACTTTCTGGAAAGTCAGGGAAAAGTCAGGGAAGCTCAAGGTGGTCAGGGAAAGTCAGGGAAATCGAGGGAGTCCCCTGGAAAGTCAGGGAAAAGATTAAATTTTGCACTGTTTGCTCCACACTTTCCCAGTGATTATAAAATGAGAGATATATTTCATGCTCTAGTTTGACTATGTTTTGTAATCATGTTTATTTGTTTCACTGAAAGAAATATCTCGAAATTTCCGCGCTCGCTTCGCTCGCGCCTTCGTAATACTCTTATGTATTTCAGAACACACTGTAGGTCAATTATTAACATTGATTTATTCACACAATTACATTAGAAATAGCTCCAAATTTTCGTGCTCGCTACACTCACTCCCTTGTTATGTTATTGCCTCTTGAATGAAGGATAAGGCGGATTTAGTTTTCCTTTAGTTTTTAACAAACACTTCAAGAAATAACTAGCTACGCTGGCGCCTTGCTATTATTGGCTCCTTTATTCTTTTATTATATCTATCTAGCTATTCAATGGATCCATAGTAATTTTTCTGCTTTTGTCATACACACGGCCACAAATAGTTCGAAATTTTTGCGCTCGCTCTGGTAGCGCCTTTATAATATTACCTATTTTCGCACGCTGAAGAATTCCATTCATGTCTAATTTTTACCAAACTTTTTCGTGCTAACTACGCTCGCGTCTTTTAAATTATATATTATGTTTCCTCATTCGTATAATGTATCGGAAATAGCTCAAAATTTTCGCGCTCCCTTCGCTCGCGCTTTGTTGGTAATGTTATGTGTTTTGCAAACATAGAAGATCGATCGCAATCGTTCATGTTTAACCCCCGAACAAAGAGACGGGTGCTATAAATTAAGAGTGTGTATCAGTGTGTGTGTGTGTGTGTGTGTGTGTGTGTGTGTGTGTGTGTGTGCCTGGGGGTCAAGGGTCAAGGGTCCAATTGTGCTTGTTTTCACTTAATTACTCTAATAAAAGTATAAATAAGTTATATTGCTTGTTTCGAACTCATAAAAGATCGACCAGATCGTTTTTTGTCATAACTACTCTAATAAAAGTATAAGTAGCAAGAAGTATTAGAATTTCAGTTAAGATTTTATTTTAAAATAAGCCCGATAATAAAATAAATAATAATATATGTCGGAAAAGAAATGATTAATTATTCGAAAAATGATGAAAAACTTGCTTTAAAATTAGCATGGTTGGTCAGGGAAAGTCAGGGATTTATTTTAGAATTTTCAGTGGACACACTGTTCAACGTTGTTGATTTATTGTACAACTAACATTAATAACCACTGTAACTACTGCTGCCACGTCATCAGCGTACATCACTTTGTCAGCAGCAGATATTGCATCGGGCAAATCATTGAGCAACAAAGAGAGTAAGTATGTTCGAAACAGATGAGCCTTGTGCCGCGCCCATCGTCAAGTCAAACACATTGGATCTGAACTCACCTGTCCTCCATCCCCTACAACAATCTGATGCCTGCCATGCATCATATCTCGTAGTACGCCGAGGGGCATGTTCTGGATGCCGTAGTGACGCGTTTTTTTCTCTGCTACTTCGCTTATTTCCCCGTACTCGAAAGTAAAGTCGACCTGTTTTAAAATAGGGTGATAATTTGATTGTACTTCCAGGTGGCACGAGGCGGGTAGTGCTCCTACTACCTGACGGCAGTCTCACGATGACGGAGCTCGACAAGGAACAGTACGAGTCCATCACGGAAGCCGGGAAGGCGCAGGAGTGAACCCACGGACTCACACCTGAGGAGTTATTGACTGATCATTCTAAATGTTGACTACAACGCTCGATAACGTCGAGCGACATTACGATGTAACTAGACCTGCTGTAAATAAGTTTATTTTTTTAATTACGGACTAGGCAATCGTTTGACCACGATCTCACCTGATGGAAAGCGATGATGCGGTCGAAAGTGTAGCACGTTTGCCTAGTAGATACTTATTGACTCTTGACTTGAACACACCTGGTTTTTTGTTGTTGTAAGTATTGTAATGTTCTATTTCAGCACTTCTTGCAGTTTCAATTTTTTTTAGGAGATATGTTTATAGTAAGCACTTACTTTAATAATAATAATGAACCTTAAATGGACTTGGGAATAGGCTGAATTGACTGTAAATCATTATTACAATGATGAATAACTTAATGCAGAAATGATCACATATAAAAGTTGAATTATTCCAACTATAGTTTCAACTACATCCGGCGAGAGATGATATCCGAGAAGATACCGGGTTCGGTCCTCGGCTGTTGTGAGGGTTTCCATCACTCTGTGCTTCGCAAGGCATGTTACGCTGTCGGTCCCGGCTGTTACTGATAAAAAACCGTCGTTAAGCCATTTCAGAGACCTTAGGATGGCCTGACAAACTCTCACACAAGGGGTTAGTACTCACGTGACAGTAACTACATCCGGTGGTATTTTTCAAGGCGAATGCTACTCGTCCCGCTTCGCTTCTATAGTTTGATTAATCAAACTTTTATACGTGAATAATTTCCGTTTATATTATAACGAAAGTATCAAAACCACGTTAGTTTTCATGATTAATTTTTCAGATATATTTGTGTCAATGTTGTAAATATCAATAATGTGTTGTATTTCGAACTGAGGGGATGATATATGATTGTACATGTGGTACAGATAGATAGTGTTAGTATAAAATATACAGTGGCCTTCAAAACTTAGTACCACGCTTTTAATGTCTGTCTGTTCGCGCATCATGTTAAAACCACTGGATTGCAATGCGATTTTCACTGTTGTTTTTTGTCTTAAAAACTGGTGTACTTGATATCTCAATCTGATGGAGTAGGAGGCAAGGAATTTAATAAAAAGCTATTAATTTCATAAGTGTGTGTGGTACTGAGTTTTGAATGCCAGTGTCATTCGTAAGTTAATTAAGAAAATACTGAACTTATTGTAGTGAATCAATGAAATGATCAATTTATGAACCCAGAACCAAGCGCAAGTCGATCAAATTTTGAAGGGCGCCTAAATGCGTTTGAACTCCATTAAAATTCTATCTTTTTACATATCAATGCAAAGTTAAGATCAGAAAAAAAAACTCATACAAACAACATCTTCACAGAAACTTATTAGTATAAGAATTAAAAAAAACTTGTCTATTATCACTGAATTGTCATTATAGTTTTTTGTTACATATTATAGTATAGATCTACATTAGAGCACAATCTCGCCTCAAAAATTATGAATTAAATGAGTTAGCGTCAGTCCTCAGTTACTCGTTTATGTTATCCATAGCAATATATAAAAGTGAAACGTCTGTTTGTTTGGGGAGCTTTCACGCGATAAAGGATGGACGGATTTTGATGAAATGTGGAATGGAGATAGCTTATACCCTAGAATAAAACATATGATACTTTTTATCCCGGAAAATTGAAAGTTTTCACGGGAAAACTGGAAAATGTTGATTACTCTCTTTGAGGAACGTTTGCCATGGAAACGAAATAACAAGTCTGTCGAAAAACTTCAAGATCATTGGTGCTATACCTACTTTTACATCGGTTTTTAATCTTCTAAAAGAACAAAGAATGTTTTTTTCGCGAGAAACAGTTCGCGTGGTCGAAGTCGCGGGCGGGAAAACAAGTAGTGGTACATAACAATCAGGATTTATTACAACAGTTAAGTCCTGGAATAGCACAAGGAGTACTTAACCTGTGGACGAATGCGTTTTTGGAGATTTTGGGCTATTTTAAAAATATAGAATGATTAAAAGGTTTGTCATACACAAAATCTGTTTTTGAGAAAGGTAAATGAACCAAAAATATTTTTCTTTTCATGTTTTCAATTAATTACTCATATATCCCGTACGGGATACCGATAGCCAATCGGTTAAGAATTAAATACATATTGTTTAAAGAATATGTAGAAAAAAGCGTGCGTATGTCCTTACCTTTTCGCTGCGCTCCATTTTCTAACGTCCGCATAAACAAATTGACAATCCACTTTTAAGTGTGCTAGAGAATTACTTATACAATACAATAACTCTTTATTGAACACATCACAATAAAAAACAAAATAACAGTAATTATACAATAGGCGGCCTTATCGCTTTTAACAATTTCTTACAGGCAACCTTTGGATGGGCAGGAATTCAAATAAACGTCGTCGATTAATGCTAATCACTAATCAGGCATTAATTTTTCAAAATCCTTTTAACTTATTTAATTCTTGATTAATTGCTTAGTTAATTGGCGGTTATGAGTGTGGCAGTTCGATTATCATAAGAAAAAATTGGCTGAGGGTTGTTCACGTTTTGTGGGGGGCTGCGGTCTTGTAGTCGATGAATTTTTCGAATTTTGTTTTTGTTTTGTAGAGACGCGGAGATTCGCCTTTTCATAGTAACTTGGTTACGTGTTCATCTAAAACAACATATTTAGACATTTTGGTTTTAAAACAATGAAAAACATTTTGGAGCTATGTACTGTAATAACTAAAACTTGGTTTAATTAAGTAAATACATATATTGTATGTTTTTAACTCGAAAATTAGTTTTAAACATCGGTATTACAGTCCATTCTATATGAATTGTAGGTTTTTAATAGACATTTTCATTTCCGCTACGCGCATGCGTGACCGCCCGCCGTGTGTTGAATTTTTATCACGATCAAGTCGGAATTACTAATGTAATTCCGACTTGATCTAGTTAATTTTATTTAAATTAAATCTTTTCTATTGCATTTTGCTGTGTATACATCTAATGGCGCGATACGGGGGTAACGCCGACTATTGGCGCGGCGACGCGAGTGGCCTGGTGACGCGCCGCACTTTCCGCCTCAACTCCGCCATATTCGATGTTTCACATCTGCCAGGCGTCCCGCGACGGCTCTATCAATTATTATTGTGTATTAGATACTATTGGGCCGTTTTATTTAAAGCAAATGGTGAAATTAACTGTTAAAAACGCTAAATATGATCACATTTGCCGTTCGCTTTGGACATTAGGCGAAATTAGCGTTCTGAAATGTTTTCGATCACCGTTCGTTTTGCATGTTTAAATGACATGACAGTTAAATTTGACATCGGAAAAGCGACTATTCCGTTAGGGTATATGGTCGTTTTCCATACGGTTTGGGAAGGATTTTAAGCGTCAAAAGTTATAAAAATCGCATGTGTTGAAAATCTTCAAAGCAAACGGCTTGTTAAAAATGCCCACAACGCCATCTCATCATCTCGATTGCAGAGAACATCATCAGCCCTGCCGCCACCGTTTGAAACCTTAATTTGAATTCAATATGGCGGTCACGCAGAAATTAAAAGGTCTATTTAGAGCGCAACTACAATTACGTTTGCAAGCGACTTCACCGGTAATGTACCTCTGTAAGCCACGTTCACACATTCACTATGGAGTAGTGTTTAGTTAAAATTTAATCGAGATTCGCAACTGCTTGACCTGCGAACCACGTAAGTCCTGTAGCTATTTGAAATCAAGCGAGCATGCTAAATTGCACCTAGATGCCACGTTCTAGTGTTGATATTACTTTGTCAATAATTTCGTTATACGGCGCTAAGTAATATCAACTGTAATGCGCGGCATCTAAGTGGAATTTAGTATGAACGCTTGTTGGTTTCTAATAGCTACAGGCTTTCGTGCTACCGACTCACTAACTTCGCACTAAACTAAGTACATACAGTAGTCGCAGCGGAATTATGTGTTTCGGAAGTTGTCTGCAAGTCGCTGCGCAAACCTCTATTTTTAAAGCGCAATCTCAATGTTGAAGGTGAAGACAGCATTCTATAACTGCCTCGCTCACTCGCTACGTTTTTCTCATATTCTATCTCTCTTACTTTATGCTGTTTTATCCTCACAGCAGCACCTGCGCAATCGTTCAGAGAGCCTAACTTCACAAACATAAAAGATTCGCTGCGAGTACGATATCAATGTGTGATGTGAACGCAACATGGCGGACGTTGCCAACAAATTCAAAATCGTTCAAATTCGGCGTCTCTCATATTGTATCAATATGAGAGAGACAGCATACATACCGAATATATGGAGCGGACCACGTTTACGAGTAGTTTCTATTTCACTTCATAATGCGGTTTGGTTCAGAAACTTAATACATTGACGATTCATTCATTCGATCTTAAACGCGTTTAGAGTTAATAAAATTAAAACATTGTTATGTGTTTGATTGCTACTTTTAACTGAACTGCAAATTCTAAGAGTAGAAAATTGCGACCAGTGCGGCAGCGAGCGCGAGAGCTCGATGCACGGATTGTTATTTTTCTTTTTATGCAATGTTGTAATTTTATTACCTCCAAAGATTATGGTAGTTAGTGTATTGTTTTGATTGTGTATTATAAGCTTATCCTAAAGTATTTTTAAAAATAAATATACTATGCAATACCTACATTTTTCTCTCATTGATTATCCACATAAAAAGTAGTAGTAGTTGTAAGGCTATTTGTTCTCGATTAGTTTACGAGATATTTCAAATCAAAAGGTGGCCTGCCGGGGTGACGCTGCGTTCAGCGCGTCGATGTTGTCGAGGCGAATCCAGCGAACAGATTTAAATGAAACATAGCTTAGCTTTTAGTTCTCGAAATAATAAGCGAAACTGTCAGACAAAATTACAATCGAAATAGTGGTTTATGAGAAAACCATCTTATAAGGGTGGTCAGCCAGGATGACGCTTGCTTCAGCGCGCTAACTCTATAACAACAAAACGAGCGAATCAATATTCTTCAAATTAAGTGGAGCTGCAGTTCTTTCTATTTGTGCCCAAAAATCAGTCGTGTAAGTTCAGTAGTTTTTGCTCGTTCGAGGCTCGAAAGGTGGCATGCTGGGGTGACGCTGGCTCTGGCGCGCTACTCTGAAACTCGACAACGGCTGTGCCTACAGCTTTGAGAAACTTAACTTAAACCTACAAATAGTTCCCGGTAAGATGGTCTTTGTGCCCGAGAATTAGACATCTACCTAACGAACTTTACGAGAAAAAGCTATCATTACTTATTGCACACCTTATCGTAAGTACCTCCATTATAAGGTTCTCGAAGCTACAGCTGTCGCTATTCTAACATGAAGTATTTGTCATTAGCACGAATGAAAGTGCATTAGGCTCGGATATTACATTTAGCCGGCTAATATTAGATGTACAATCAAGTAAAAATGGATTTCACAAAAGGTGACACATATCAACATGTAGCTGCGTTTTCAATCTTCACGCGGCGTAGGTACCTAGACCTAAGTGCAATTTATAATGTAACCAGTAGGTACATTATTGAAATACAACAGATTTCGGAATAAATAAAGAACCATTAGCATAAATGATTGAAAATAGAAGGTATAAAATTTAAAGTAAATATAGTTATAGCATGTAGACTGATGACCATATTTTAAAACTAGCTGGACCCATGGCTTCGCACGCGTGGTCATTTGTCTAGGTTAAAAGTACGCTATGTACTATTCCAAGATCTAAAATCCCAATATAACAACATTTGATCAAAATTCCTTCAGCCGTCAAAAAGATTTTATCTATTGCTTAGCTTCTAGTAATCGGATTAAGATGCCAAGTACACCAGCTTTTAAGTCAAACCATAAGCTATCCAAATATGAAAACCACATATCAATCGGTCTCGTAGTGTTTACGTGATACGCGAACAAACAAACATACAGACAAGCAGATGGAGAAACAGACAGACATGATTTTTTAAATGTTATGTATGTTCAATACCTTATTTTAAATGTTTTTTTTTTATTATCTTTGTACAGACTTTTTCATACTTAAAGCTTTATTATAAGTACTTATAGATATCATCAGCATCAAAATCCGTGCAGTAGTTTCAGCGCGATACGTATTCTTTTAAATAACTTTCAATCTCTATCCTGCGGGAAATCTTTCATTTATCGGGATGAAAAGTATCCAATGTCCTACCTCGTAGTATGTTCCAAATCATACCAAGTTTCATTCGAATTTATTCAGTATTCGGCGTGATGCGTGGCCAGGATACAGACAGACATACATAAAGATAAAAATTAAAAAATGTACTGTTTTGGCTTCAGTATTGAATTTATAGCAGCCTCCAAAAATAGATACAAAATATCTTCAATTTACAGAATTTGCACCCCTATTCTGCAGGAACCCTTTATTTTTTCGGAATTAAAAGGTGTTCTCAATTTCCACCCATTATATAAACTATGACTGTGCTAAGTTGCATTAAAATACGTCCAGTAGTTTCAGCGTGGTACGTGTTCTTTTAAATACCTTTCAACTCCTATCCTGCGGGAACCCTTTAATTTTTCGGGATTAAAAGTATCCTATGTCCTACCTCGTATTATCAACTTAAATCATACAAAGTTTTATCTGAATTCATTCAGTAGTTTCAGGATGATGCTCAGCCAAGACACAGACAGACAGACAAAAATGAAAAAAAAAAGACAGTTTGGCTTCAGTATTGAATATAGAGAACCAACCAAAAAAAGAAAAACTTGCAAGTACAGAATTGGACCCGCCTTTCACTTGGATTTGTGAATATCTCGGTTCCATGTCAGGTTTTGAGGGTTTTGAGCACTTTTTTGACTCTAATTAATGTTGGATATCTTTCTTATCATGTTTGACGAATTTCAGCCTCCCGAACAAGCTGGATTCCGGAAAGGCTTTAGCACCGTAGACCATATCCATACACTCCGGCAGATTGTACAGAAGACCGAATAGTATAATCGGCCACTATGTCTAGCGTTTGTGGACTACGAGAAAGCCTTTGTTCAGTCGAGACCTGGGCAGTGCTACAGTCATTACAGCGGTGCCAGATTGATTACCGGTACATCGAAGTGTGAAGTGATGGTACAGCAAGGCCACCATGACAGCCCGTCTTCAGGATCAGAGCACGAATTCTATCCACGTGCAAAAAGGGGTGAGACAGGGAGACGTTATTTCTCCGAAACTGTTCACTTCTGCACTGGAAGATATATTCAAGCTTCTGAACTGGAACGGATATGGTGTTAACATTAATGGCAAATACATCACTCACCTTCGATTTGCTGATGATATAGTCATCTTGGCAGAAACCCTGGGAGACCTAAGCACAATGCTCAGTGACCTCAATATTGTTTCCCAACAGGTGGGTCTTAAAATGAACATGGGCAAGACGAACATCATGTCAAATGCCCATGTTGCACCCATGCCGGTTTATGTTGGGAACGATATTATCGAAGCTGTTGATCACTATGTCTACTTAGGTTAGACGATCCAACTGGGTAGATCCAACTTTGACAAAGAGGTCAACCGACGAATCCAACTCGGATGGGCAGTGTTCGGGAAATAACACAGTATGCGAGTTCGAATCTCGTCCGTGACCCAAATTTTTCCATTAGAAAATTATTATATATATTTACGCTAAGCAGGCGTTAACTACTACAAAAATCATCATAAAAATACAATTACATTTACTTAAAAAAGCTTTTATGCGTTTTAGCGTTTTATGCTTAATTCTTATTGACTGGGTATCTTTGGTCAATGTATGTTTGTATGTATGTCTTATTCTCGGTTACCAACACTATTAATCCTCATGAATAAACAGTTCATAGAGGGTATATTTGAATAAAGAAACGTAAAGAACCCGTGATATTGCACTGAATCAGGGTAGTTGTTTTGGAGAGACTGATTCATATCAATAAACTAGACAACTGATTGCTGTTTTATTATTGATTTAAACTTAAACACAAATTATTTTTCTAAATGAAAACTGTCAAAAATCTTTGCTTAACTACCCCATTCCATGTAAAGCAAGTCGTCATCTATTTCGTAGGTGCCCAACCCCATATCTTTATTTCATTTTCATTTACGAGTATGACATTAACAATATCAGTTGGATGGCATTTAGTATAATCTCTTGCATGAGGTCATGTCCAACCTCCTTCAAATTCTTTTGACTACGTGATAAGATCCGTAAAATTCCGCTCCACCTGAGAAATTTACCGTGAATGTCAAAGTTACCCAAGATGACTGTACGCCAATTTGAGACTTTTGTTCGTTAATCCAACAGAAAGTATATAAAAAATGCTCTTAGGCTCTGAGGGTAAGTACCTATCTACTACCTATCTGGCAACCCTAACCCCAACTTCTTTTGCTTGACATTAATGTATGACCCAAATAATGTCCAGTATTGTACAGCCGATAATGCATGGCCGGATAATTCGTGTACATTGATTCCAAATATTTGGCCGGCTTTTCCTAGCCACACATTATTGCCCGTACAAAAACGGTCCGTGTTAATAATGCATGGCCAGTATTGCACAGCCAATAATTCATTTACAGGCTTCTAAAGATTGGATGTGAAATATGAGCTTTTGCAAATGATTTAATCTGTTATGTACACGGATTAATTGGTGTACATTATTGCCCGAGCTAAAAGTCTCCAACCCGTATTTCAAAACCACTAAAGCATACCCTGATAATCCACGTACATCAAATGGCTTCTCTTTTCTGGCTGCGAATTAACGCCTGTACAAAATTAGCTCATGTTGATAATGCACAATACCAACATGAGCTGCGAGTACCATACGGGTAAGGGGACACGGTAACTCCATTTTTGGCAGCTCAGTTAAACTGAGCCAACACGTGACCATACCACCAACCAACGTGATCCAAATTTTTTCTTTAGAAAATTACTAAATAATAATACTATGTTTTGGCTAAGTAAGTGTTAATTCTTTATCATAGAACATATAAATAAAGTGATATCAATTAAAACTTTATTTAATATTTTAATACTTTGTATGAATTTTGTCTTGCGAGAACTGTAACGCCATCTATTGGTAGCTCAATTGAATTAAACCAAACCACCAACTACTTACGTGACCTAAATTTTTCCTCTATAAATAATTACATGACAAGTTATGTTCTCGCTAAGTAGGCGTTGATCCTAAAATCATAAATATATAATACCAAATAAGTGATGTATACCAACCAATACTTTATTTAAATAAATTTTTACTTGTTATCACTTTTGAACGTGATTGTACACATTGTATTATCCGACCAAAATGGAAATCCAAGCTTCCATTATAAAAAGTAATGGTAGCTTTTTTCTCGTAAAGTTCGTTTGGTAGATGTCCAATTCTCGGGCACAAAGACGATCTCACCGGGAACTATTTGTAGGTTTGAGTCTCAAAGCTGTAGTCACAGCCGTTGTCGAGTTTCAGGGTAGCGTGCCAGAGCCAGCGTCAGCCCAGTAGGCCACTTTTCGATCCTCGAAGAGCAAAAACTACTGAACTTACATGACTGATTTTTGGGCACAAAGGGCACAAATAGAAGAACTGCAGCTCCACTTAATTTGAAGAATATTGATTCACTCGTTTTGTTGTTATAGAGTTAGCGCGCTGAAGTAAGCGTCATCCTGGCTGACCACCCTTATAAGATGGTTTTCTCAAAAACCACTACTTCGATTGTAATTTTATCTGACAGTTTCGCTTATTATTTCGAGAACTAAAAGCTAAGCTATGTTTCATTTAAATCTGTTCGCTGGATTCGCCTCGACGACATCGACGCGCTGAACGCAGCGTCACCCCGGCAGGCCACCTTTTGATTTGAAATATCTCGTAAACTAATCGAGAACAAATGGCCATATTTGGGCACTACAGAGCACTTGAGAGCATTACAGTTTGGCAAGTTTTGGGCTGCATACAAACAAATGGCCGGCTGTAGTGACGGACACGTTGACGAGGTCTGTGACAGACAGCCTTACATAAATACGCTAGTTTTTTCCATTATAGGCTTGTAATCAAATGTTGTTAATGTAAAACACTTGATCTTATATCAATTATTTAATAAAATAGGAGATAAGTCGTTTTTAATCTAAGAACTCCAGAGTTTAGGATAAGTATCGCTGTATCCGTGCGTCTGTCTGTGTCACCGTAGCTCCCAAACGAATGGACCGATTTGGATGCGTTTTTACACAAATGCCCAAAAAAAAGAATGTATTGTTTGTAGCATTCATATATGTATACATATATAATATATATAGCATACATATGGTATACACCTAGCGGCACGTAAGTCTAGCGGTGAACGAAACGTGGCGGGGATCTTGGCACAAGCCTTAAGTTTGGCCAACTAATGATGACTTATAGCCATTGAATCCGAAAAGTTTTTGAGATATGAACTAAAACAATATATTGTTACTATTCAAAATTATAGCCCATAAACATTGAAGACAATTTTTGTATGAGATACACATTTCAATTGTTTTGTATTTTTCACAGAATGTCAAAAATATAATGCAGTAGTATTACTGTATTTTAAAAGGCCCATTATTATACCACCTACACAGAAAAAAAACACAAAGTGTGTCCTAATAGTTTGGTCATAATTACTAAATTTCTAATGAAATCTGTAGTTGGGCTAAAAAAACTAAAATATCCCGTAACTCCTAAACTATTCCAAAACACTGAACATACATGGGGGTTAAATCGATAGGTCTGGCGCGGGCGGTGTTCTATATCACACCCCATTTTGATCCGACAGTGTTAAAACATCCTGTATATAGGATGTCCAAAAAACACAGGATCGACACTCGGAGGCTTTCCATACAAAAATCAGATTCGTGATTTCTACTCTACACACTAGTGAAATTATGTATTCACGCAGTTTGTACATGCCATAGAATGCTAGGGATGGTGAACACAGACAGTCCTAATGTTTGATATTTGCGTAAAACCTGATATTGCAAGATCGATACAAGTACAAAAGAAAAATTACATCCATTTTGGTTTGGAATCCAAAATGGCGGTCATTTTTTATTTCAGTAACTATGATATGGATGTTATTTAATTTTCAAGATTTCTGAGGAGCGTTTACTTTTTTTTAATATTTCGGAGAGAGCTAGAAAACGACACCCATATCATTTTATTAAAATTAAATCATGTCCGCCATCTTCAATTTGCAAATAGATGTCACTTTCGATAACCAGTCTGATCCGATGATCTACTGGAAACCACCCCGAGAAACCTTGTAAATGACACCCATATAACTATACTAATAAAAAACATGTCCGCCATCTTGGATTGGAATATAGATCCACCTTGGATTGGAATAATGATGGCATCCGCCGGTTCCTGCTACGCAACTTTTTACCTACTACGACTAAAATTGCGCTCGCACAATCTCTCTTGCTTCCTATTCTCGATTACGCTGACGCCTGCTATCTTGACCTAACTGAGGACCAGCTAAATAAACTTGAGCGCCTCCAAAACTTTTGTATCAGGTTCATATTTGGCCTACGTAAATATGACCATGTTTCTGAATATTGCGCTAAGCTCAAGTGGCTTCCCATTCGTCGTCGCCGGAATGCTCATATATTGTCCCTCCTTTACAGTATTCTGTTCAACCCTCTTCCCCGCGCTACCTTCAGGAACGTTTTGACTTCCTCCATACATCTAGCAATAGTAGACTAAGGTCATCAGAGAATCATATCTTGAAGATACCTATCCACAGAACTGATTTCTATGATTGGTCCTTTCCAGTTGAAGCTGTTCGATTGTGGAATGCCCTACCTGTAGATATTAGACGCACACCTTCACTCAACGTCTTTAAACATCATGTTAAAACATCATGTTGTTGTTAGCGCTGAGTGTCATAGACACTCAGTATTATGCTGAGGCGCGGCTTTTTTGGCACCGCACCTTGCACCGCACTTAATTTTTTACTATTTTTTGTTATTATTATTGTCATTTTTTGTAATTGTGTGTCAAATAAATGTTTTTTCTTCTTTCTTCTTCTTCTTAAAATGTTTTATTTATCGCACTAGCTGAGCTGCTATCAATTCTGCTGTCTCAATTTCTGTTATTGTTATTTGTGTAGGTTTATTTATATACATATGTATTTATTGATATTTGTAAATATGTTTATTATTTTTTGTATATTGCATTACATTTATATATTTTATTGGTTATTCATTTATTTCCTGATAACCACCCTCCCTTACCACTCGTTATTCCTCTCCGTGCACGGTTGTCCGGAAGAGATCGCTCTGAGCGATAAGACCGCCCCTTGTGACACTCATTGTTATACTTTATTTTTAGAAATAATTTCTTGTTGTGCTTGTGGTGTCCAATAAAGAGTTAATCTATCTATCTACTATCTATAGATATTTTTAAGCACCCCGAGAAATCGAAATTAGCTCATCAAAATAGCATTGCAGTTCAACAGGGCAATGCCACCAGCATGGTTGGGTATGCTGCCATTCGGTAGTGGACAAGAACAATTGGACTTCCATGGCATGCGGGTTGTCCCACTGTTTCATGTTTCGTACCTGTACGCTATTACTTGTTACAGTGCTATTATTTATTCTGTGGTACTAGTTGTATTTTTAGTACTTAATAAACAAATCACTTGTACCATAGGTTTATATAATGTAATTTCATCTCATATTTTATACTCTCAAACTATAAAAAGTGCTAATGTTTTGCATAATCTCTATGTAATGGTATTACTCGCGTCAAAAAGTGCTAAGAACCTGCTTCAATTTGGCCTCCGGATAACAGTGTGTATCCAACCTCCTTGCCTGGGTTATATTTTACCGGAAACACTGACGAGGGCAGGGCATTCCACTCCTTAGAAGTTCTTATAATAAATGAAGAAGCGTAACGCTTCGTTCTTGTGCGAGGTATTTCCACCATAAAAGGATGGCACTTTGCCGATCGTCTAGTCGTACGGTAATAGAAAGGTGATGGGGGAATCAGCTTGTGCAGTTCTTGTGCCCACTCTCCATAGTGCAATCAGTAGAATATCGACGAATATGTAGAATTGCGACTTCACGTAGATACGCCAGACTTTGAAGCTTACTCTTTACCAGAGTGACATCCCCAATAAGCCTCATAGCACGTCTCTCAATTGAATCCAAAGAACTCAAATCATGCCAAGTTTCATTTGAATTCATTCAGTAGTTTCGGCGTGATGCAGACAGACAGACAGAAGATACAGACTGACAGATAGAAAGACAGACAGACAGTATGACAGACAGACAACAGAAAAAAAGGAAAAAAGAAACAGTTTTGGCTTCAGTAAAAATATGGAACAGCGTCCAAAAAAAATTACAAAATATTCAATGTACAGAATTTGGACCCCTATCCCGCAGGAACCCTTATTTTTTTGGGATAAAAGTATCCTTAATTTTCACCCATCATATAATCTATGACATCAAAATCCGTCCAGTAGTTTCAGAGGTTTTTTAAATAACTTTTCAATACCTATCCTGCGGGAAACGTTTGATTTTTCGGGATTTAAAGTATCCTATGTCCTACCTCGTAGTATGAACTCCAACCATATCAAGTTTCAATTAAATTCATTCAGTTGTTTCGGCGTGATGCTTAGTCAAAATACAGACAGACAGACAAAAATGAAAAAAAAATAACAGTTTTGGCTGCTGTATGGAATACGGAACAGCCTCCAAAGCGAAGCGAAGTGTCTTGGGCAAAAATGCTTTCGTATGTCCTTCCGAATGTCAGTTCTCCTCTACAGGTCGCATTTCTCAACCGATCTAGACGAAACTTCGTATGTATACAGATTAAGCGAATTTTTAGAATTATTTAGTCGTCGGGGATTTTTGATTGGGGTGATAATTTCCCCAAAAAAGGGTATAAAGGGGCTACTGAATATCTGCGCCTTATTAAATCCGATTTTGGTACTTCTTTTTTTATTTGAAACGATGAGGATCTTCGGCGTGATAAGCACCTCAAAATTCAGTAAATTTCTCACTTTTAGTTTTCTACCAGTGGAATCAGCCCTTTACCTTTGAGTAAATATGGGTTAGGCCGTAGATTTTGGAACATTTGGTATAATCTTACTCTCCGCCGCCATTTTTTCGTTAAACATAAAACCATTACATTTTTTAAATACTGCATCGTATTGCCCAAGAAACGTTGAATCTCGGTCACTTAAGATCTATCATCATCATCATCACTCACGTGGATAGAACGGATTTTGATGAACTTTGGAATGGACATAGCTTAACCATGGAATAACGCATAGGATACTTTTCATCATCATCATCATCATCATCATCATCATCATCACTCACGCAAGTGGAATGGATTTTGATGACATTTGGAATGGAGATAGCTAATACCTTGGAAAAACTCATAGGATACATTCATTATCATCACCATCATCATAAATCACGCAGGTGGAATGGATTTTGATGAAATTTGGAATGGAGATAGCTAATAACCTAGAATAATACATAGGATTCTTCATCATCATCACCATCACTCATGTGGATGGAACGGATTTTGATGAAATTTGGAATGGAGATAGCTAATACTCTGGAATATCACATAGGATACTTTCATCATCATCACCATCACTGACGTGGATGGAACGGATTTTGATGAAACTTGGAATGGAGATAGCTAATACCCTGGAATAATACATAGGATACTTTTCAACATCATCACTCACGCGGATGGAACGTATTTGACGAAATTTCGAATGGAGATTGATAATACCCTAGAATAACAAATAGGATACTTTCACCATCATCATCATTATCACTCACGCGGGTGGAACGGATTTTGATGAACTTTGGAATGGAGATAGCTTATACCATGGAATGACGCATAGGATACTTTTCATCACCATCATCACTCACGCAGGTGTGTCACCTGGCAGTTTAGTTATTTATTTATTTATTTAAGAAACACCAACAGTATACATATTAAATATTATAAAGAGTAACACTTTCATAAGACTATAACAGGTGCCATAGCATAATCAAATTCCGATATGCATACCTTTTAAAGGTGTTTACAACATTCACCATTAACGGAGTGAAACGGAAAAAATAAAAGAAATTATAAAAATGCTAGCAAATGAAAACTAAGCTAGGTAGGTGCAATACTTAACTGTGAATATAGTTACACAAGCGTAACTGAATAATTCATAATGTTAAGGAATAGGTGCAGTGCGTACTATATTCAGCAAACAAATTCATCATAAACACTTACATATGTACCTACATAATACTAGAAATATAAAAATAATACTATAAAAACTTACATTATTAAAATTACTATACAGCTATGATACAATGATCACTACAATAATAAAAAACAAAATAAAATCATTTTTGCAAAAATTACATATATGCTTCCATGTAATTTGTTCTTAAACACATTCAATGAATCGTGAAAGATATCAAGATCACTCAAAGAACAATTAAATTCATTGTATGTACGACATATTCTTAATAGAGGAGAGTTATCTGCTAAGTTTGTTTTGGCGGATGGAACAAGAAGGATTTTTGAGATTCTCTGGCGCGGATAATGTTAAGGAACGTTTAGGGAAATGTCATCTAGAATTGAAGGACAATCTGTTAAGCTGTGTAGTGCTTTATAAAGAAATGTGAGATCGCGAATTTTCCTTCTTTCACGCAATTTATGCATTTTAAAGAAGGATAAACGATTTTCGTAAGGACTTCTATGAGAGATACCTGGACAAGAAAAGGCCAACGATCTTGTGAATGCCCTTTGAATACTTTCAATGCGTTGAGAGTGCGATGCATAGAAGGGGTTCCATGCCACACTTGAGAATTCTAGACAGCTGCGCACCATAGAGTTATAAAGTACAATTTTTGTACGATTAGATTTGAAACATTTGGTAATTCGTCTAATGAAGCCAAGCTGTTGAGCCGCTTTCCTAAACACTGTATCAATATGAGCTCGAAAAGTTAATTGACTATCAATTAAAACCCCCAAGTCACGTATTTCACTAACCTCTTGTAGAGATTCATCATTCAAAGTATAAACAGAATTAATGGTGTTTTTTTTACGTGTATATTTAATATAATAACATTTTTGAACATTAAGATGCATTTGGTTTAAGTCACACCATTGTTTTATATGATTAATGTCGCTCTGAATTAGATGAATATCCGTGTTACCATTGACTAATTTATAAATTTTAAGGTCATCCGCGAATAGTTTATAATTACAATGCTTTATGTGCGTAGTGATATCATCGATGAATATTGAAAACAGGATAGGACCAAGATGTGATCCTTGCGGAACACCCGACTCGGCATAATATGTTTCTGATTCGTACCCATCAACAAATACTATTTGTTCCCTTTTGTTGAGATAAGACCGGAACCAATTCAGAAAAGACCCGTGAAAACCGATGAGTTCCAGCTTCTTAACTAACAAGAAATGACTCACTTTGTCGAACGCGCTGCTAAAATCGGTGTACACTGCATCGATTTGATTCCCGTTGTCTACTTGTCGAGACAATTCGGAGACAAAACCAACCAAATTTGTTTCGACAGAGCGACCCTTCTTAAAACCATGCTGCTGTTCTGAAAGGAGGGGACTAGAATGATGAGAGACTATGGGACATATTAGTGCTTCGAATAATTTTGAAAAACAGGATAAAATTGAAATTGGTCTGTGTTTTTTTACATCATCAATATTTCCTTTTTTATGAAGAGGTATAATCTTAGCCTTCTTCCATACGTTGGGAAACTCTCCTAATATCAAAGAGCGATTTATTATGAGTGTCAATGGTAGTGCTAGTGCAGAGCCACAACGCTTGACTAAGAGAGGTGGGATGCCGTCAGGGCCTGGCCCTTTAAGGACATCAATCTGCTTAATTCTTTGCAAGACTTCACGTTCAGTAAAGATTATTTTACCAATACAATTATGCTGGTGAATAATATGAGGTGTACTAATATCACGTCTGTTCGACATTGCGTCTGAATTGGAAGTAAATGCCTTTGAAAAATTGCTAGCAAACAGGTTAGCTATATCAATACCAGTGTTAGCGTTTTCTTCACCCATGTGCATTTCTGCAGGGAGTGAAGACCGTTCTTTTCGCTTGTCTTTTACATAACGCCAAAAACCTTTTGGTGTTTTCGCAATACCTTCTTCCGTTCTCCTGAGGTAATTCGAATATAGATTGTCTAAAAACTTATGACAACGTTCTCTCAAAATATTAAATTCAATTAAGTCGCGAGGGTTTTTGTATATACGATATTTAAATCTTAACTTCTCTTTTTCTGCCAGTAATTTAACTAAAGATTTATTAAACCAGGGAGGAAATAATTTTCTATTAAATTTATGTTTAGGAACGAATTCATCGATACCTCTTCTAATTATCGTGTAAAAGGATGAGGTCATTTCGTTTACTGAAGCACAGTCTTTAAAAACTGCATTCCAGTCTGTATTTTTTAAATTTAACGTGATACCGTTAAAGTCTGCTTTATAAAAATTAAATTCAGTGGACAACTTTGGACGAAGAAACTTCAGTTCATTGTTAGGTAAAGTTAGTAATAAGGGGGGATGCTTATGGTCGAGTTTACTCAAGAGATCAGGTGGTGCCGTTAGAGAAATGTCTGTTACTGTGCTAATAGCAAGATCTAATGTCCTGTCATCCTCATTGTGTATATCGTTCAATTGGTACATATTGGACATAGAAATAAAGTCAACTAATGCATGGCCTAATGTATTGCTATAGTTAGTTGGCGTTGTCAAATTGTTACACTTAGTCCATTTTATAAAAGGTAAATTAAAATCACCAAGCAGCACAACCTCATCAACTTGGTTTATAAAATTATTAGTATTATCCAAGAAAACACTAAGTTCTTCCAGTTTTACAGGAGGAGGGAAGTAGACAGTACAAATGGCAACTTTCTTTATATTTTTGCCTGCACGCATCTCGACAACTACCCAAATATCTTCACAACTGGATTCCCAAGCTTGTAAACGAGTTGACTTGAACTTACGAGAAACTGCTATCAACACCCCTCCGCCGTCTTTTTTTACACAAGGAGCTGAACCAAGACGACATGTCGGCGATGCACGACATATCTAGAATCAATAAATTCACCACTATGGACGCTTGAATTTAGCCAAGTTTCAATGAAGGACAATACATCGTATGAGCTTAGCAGTACATTTTTCAAAATATCATTTGTTTTTGTTCTCATGCCACGTATATTTTGATAATACATAGTAGCCATTTTTACATATTTTATACACCAAAAACATTGCGATTGTGTTTATAATAATAAAGCTAACAATTAAATAACACGGTTCATCATAAAAAACAGACTGTCCCCGGTACGTATTTGAAGCGCTGGGCTAGTTTCGTCTTTTCTTGTGTAAATCCTACCATCGCGGACCCAGACAAACTTGTATCCCAACTCCTTCGCTTTCCTTCTTACAGATGCATGGAGGGACTTATTAGTGGGGCTCAAGTGTTCAGATACAAAAATAGGAACACAGTTTCCTCCGAGCCCCAGGTGAAGTGAATTCATTTTGTCGCGAGGGTTATTCTTGTTGAACCTCTGAACCGCAGCAAGCAGGTTGTCACGCAAAAGCCGGGTTCGCAGCTTCAAGATTATCGTACGTGGTCTGTCACTCTCCTTGTTTAACTTTGCAACTCTTGATACATGAACGATATCAGTTTCAGAAATAGGACACTCAATCTTCTTAACAAGTTGTTCCATTGTTTTGAAAATATTTTCAGAACGGCTCTCTGGTACCCCATTTATTTCCACGTTGCACTCACGCTGGTGCTGCTCCAATTGATTCAGTCGGCCGCCAAAGCCCTTTTCAAGCTCTGTTACCTTTGACTTTAGTTCATCGTTGCTTTTCTGAAGCTGAATGATAGCAATAGATAAAGGTAGAAAATGCTATCTTCTAAAGGTTAATGAAATATCTCGTAAAGTAATCGAGAACTAATGGCCATATTTGGGCACTACAGAGCACTTGAGAGGACTACAGTTTGGGAAGTTTTGAGCTGCGTACAAACAAATGGCCGGCTGTAGTGACGGACACTGCTAGATAGATAATGCAATGAGCGCACCGGGTGCTCTTCGGTTGACGAAAACTCATTGCTACTGAATTCCTTGTGAATTCTGATTTTCAATTACCGGTTTTGTATTTCATAGTAAAATGACAGTTTCCGTGCGGTTGAGTGCTCATCTCCTTTATGACGTCATTTCACATGCTCACTGAGCTTAGTGAATTCGAAACGAGTGATCGATGGCAATGAAGTGGCATTAACCGAACCACACTTTAACTCAACGGAATCAGGCCCCAGCACGCTGCCACGGGTCTGTGAACACCTGTCCCCCGGGAGCTGCTCTGCGCACTGCTGCAATACTTCTTGCTGTACCACTACTTTTGCACCATCTCACCACGGAACGTCTTCGCACGCGTGCCTCTAAGCTAAGTCCCAAGCCGAAGGACAATATCATACCCACGCCACCTCCTGTAACTCACTCCCTGAGTTTTTTGTTTTATCTCTCTGATTACACTGGTAGTTTACTATTTTAATCCTTCTTTTTTTGACCAATTTCAATTTTATCCTGTTTTTCAAAATTATTCGAAGCACTAATATGTCCCATAGTCTCTCATCATTCTAGTCCCCTCCTTTCAGAACAGCAGCATGGTTTTAAGAAGGGTCGCTCTGTCGAAACAAATTTGGTTGGTTTTGTCTCCGAATTGTCTCGACAAGTAGATAAGGGGAATCAAATCGATGCAGTGTACACCGATTTTAGCAGCGCGTTCGTCAAAGTGAGTCATTTCTTGTTAGTTAAGAAGCTGGAACTCATCGGTTTTCACGGGTCTTTTCTGAATTGGTTCCGGTCTTATCTCAACAAAAGGGAACAAATAGTTTTTGTTGATGGGTACGAATCAGAAACATATTATGCCGAGTCGGGTGTTCCGCGAGGATCACATCTTGGTCCTATCCTGTTTTCAATATTCATCGATGATATCACTACGCACATAAAGCATTGTAATTATAAACTATTCGCGGATGACCTTAAAATTTATAAATTAGTCAATGGTAACACGGATATTCATCTAATTCAGAGCGACATTAATCATATAAAACAATGGTGTGACTTAAACCAAATGCATCTTAATGTTCAAAAATGGAGGTTTTACCTCTTTGCGTTATATTATGACGTAACGCTTGGAGGCAAAATCAAAGCTTATCTAGAGTGAGATAGGTCTTACCTCTTTGCTCTACGCTATGACGTAATGCTCAGAAAAAAAGATCTATAACCATAGAAGAACGTTATATCCCTCAAGGAAGAACTGGCTGGTGGGATAAGACAAGATTATGAATTACCTTACTTTCAGTTAAACCTTAGTCTACGACTAATGGACCGTAGAGGTAAGGCGTTATCTTACAGTTTGCAAGATTGTGAATTACGCTTACCTCTATGTTAAGCCCACTAGAGGGTATGTCGTCGTCCTATGTCAGTGGTTTTGCCACTCTAGAGGAATAGCCGTAAAATGATCGATGAGGATTTATGCTTTTTAGGGCATAAAACCTCATGAACATGAGACATTAACCTGGCTATTGCATACGTTACGACGAACAAAAGTTAAAATTAAAGAATAGATATTATGATAGATATTATGTATATCAATACTCTTTGATTTTAAATTTAATGACAAGACACGAGGGTCTTTAAGATATGTTGAAGATCTGTTTATTCAAAATGACAGAATTACTCCAAGATATCTTTATAGATTAACCAGAGGGAAAACGCGAGGTTTACCTCTAGGTACTCTATTAATCAGAGACTATCTTGAATAAGCTATAGATAATCGAGGTAATCCATAGAATTATCCAAATCAGTCAAAGGAAATAAATTTTAAGACCAGACTCCTAAAGGTTAAAGAAAATGCTATCATTCAGCAATCAATTAAGGTAGAATGTCGATTCTACCATCATTTTTGAAATAGATGGTAGAATCGATATTAGCCTGTAGTTTTCAACACATTCTCTGTTATCACTCTTATGGATCGGTGTGATTATGGACGTTTTGAAAATGCGTGGGAAGGAACCAGAAGACAGACTTAAATTGCTATTCAATGCGGAAATGCATTGAATAGCATTCTTGGAACCATGCCACATGAACACCAATTATTTTTAGCTTATTAGTTTAGTTTTTTGGTTTAGGTGTATGTTTAATTGTTTATGTTGGTTTAGGTTTTTGCTTTTTAATATTTAAATGTAAAATTATATGTGTAAATTAATAAACTTAAAAAAAAATATGGGATACTTTTATCCCGGAAAAACGAAAGTTTCCTAACTGGAAAATGTTGATTACTCGCTATAAGGAACAGTTGCCATGGAAACGAAATAACAAGTCTGTCAAAAACATCAAGAGCGTTAGTGTTCTACTTTTGAATTGGTTTTTAATATCCTAGAAGAAAATAGGATGCTTTTTTCGCGATAAACTGTAGTCCGTGTGGACGAAGTCGTGGGCGGGAAAGCTATTTTGTAATATTGTTGAAAATGCGTAATACTCATATACAGAATGTATAGTTTGAACGGGACCTGGAAGGAGAGTACCCTCAATATTGAAGCTACCAAATTTTACTCAAAGGAATCATTCGCTTATTTTTTAAATTAGTAAATCTCTGTGGTAAAACTATATTCAAACTTTTTTGAGAAGTTGCTTAACTCACCGGAATCGAACCGGCACAAATGCAATATAATAGCATACCGCATTTTTATGGCACAGATTATTTGAAAGGATCACTGATAAGGATCAAATCTCTCTTGTAAACATTGACCTTAAAGAAAGACTTGAAAAACCTTGACCTTGAAGATCATGAAATCTATCATTGTTTAGGTCGTCCGGTTTAGGCTGTATGTTGTCTGTCAATAGGTATGTTATATTGGTATAGATTTTCATAGTTCAAAGTATTTATTGCAAGTAGGCAACATAATATCAAATAGCTACATACTATAACATTTTAACAAATCCCCGAAAACAAGTTCTTCTTGCTTTGACTGCCATCAAATGAGTCTTGACTTGAAAAAACACCGATTCCTGCTAGCAATATATGCTAGCCTGGTACTTTTTTGTTTTTGTGCATATAATCAAAAGCTATAAGAACAACTTTAGATATAAACAGGAATAAAAGATGTGGACAGTTTAACTCGTTTATTAAAATATTCGAACAAACGACTCTTTTCAATTTTGACCATTCGAGCAAACGTACCTTTCGCAATTTTGAACATTCGCAGAAACGACCTTTCGAGGATGTAAGCATTCGATGAATAGACTTCGAGGAATAGACATTCGAAAAAACGACATTCGCAATTTCGTACGTATCCCCAGTTAACGGTAGTTAATGTCACACCGCGGACGACTACGCGCGTCGACGCGCAGCACTGTGCGACACCTTGCTGCACGAAAACGGTGATTTGTATTCAAATACAAAATTGGGTGCAGAATTTAAAGAAAAAAAAATATATTTCTTCATCAGATGAGATACTGCACAACCATCCTTCATTAGAAAACTAGAAATGCTAACGCTGTGCTCACTGTATTCCATTTAAAACGAAAATGGCAGATGTCCAGAACGTTGTAGCGCAGAGCGTTGCAGCACCGCAGATCACGACAAACTGTGTGTGTGCCGGTGTGACATCCTACGCAACGCGCTGCGCTGCAACGCTCTGGTCGGCGATTCTCACGAAGTGATATAAATATCACAGTAGATAAATGTTGAAAAATCCATACAATTTTCTCTATATATCTACTCGTATTGTGATATTGTAGTATTTCGTTTTATGCTTAAGTACTTACGATTTTTTGGTGGAGCTATAATCTTATCAATTATCCTTCTATCTAACTCTTCTTGACCTCCAATTATACCTTTTGAGTGGATGGTAGTGTTTTAAAGCTGTATCTGTTACGATGATTGATTAATCTTAGGTTTCTGTTCAACTCTGTAAAAATATAATTTATGTTTACACAATATTATAACTTTAGAGTAAAAAATTGATTGTGAGATTATAGGAGTAGTTATCTGATGAATAATCCTTTATAACTCTTGTAAATGTCCTATAATCGGCCTCAAGTATTTTGCCACAATATAGTCTGACCTACTTTAGTAATGTATAATTTTTAACTAGAAATAGTATGAATATTGAATCAGAATTATCGAAATTATATATAACTACCTCCAGATATACTCTTAAATCACGTTACGTACCTCGGTATTATGTATTTTCATAGAACAACATATTACCTGTTCATACTATTAGTTTTTGTAGGTAAAATAATTTCCAAAATTGGTTACGTTCAGAGTCAGATTTTAGATAACTTGATATATGAGGTATTATTGTCTGTAATTCTTATCTTACCTTGTTAGTTTATTGCATAAATCCTGATTTACAAGTTAATTTGTTAAAATTCTTTTAATCATATATGTAGTCCTGAATTTTCTTATTCTTCAGAGTTTAATATTATTGTTGAAGGACGGCTACAGGCTGACAAAATTGCATTTTTAGTTTATTTCATTTTGACAGAAGTCATCAAATAGGCATCTGTTGTCAACTTTGTTCTCTTAAATTTTATAATTCGAATGTAAATCTTAACTGACCTCATTTAATTCTGTATCAAGTTACTGCTCATTGATAAATATGACTTTTATTACAAAGTTCCTTTTTCAAGCCTTTGAAAGTCTTCCTTTTAAATGAAAGCAGATTGGGGGTCAGAGTAGATCTAGACTTCTAGTAATGAAGTTATAAAAATAATATATAAAAAAAACATTTAAGATATTTTGACCTTTTCTAAAAATTCATGTTTATAGTGTTTTAATTAAATAAACAGAGTCAAAATTTTAAAAGTATTCATTTATTAAAGTGAAGAATTCACTAGTTAATGAACTATTCTCCGTAAACACATAGATTTTAGAAGACTTATCAGACTGCGACTCAACCACACTCCACCAGCTACAACGGCTTCGCCAGGGAGGTGACATCACCGTACCCTGAAGATCTTCGAAGGAGAGACGTCTACCGAACACCCAGACGGATTCAGTTCGAAGGGAGCTCGTCTGATCTGGTATGGGAGTTAAACTGCCTTCAGGCACCTGCTTCATCCCACAGATCTTCGAGAATTAAGACGACTCCAGGACCAATTCTACCACATCGTCAAAAATTGAAGTTGGAGACCGAAACTCCTCATCGGACCGTGAGCCTACTTCGAGTCAGTTGAGAACGAATTGCTGCCTTCCTCTCCGGGTTGCTGATCTCTTCTCTGGGTTGCTGAACTTCTCTCCGGGTTGCTGATCTCCTCTCCGAGTCGCCGTCCTCCTCACCGAGTTGCCAATCTCCTCCCCGAGTCGCCGTCCTCCTCACTGAGTTGCCGCCTTCCTCCCGAACAGTTCCTCTTACTAAGATAGAAAATTTACTTCACTAACATATTAATACTTGCCTATTTAAAATAATTAAATATAGGAAGCCTCCCCTTATAGGATAGGATCTGATAGGAAGGCTTTAGAGTCCAAATTCTTTAACCTTTAGGAGTCTGGTCTTAAAATTTATTTCCTTTGACTGATTTGGATAATTCTATGGATTACCTCAATTATCTATAGCTTATTCAAGATAGTCTCTGATTAATAGAGTACCTAGAGGTAAACCTCGCGTTTTCCCTCTGGTTAATCTATAAAGATATCTTGGAGTAATTCTGTCATTTTGAATAAACAGATCTTCAACATATCTTAAAGACCCTCGTGTCTTGTCATTAAATTTAAAATCAAAGAGTATTGATATACATAATATCTATCATAATATCTATTCTTTAATTTTAATTTTTGTTCGTCGTAACGTATGCAATAGCCAGGTTAATGTCTCATGTTCATGAGGTTTTATGCCCTAAAAAGTATAAATCCTCATCCATCATTTTACGGCTATTCCTCTAGAGTGGCAAAACCACTGACATAGGACAAAAGGACTTCATACCCTCTAGTGGGCTTAACATAGAGGTAAGCGTAATTCACAATCTTGCAAACTGTAAGATAACGCCTTACCTCTACGGTCCATTAGTCGTAGACTAAGGTTTAACTGAAAGTAAGGTAATTCATAATCTTGTCTTACCCCACCAGCCAGTTCTTCCTTGAGGGATATAACGTTCTTCTATGGTTATAGATCTTTTTTCTGAGCATTACGTCATAGCGTAGAGCAAAGAGGTAAGACCTATCTCACTCTAGATAAGCTCTGATTTTGCCTCCAAGCGTTACGTCATAATATAACGCAAAGAGGTAAAACCTCCTATCTACCTAATCGTTACGTCACCCAACGGCGTAACACGTAGATACTACCTTTAAACCCTGCGTTACACGACAATATTTATATAACTTCGTGAGAATTGCCCCCCTGCTATGCAACGCACAGGCATCCAGTTATACCCAACCCATGCTTAAAACGAGCGACGGCTGACGGCGGCGGCCACTCGACCGATATAATTTTCTCGACAACAAGTACACAGTTACAAGTAGAACCAAAATTTTTCAATCCCATTTTTTTACAGCAAAACAATGTCGGGTGAGTGTGAACGTGAGAAAATATTAAGAAACGGTGTTACGGTTAGGAAAGCAAATTCCTAGCCTTAATACTAGTGTGAAGGTTAGTCAATTTTCTTCGTAACCATCACACCAGTGTGACAGAGCAGTGTGAAGGTTAGTCGGTCGCGATTACTTTTGCCCCAACTTGTATATACCTAGGTACAATTAAATTTATCAGAGAATGATTTAAAACAAATATATATTTTTATATGGTGGTTTTATGCGTAATCTGTAGTGCTATTACCGATCATGGTTTCAATCAGATTGTCACCATCACGTGCACATAATGCAGCGCGTTAGGAATCGAAATTGCTAAGATATATTCTTTGTTGCATAATGAAACAAGACAGGTAATTGCCCTGCTATGCTCAATGGATTGACATGACATATGACATATTAATATTAGACATCTCTGACATTTTCTTTCTGGGGTGCGTACACTTATTATGCTCGAATCATCCGTGCAAACATCGCTCGATCATCCGAATCAGTGGGCGGGCCCGTTCACATAAACATTCGAGGACGCACGGATCACCCGCGCGTACACTCGAAATCGTTCACGGCGTCGTCCGGGCGTTCGCTTGGGTCATCTGAAAAATAGTAGTGGAGGGGAGGAATAGTACGAAACTGACACTTGACAGTTGTCAGTTGTATGTGGACGTCCAAAGTCGTTCACTATCTGCGGATGATCGAGCGATACTCGCACGGATAATTCGAGCGTGTAAGTGAACACAGCCAGTGAACCACATATAACTGTCAAGTGTCAGTTTCATACTATTCCTCCCCCCCCCCCTACTATTTTTCGGGTGACCCAGGCGAACGCCCGACGATGCTGTGAACGATTTCGAGTGATCGCGCGGGTAAGTGCGTCCAAAGAGTATACAAATACGAGTGCGTCCTCGAAAGTAGTAAGTGAACGCACCCCTGGTATGGACTATGGAACATGGAACACAAACAAATAGATGTAAATGAATTTATTTATTTTGTGTTTGTGCAAAAATATCTTGAAAATGCACCAAACAATGGAAGGAAAGATAATAGATAGCAAACTTTATTTTGGAGATTTACACCTAAACCGAAAGAGACTATTTCAAGACGCTTTAAAAAATGCCAAATGTGGTAAAGTGCTGTACATCATGTGTAATGAACTGGAAGAATTGCCTCAGCTTTCTCAAGAACTGAGTTCCACAAACAGGCATTATATGAAAATGATTAGTTTCATGTATGTAAACTCATTGGAAACACTCGTAGAGAGCTTAGCTACATTGCCTGATTGGCAAAGTGTCCCGTCTACTATAATCTTGGATGATTTGAGTGCATACTGTAACGAGAGTAGTTTGCACACTGCATGTGGTATAGTAGCATTGCTAATTGATTCTGCAATAAGTTGCAGTGAATCAAAACCTTGTGCTCTTTATGTTTCTCTAACAAAGGGAGCAGATAATGACAACTATTGCAATGTAATTAGAGAACTTTACTTTGGTTGATGAAAATAATCTATATGAAACTAGGTACTACCTACTTTTTAAACAGTAAGACGTGTGTGTTTTTCTATTGAAGAGTTAAACCAGGTATATCTGTGAGTTCAATAGGTTATTCAACTAGTTTGTTTCGTGGTTAAAGATCTATGATGAATAAAATGTTACAACTGATTTGTTTTAATTTACTTTGTTAATATCTTAATGCTCTAAGATTGATATCAATTATTTACCAACTCAATTATTTACAACAATTATTTATCTTTGAGTTCTCTGATTTAAGTGCCAATCATTTGAATCTGGTGAAAATTTAATATCACACAATTTCATTATTCTAAACAGTGTACCTATTAGTACCTATCTCGTAAAGCAAGCAATGGTGCCAAAGGATTATATACACATTACAAGAACAAAATGTCTTCATTTATTATAAGAACGGAGTGAAATGCTCTGCTCTCTGTGGCAGTGTTTCCGGTAAATTACCCAGGTGTGTTCAAGGTCTACTGGTCAAGTATCCTACACTTTCCACGGTAGCCAAGAAATTTTTCAAATCCACATCACTTTTCATAAAGTGAGATTGTGGTCAAATATTTTGCCTAGTAACTTAGACATTTGGGCCGCTCATGTTGAAGCAAAATTATCAAAAATGACAGTTAAAAATATGGTTTGATCACCGTTTGTCTTGAATATGACAGTTAAATTTGACATTAGAAAAGCAACTTCATCCAGTTACAGTTTAAGGTTGTTTTTCGTTCGGGTTGGGTAAGATCGTTATTGACAAAAATGGCACTCAAACCTGCCCAAAATGCCACTGCTTCAGCTCAAATGCAGGGATATATCAATTTGGATAGTGGTCAAAAGTTTACCTAATTTGGGCAGACTGACCACATAGGCAGAATTGATTTTACCAGTACTGGGTTTAACAATGAATAGTCAAATCCAGAATAAGACATTGTAAAAAGTGGTCTCACTTTACTTATAAATAAAATGAAATAACAAAAGTGAAATAAGTGGAGGTTATTTTATTTACACTTGATTATGAAGAAATACATAATTTAAATACAGTGGAATGGATTTCTAAGCCTGTCTTGTAGTGCAATTTAATCATCTCAGTTTCAATATAATATACAAAAGAAAGAAGACGAATACTGAGAAAAGAAATAAGTAAAATATGTAGTAGTTGTGATTTCCCTTGCCTAGTTTGAGTACCCTGCCCATTGTTTTGCCGAGAAAGCCAGAACTCTTGTCAACATCATCATCAAGTCCACGTAATAGTTTGTCTTGGAAGCGCACTTCATTGCCCAACTCTATTGAGATGTCTTTCAATGATGAAATTTTTCCACTAAGCTCATTTGCCATTCGATCATTATCATGCTCAAGTACTTCATCTGTAGTAGCCCTGGGCAGAGGCTGATAGTGATAGCCTTCTCGGGCTCGTCGCATGTTGCTTCGTCCTGCCGTTTTGAATAATTTTGATGTTCTCTCGTATTACTGAAAACCACTCAATTTTAGGGAACTGTTTAGTACGTAGAGAAGTAGATTTGAGTTTCTTGCGAAGCGAAAGCGAAGCTAGAGGCAATTTGACTGACTTCGCTAAGCACTTCAACAATAGCCACTTGCCACTTTGCAGAATGTGGCGTGGCGATGATTACACACACTATGCGCTACCACAGGACTTTGGACTACCTACTGAGAACTGAGATGAGAAGATTTTAGTTTATTTGTAGGTATTTTAATGTATGCAGTTAAAAAAGTTCTCTACATTTACTTTATTTTGTTTGACGTGGTTCAAAGAGGAATAACTACGTTCAGGGTTGCCAGATATTAGCTAACTCAATCGCCTAATTAACGTTTGAGTAGGCTAAGGCTCTGTCCGCACCGCGATATTTCACGGCGTGATCTTTTTTCCGCAATTCTGTAACACATTGAATCATACGAGAGGAGCCACACAGGCGGTTAAAAATTCGCGCGGAAAAAAAAACTGTGATTTGATGCAAATTGAACGCGATGCGGTGCGGATTTATTTCCGCGCGATTTTTTTGTACAGTATAAAGTATGGCTATGGCCGCACTGCGAAATAAAATTCGCGCGTTTCGCTCAGTCGTGCACCGGCGCTATTGGCAGGATGTCGCGTGCTTATTTTTCCGCCCGATCGGGGGCCGCATATGAGTTACCAGTTATTGATGACATTGATATAGTCAAATGCTTGTTGATGTTTTATGTAGAAAAATCTATTCATAGGTCTCAAGACATCTTTTGATAGGTCTGTCACGCTGCCGCCGCCGTAGTATCAGTTAAATAAAACTAACTAAATAGTTATAAAAATACGCCTACCCTGCCAAAAATGAACTTATGCCAATAAATTATATACTGTTGGAATGTGCTTATCAAGGCCTTCAATTTGATACCCATATAGTAAAATAAGACGAAAAAATATATATTTTGCATTTGAAAATGGAGCCATACTGCCGCCACATTGAGTTTTTTCAAAAAATATATAGCCTTTTTTTCTCGGGAGGATGTAAGGATTCTAACTAACCCATACATCTAAATCTGTTTAGGCATTTAAGTTATGGTGGAATAAAGAAACTCACATTTATACAAATATACAAACAAACATACATACAAACAAATTTAAAAACATATATATATATAAACATACATACATATAAATGTTCATACAAACATACATGAATCCTAAAAACATTACACTTCTATTTTTGGGCAGTCGTGTAAAATTAAAAAAATATAAAAAATAAGGCTCTTACGACTTTTTTATTTAATGAATGTCACTTTTATATATTATTTTCTTATTTTTCTTTTATTATTATTTTTCCTATCTCTTTTATTGCTTTGTCATCAGTTTGTGAGCTATCCTGAAAGTTACAGTAGACGTCTGTCTCAGCCGGGAACCGCATCAAACTGACCAAAATCGTGCGGAATTTTATTCGCATTGCGTACGAGATGTAATTGCGATCCCGGAATAAAATACGCGCGAATTAAAATCGCGCGGTGAAATATCGCGGTGCGGAAAGGGCCTAAATCGCCTATTTTTTTTTGTCAAGTAGTTATCCTAATTTGCCAAACATTTTAAGTTAAGTAGCCTAAATTTAGCCCAAATAAAAAAGAAACGTAAAAAAAACAACGTAAAGCAATCAAAATATATGTATTTTCAAAGTTAAGTGTATCAGATTCGCTCTGTCACTTTTTCGCTCGGCAGGGTTGTATCAAGATATAATATTTATACACTCTTTGGATATAAATAGGTACTTATACTAGTAATTATTTTGTGATATGATATGATTTAGATATTGTAACAGAATAAACAATTGTGTAATAATGTTTTTTTTTCTTATTAATTTTTTATTAATTAAATGTTGATAGTTCTATTAACTAAATACAATGACATTCTTATCAGAATAGACCTAGTACCTCATTAATTGATTATAATTTAATAGGTATTGCATTTTGATGAATAAAAGTTGCCTGTCTGAATTCCATGCTTAATAATGAATGAAAAAGAAATGGCTACCTACGTAATAAAATGACAGTATGTAGGTATTTTACGAGACTTGTCAGACCAAATGCTATGCAGTACATTCTAGGTTTCTTCTTGGTACTCATAATTATTAAGAAAATAATAAAATTTGACAAAAACTTTACGTAAGTAAGTACTTTATCGTAAGCACACGGCGCGCGACTCGTCGAGCGCATGCTTGGCACTCTACTGAATTCACCGCAATATTGCGGCTGCAAAGTGTAGGTATAATATTTGTACTAGGTGTGGAGTGCGACTGGCCTGGAATAACTTCGTGCACAAGTTCAACATCATCATCAGCGGGAGAACCCTCATTTCCACTAGAAGTGGTAGCGGAAATAGACGATCCAGCCGCGTCAATCAGTCTTCTTTTGTACAAAATTTACAATAACATACTTTTTCTTTTGATAACAACAACAACTTACGAAAGAAACAAACAAAAAAAACGCGCGGCCAGTTTGTACAAGTACAAGTAGTGAAGTTGCTTTTCGCTTTCTTGTTTTGATTTTGAACACAGTCACATCAGCGAGTTAGAAATATTGTTTTCTCGTTAGCATACGCGTTTGTCTATCTCACTCCTACAAATACTGGACGCAATAGAACGCAAGCAGCATGGAAGCAACTGCAGACGTGCATATATATATATTTTACTTTTCGTTACACTTATTTTAAGGAATTATCAAGAGATTATTCAATTAATTTGGGGTAATCCTCAAATAGCCTAAATCGCCCGTTATTTTTTCCTAGGTAGCCTAAATGACTGGTAGCCGATCGGATTTTTTGGTCGCCATATGACCCCCTGAGATAGCCTAAATTGCGATAGTTCGCCTAATCTGGCACCACTGACTACGTTTGCCTTTGACGTTTGTATGACTGTATATAATGACGTGACGTTTGTCAAATTTGGACAATTTTGTTTGGCTTCGCACTACTAGTGCATTTAACCAGTGTCAATAAAGTTTGATTAATGCGTAGATTAATGTAATGCAAGCCCTAGCACGTAGTATTTATATACTCTTTGGCCCTAGCCAGCAGTGGCCTCAAACCTACCGATATTTCGGTATTTCATACGATTTGGGCACTGTCCTACCGAAATACCGAAATCGATCAATTTTCTCAGGATTTCTGGGGTCCTGCCACCTAAGCCAAAATGACTTGTTGCAAACAAAATTCTATAGCAATATCGACTAACGCGCTGGCTGCTCTATGTACTAATCTGTCTTTCTGGCAGTGGATCAATTAGTGATGCTGCAAGCTGTAATGCGACATATCCATTATTTTTTCCTAGGTAGCCTAAATGACTGGTAGCCGATCGGATTTTTTGGTCGCCATATGACCCCCTGAGATAGCCTAAATTGCGATAGTTCGCCTAATCTGGCACCACTGACTACGTTTGCCTTTGACGTTTGTATGACTGTATATAATGACGTGACGTTTGTCAAATTTGGTCAATTTTGTTTGGCTTCGCACTACTAGTGCATTTAACCAGTGTCAATAAAGTTTGATTAATGCGTAGATTAATGTAATGCAAGCCCTAGCACGTAGTATTTATATACTCTTTGGCCCTAGCCAGCAGTGGCCTCAAACCTACCGATGTTTCGGTATTTCATACGATTTGGGCACTGTCCTACCGAAATCGATCAATTTTCTCAGGATTTCTGGGGTCCTGCCACCTAAGCCAAAATGACTTGTTGCAAACAAAATTCTATAGCAATATCGACTAACGCGCTGGCTGCTCTATGTACTAATCTGCCATTCTGGCAGTGGATCAATTAGTGATGCACAAATAAGGTTTGAAATAATCAACTATTGCTGTGAATTTTAATCAAAAATAAGCCATTGGCACAGTAAAAAATGCAAAACTAACTGCTACAATGGCCAAAAAATATTGGCACGATCCTAAAAAAGATTGATTTGTATTCTTACCTAATCCTACCTGTTCTGTAAGTAATTATTTTACTTCAAAATATATAGGTACCAATTTTCAACATATGTTAAAATTTTAATAATATTATATTGTATTTTTTCCTATATACCGATTTTATGTACAAATTTACCGATTTTTGAGGGCCGGCAGCCCGATTACAGAACTTGGTTACAATCGGATAGCCAGTCACGGTCAGTCACTTATTGGTTATATTCTCTTTGGTCAGTCAATTGTCGTTGGTAGCCGTCCGTAGACTATAGGGACTCGCCAGTAGGAAACAAACGAGTCCCTATATTACACGGCCAATATTACGCGACCAAATTATGTACAGCCAATAATACGCGACCAATATTACGTGGATTGGCGTCGTAATATCAGGGTGTACATTATTTGGTTGCGTATTATTGGCCGTGTAATATCACCCCGTGCTGATTTTGTACAGGCGATATTACGCAGCCAGGATTACGAAGCCAAAATATGTACATGTAATAACAGGGTGTGCATTATTGGCTGTGAAAAACGGGCCGGACACTTTTTGTACGGGCGATAATGTACAGCCAATATTACGTGTACATCACAGATTAAAATATAGAAATGACATAGTAAAAGCCTCGTTTGCACGTTCCAGTTTCCTTTTACCACAGATTATGAATCGCGATTGCTCCGGCGCTGCGGGAAGTGCTGCCCCTCCGCCCTTGCGTAACAAAGCACAGGTACCAGAGTGAGCTGGAGCGGCGGAACCTGGTCGCCGAAGGCGACCAAAAAGCCGAAGCTACTGAGGCGAACATAATACACGACCAAAATAATGTACGAACAGAATTGTACAGCCAATATTACACGGCCAGATATTACGTGTACATGGAATCGTAATATTTGGACGGCTAATACTGGCTGTGTATTATTGCCCGTACAAAATCGGTCCGGGTTGATAATGCACGGCCAGTATTACGCGACCAATATTACGTGCACAACTGGATACGTAATTTCAGCCCATGCCGATTTTATACGACCAATATTACACGGCCAATAATACGAAGCCAACCATAGACAAAGCTAGAATCACTCCTTGATGCCTCGTTTGTGTAGGCGAGTGTCAAGATGAAAAAAACTGTCACAGAACCGAATCGGCCAACCCCGACTCCACGTGGTCTTGTCTGCCAAACACTAGAGTGTTTTTAAAAAGCCGGAGGCGCGGAGGGAGTGCAGCCCCCGTCCGCTGTGACAAAGTGCAGGTACCAGGGTGAGCTGGAGCGGCGGAGGCTGGTCGCTGAAGGTGACCAAAAAGCCAAAGCTGCGGAGGCGAGCATTGGTACCTGTGCTTTGTTACGCAAGGGCGGAGGGGCAGCACTTCCCGCAGCGCCGGAGCAATTGCGATTCATAATCTGTGGTAAAAAGAAACTGGAACGTGCAAACGAGGCTTTGACCATGTCATTTTTATATTTTAATCTGTGATGTACACGTAATATTGGCTGTACATTATCGCCCGTACAAAAAGTGTACGGCCCGTATTACACAGCCAATAATGCACACCCTGTTATTAAATGTACATTTTTTGGCTTCGTATTATCGCCTGTACAAAATCAGCAAGGGGTGATATTACACGGCCAATATTACGCAACCAAATAATGTACACCCTGATATTACGACGCCAATCCACGTAATATTGGTTGCGTATTATTGGCTTTACATTATTTGGTCGCGTAATACTGGCCGTGTAATATAGGGACTCGAAGACACTCTCAAAGCGTATCTGTTTTTGCGACGCAGTTATGCAACCAACTACTGCAGCCCAATTACAGAACTTGGCTACAATCGGATTATCACTTTTTTCATAGCAATTTCGACTCTATCGCAAGGCATTAGTGATATCGATACTGACAATCCGATTGAAGCTAAGTTATGTAATCGGGCTGCTGGGCCCGTTCACATAAACGTTCGAGGACGCACGGATCACCCGCGCGTACACTCGAAATCGTTCACGGCGTCGTCCAGGCGTTCGCCTGGGTCATCCGAAAAATAGTAGTGGAGGGGAGGAATAGTATGAAACTGACACTTGACAGTTGTCAGTTGTATGTGGACGTCCAAAGTCGTTCACGATCTCCGGATGATCGAGCGATAATCGCACGGATGATTCGAGCGTGTAAGTGAAGACAGCCCAGATTGCTTCTGGGCGTCACCATTCCGCGGCCGCACAAACGAATTGATTAAAACGCCCTGATGGGCGGAGCGTCATTGTTGACAATAGGTGAAAAATTGTAACAATTTTGGTTTTTGATATTAATCGCGTAAATATCTAGACCTGTTTAATATTTTGTGTAGTTTTTCAACCAAGGAATTATTGGTTAGTGTATTTTACCTATTAAGTAGCTTTCTTTTCCAAGGAAAATATGAATGAGCCTCCTGACCCTGGGGGCGGTATGGATGTAACTAGGCCACCGTCTCCGGCTGCCTATACAATGGTGATGACTACTGAGCAGGTTGAGTCCTCATGTGCTCGAAGGCGCAGAGCGTTAAATAGAGAATGTATTAATCGTTCTCGTTCGGTATCACAATCTACGCTGCCAGGTGATGAAGTTGATCTCCAAGCAGGGCAGCGTACTCCTCCAACCTCCTTCTCTGATGCCTCAACGAATATAACAGCTACTTCTCCTCCCCTGCTTCACCAAGTCCCGGCTTCGTTATCCTCTACACCTGCAATAAAATCGCAAGATCTAGGTCAAGCTTTTACACCTGTAGGTCGCCACTTGTATATTCATACAGATCGCGGGCCTTTTACGGTTCATGTCCAAAGATCTCAAAGTTCTGCATCAGACGGTACAACATTACACCCAGTCACCTTCGGCCGTTTTTTGTTTAGCCGATACAGAGAGTTTCAAGGGATTATTGATGGTTCAATAAAAAGTATCGGGCGAAACAGAATATCCTTAGATTTTCATTCCGGAATCGACGCCAACAAATTCATAGAATCTCCGACTCTGTCTGCAAATAACTATAATGCCCTAATTCCTTCATACAATGTAACACGAATGGGATTAATACGAGGTATCCCAGCTGACATGTCCCCAGAGATGATAAAAGAAGAGATGAAGGTCCCTCCCAATTGTGGCTCGATTATAAAAGTCCGTCGACTAAATTATAAAGTTATAATCGATGGATCCGTGGCTTGGAAGCCGTCCCAAACGGTGGTTCTAACATTTGATGGCCAAATACTTCCAAATAGAGTGTTTCTTTGTTATAATTCGTTCCCAGTGGCATTGTATAACTTCCCAACTATTCAATGTTTCCAGTGCTGTCGGTATGGTCACACGAAAACTCAATGCCGTTCTAATCCAACATGCTATAAATGTGCGTCCACTCACCTTGGCGAGTCTTGCCGAGTAGAGGAGGACAATGCAATATGTATTTCATGTAAGGGTAACCATTTTGCCACGAATAACTCTTGCCCGGAGATGCAACGTCAAAAAAATATAAAAGTAGCTATGGGGCAAAAAGCAATTTCTTACTCGGAAGCTTCTAAATTGTTTTCTGTGTCAAAAGTGTCCTACGCCAACGTCGCTTCTTCTACGTCTCCTTCTCCCCCTTTTCCCTCCTTTCATATGATCAAAAATAATACTGTGGAACCTCAAAGAGTCGTATACAAAAAGAAGGTAATTCAGAAGCATCATGCCCCTACTTCGGCCGTCGCTAACGGTAACGGTTACGACAGAGTCGCTCATAATAATATAATTAGAGACGATCTATCAGAAGCAGCTCCTAATGGCTGCGCTCTTCAAGCTCAGGACAGAGTAAATATAGATAATCCCCCTCTTCAGTCATTCGTTGTTGATCTTCTTATGAAACTTATAAACTCTCTTCTTCCTTTATTAAACAGTGCTCCGTCTCTCTCTAACTTACCGTCCAACGTTGCCCCCACCTTAAGTTGCCTCTTATCTTTCTTACAAAATGGATCAAGTTTACAGGATTCTCCAATGGAACCCTAGAAGTATTATTAACAAAAAGTCCAATCTTATTTATCTAGCTAACCATCACAGTCTGGATATCTTGTCGGTCTCAGAAACTTGGCTTAGACCCGATTCCAAATTTAGGTTATCGGGTTTTGTTGATGTTAGAAGAGACCGTCAAGATGGTTTTAGTGGTGTTGCCCTTTTTATTAAAAATAAGGTGAAGGTTTCGAGGTGGTTGCTGTTCAGCTTAAGAATTCAACAGTTATCTCTCTATACATTCCTTTGCCTTCCAAATCTATAATTCGTAAACTTATTAATGTTTTAAATTCTCTTCCTAAGCTTCTTCTAGTTTTGGGTGATCTGAATTGTCATCACTCTGTATGGGGTTGTGGTTTGTCGGATTCACCTGGGATCTTTTTATTGGACTCCTTAGATCATCTTAATCTCTGTATTTTAAATGATGGTTCCCCGACTAGAAGATCTCGGCCAGATGAACACCCAAGTGCAGTGGACCTGTCCTTATGTTCTCCAGAACTTGCTTCACTTATGTCTTGGTGTGTCCTTCCTTCTACTTATGGCAGTGACCATTTTCCTATTCTTATAAATATTTTACAAAAATGTCCGCGTACTGCTTCTAGAAATCCTCCTCTTCTTAAATATGCCATAGACAATAATAGTTCAGGGTGGGCCAAATTTAATGAACTCACTGATATAAATTCTCCTAAATTACCTGTCATAAATTCTTACAATATAAGATCTTGTTCTGATGCGCTTGTGCACAGTTTGTTAGAGTGTGCTAATGGGTCTTTCCCTATTAAAAAACCTCATTCGAATAAAATTCCATCTCCTCCGTGGTGGGATAAAGACTGTACTGAAGCAATTAAATCTCGTAAGGTTGCTGAAGTCACCTTTTGTATGGCTATGACTAGTGAAAATTTCTCTGAATTAAATAAAGTAATCGCAAAATCTAAACGCCTCTTTCATAATAAGAAACGTGATAGCTGGAAAGTTTTTTGCACTAGCATTGGCCCCGACACTCCTACCTCTTTGATATGGAAGAAGATCCATAGGTATCGTCGTTCGTGGTGTCCTCCTTATCGAAGTTGTTGCCCATCCCAGGCTTGGGCTGACTCCTTCATGGACAAATTAGCCCCTCAATATTGCCCTCTTCCCTCAGAACTACCATCTCTTTCTAATCCTTCATCTATTGAAACTTTAGACCAACCGTTTTCTTTAAAAGAATTAGATATAGTTTTGAAATCAGTCAGAGACTCAGCCCCCGGTATGGATGGCATTCCGTATTCTTTTCTTTCGAAAGCTAACGTCCGCCTTCATATCTATTATTTATCTCTTGTTAATATTATTTTTGATTCTGGATATGTTCCAGTTACTTGGAAATCTCAATTCATAATCCCTATTCTTAAACCTGATAAAGATCCGGTAGATCCTAATTCTTACCGCCCTATTGCTCTCTCTTCAGTTTTGGCTAAACTTGCTGAACACTTAATAAAGAACCGCCTTGAGTGGTTCCTGGAAAGTCATGAGCTTCTTGCAAAGTCTCAGTATGGCTTTAGAAAGGGCAAAAGCACTATGGATAGCCTGGGTATATTTACTACCGATATAAGACTTGCCTTTACTCGCAATGAATCTGTTGTTGGTGCTTTCCTAGATATTTCTGCAGCCTATGATAATGTTCAGCTTCCCCTTCTCAAGAATAAGCTTAGTCGGTTGAAAATTCCAGTAAAGATAAGTAATTTTGTAATGAACCTTCTTTCAGAGAGATACATATTCCTCCACTGTAGTGACCCCTCGATTTCTTCAACTAGAACCATATGGCGGGGATTACCTCAAGGCTCTGTCCAAAGTCCTCTCCTTTATAACGTCTATACATATGATCTAGAATCCTCAATTGGTCTCTGCCGCATTCTTCAATATGCGGATGACATTCTTTTATATAGTACTCATCATAAAATTAATGATGCTAGTAACTGTATTTCCCTTTCCCTTAATTATTTAAATGTTTGGCTTCATAAAAATGGCTTGGATCTCTCGCCTTCTAAGAGTAATATCGTTATCTTTTCTCGTAAAAGAAATCTTCCTGATATAAACATTACTGTTAATGAGAGCAGAATTCCAGTTAAAGAGTCCGTAAAATTCCTCGGTCTCTTGTTGGACAATAAGTTGTCTGGACGTTTGCATTGTGAATATATTGCAAATAAGTGTGAGAGGAATCTAAACATTTTAAGGTGTCTGTCGGGAGTATGGTGGGGTGCTCATCCTTTTAATCTTAAACTTTTATATAACGCTATAATTCGTAGCGTTTTAGATTATGGTACTTTTCTGCTTGATCCTGCTTGCAGGGTTGGCTTAAGAAAACTTGATTTAATTCAGTCAAAGTCACTTCGGATTATCGCAGGTGCGATGAAGTCCTCTCCAATCAATGCACTCCAGGTGGAGTGTGTTGATCCTCCTCTCCATCTTCGCCGACAATTTCTTTCCAACAGATTCTTCTTTCGTTTTATTCAATTTTCTAATCATCCTCTTATACCCAAGCTTCAACTTTTCTATCAATACGTTTATACCTCCCGTTATTGGAGATGTAAACATCATCCTCTGTTGCTCAAAAGTTTCATAGTTTATAAATCCCTTAAAGACCCTACATACCGGTCTCCAAAACTCCCAATTTTTAATTTTGATTACGACATTGTTACCTTTCATCCGCAAATAATTTTAGAGTTTGATATCTGCAAAGGTGACCTTTATGCTGATGAGCATTTTCGAGAGATCTTGCACAGGGATTGGCTTGGTTGGCATACAATATTCACAGATGCCTCAAAATTATCGCCAGTTGGATGTGTTGGTTGTGGTGTTTTCCATTCTCAATTCGACATTGTCCAAAAAGTTAAGTGTCCTCCTGAGTCGTCAGTGTTCACCGGTGAATGTTTGGCTATACTTGAAGCGGTTAAATATGTCCTTCTCTTTAAACTTCGTCGTACTATTATCTTCTCAGATTCACGTAGTTCCCTCCAATCTTTGCTTTCTAATCCATTTTATTCTAAATTTCATCCAATCTTACTTCATATCAAAAAGTCTATTTCTGAATGTCTCCTTAAAGGCTTAGACGTAGTTCTTGCCTGGGTGCCTGGGCATGTTGGCCTCTCTGGTAATGAGCGTGTCGATAGAGTGGCCAAGGAAGCAGTTTCTTGTGGCGATAAGATTCCGTTTATAAATTATAGCCAGGACCTTATTTGCCTACCAAAAAAATATTTATTAAATTCTTGGTGTATAAACTGGAGATCTTCTAGCAAATACAAAGGTTCTGGTTTTGCTAGAATTCAGCCTGACATCCCTAGTAAACCATGGTTTGCACGGTGGCACTTCAGCAAGCTTTTTACATCTTCAATAATTCGTATGAGGCTGGGTCACTGTTGTATCCCTACTCATTTGCAAATGATTCATGTTAAAGATTCTTCAATATGTGAATGTGGTCTTGATGATGGAGATCTCAATCATATTTTCTTTTCATGTCCACTACTGAATCATTTCTCATTCTTTCAGTCTCTTATTTCACTAGAAGTTTCATTGCCAACTCATATAACAGAACTTTTATCATCCAATAGTCGTAATATTTATATGTCTTTAGTTCAATTCCTTTCATTAAATAATCTGAAACTTTAAGTATTTGTGTATATTGTAGTTTTATAAATTATAGTTCATATGTATATATATATATATATATATATATATTTAATTCATTTATGTATGTAGTTCTCCTATGTTTGTAAAATTCATTATATTAATCTGGTCTTGTTAACGTTTCTAAATTTCCTGTACTAGTAAATTATTTATAAACTTTTTGACGCGAAGCTACATGACTCTGGCAGAAATGTCAAAAAGACAATTGCCACAAATAAAAAAAAAAAAAAAAAAAAAACATTATTTCATTGCTGAAAGACCCCTGGCTAGGGGATAAGTAAGTTTCTTAAGTTTCTTATGTGTTTAAGTACTTAGGTTTGTACTAATTAAAGGGAGGAAGATAGGACGGCATGCTTTAATATCACTTATATAAAAACTGGACTAGATACAACTGCATTCCTGCTGCATCATGCTGCATTTGCATCAACAACAAAGATAGAGAGACAGCAGACTGTAGTGTGAATGAGAGTCACTGCTAACACGTCCCTAGACGTACATATGGCTGCCATCATATATTTTAAACTGGACAAAGAATTTGAAAACCCCAGACATTTGGATGAAATCAGGTTTTTTCCCCGGATGCCCTTGATAGTATTTAAAAATATAATATTTATTTAAATATATAACTCTCCTACTTGGGAACATAATCAATATCAATCATCATAATCAGTTAAGCATAATGATATAAACACATTTATATCCCATATAACTCCAATAACAATTAAATTATATCTATCATACTCTACTAAGAAAGTCAGGTAGGAACTTACCTAACAACAATATTAGGAACTCTCTTCTATTTGGCAACAAATTAAAAACAAATTATAAAAGAAAACCATCTTGATTGGTCACTACATATCTTATGTCATAGGTATATTATGGTTTGTGGTTACTAGTTAAAAATATTTAGACTCACAGGTCGGTAAACAAGTTATGAATTGAAATATGAACTACAAGTGATTGCCTGACTCGTGAGGACAACTTTCCTTTTAGCTTGAGTGGGAAACATTTTATTGTCCCTGCTCTACTTCTCCCACCAAACTTTGTGTTGCTGTTGTCCCTGGAAAATGCTATGCACAATTCTGTCAAATCATACGACAAATAGTATACATAATGAATTACCGGAATAATGAGCGAACAAAACTGCCAACACAATGCCCGCAATACTCTGAAATAATGGTTTAAAGAGATTAATATTCTTACAGTGGCTTGTGGTAATGTATTTTCAGAAGAACCTTAGTTAACAATTAAAATTATTATAAAAATACAAAAAAACCCCGACTGCAAACAAAATTATTGAATATGAGCTGACCACCCGCAAAAATCATCATCATATCAGCCCTGCTGAACATAGGCCTCCCCCAAAGAGCACCATGACGAGCGATCTTGTGCCACCGACTTCCTGCAATGGCTACAATGTCGTCGGTTCATTGTGTGGGGGGTCTCCCCACACTTCGCTTGCTTGTTCGTGGCCGCCATTCGAGAACCTTTATTCCCCAGCGGTTTTCGGTTCTGCGAACTATATGGCCTGCCCATTGCCACTTCAACTTGCAAACTCTGAGAGCTATGTCGGTTCTTAACCTTGGTTCTTCTACGGATTTCCTCATTTCGGATTCTATCACGTAGCGAAACACCGAGCATAGCTCTCTCCATTGAACGCTGGGCAACTCTGAGCTTGTGTATGAGACCAATAGTTGGCGACCACGTCTCAGTGCCGTATGTCATCACTGGCAACACGCACTGATTATAAACTTTCGTGTTGAGGCTCTGCAGTATCTGCGACAAGAATATATGGTGTAATTTCCCGAACGCTGCCCATCCGAGTTGGATTCGTCGGTTGACCTCTTTGTCGAAGTTGGATCTACGCAGTTGGATCGTCTGACCTAAGTAGACATAGTGATCAATAGCTTCGATAATATTGTTCCCAACATAAACCGGCATGGGTATAACATGGGCATCTGACATGATGTTTGTCTTACCCATGTTCATTTTAAGACCCACCTGTTGGGAAACAATATTGAGGTCACTGAGCATTGTGCTTAGGTCTACCAGGGTTTCTGCCATGATGACTATATCATCGGCAAATCGAAGGTGAGTGATGTATTCGCCATTGATGTTAACACCATATCCGTTCCAGTTCAGAAGCTTGCATATATTTTCCAGTGCAGAGGTGAACAGTTTCGTGTCCCTGTCTCACCCCTTTTTGCACCTGGATAGAATTCGTGCTCTGATCCTGAAGACGGACTGTCATGGTGGCCTTGCTGTACAAACACTTCAACACTTCGATGTACAGGTAGTCAAACTGGCACCGCTGTAATGACTGTAGCACTGCCCAGGTCTCGACTGAACCAAAGGCTTTCTCGTAATCCACAAACGCTAGACTTAGTGGCCAATCTAATCTGCCGGAGCGTATGGATGGGGCTGAAAGTCGTCAAACCTACGAGCGAGACGGTTTGTAACTACTCTCGAAAAAAACTTTAGACGTGGCTCAGCAGCGAAATGGGCCTATAATTCTTCAAGAGGGTTTTATCACCTTTCTTGAAGAACAAAACCACTATGCTCCTGTGCCACGCCTCTGGCGTAGTACCCTCGAGGATGACGGAGTTAAACAGCTTCTGAAGGATTTTAAGTACCGGTGTTCCACCCTCTTTCAGTAGCTCTGTCATTATTCCGTTATCCCCTGGTGCCATATCGCTCTTAAGCTGTTTGAGAGCCATTCTGATTTCGTATAGGCTGACGTCCGGTATATCTTCGGTATAATGTCGGGTCAAACGGGCTCTTGCATCTCTAGTCCTGCTAGGAGGACTACCCGATGAGGAGTATAATTGTCCATAGAACTTCTCGAGCTCACTCAATATCTCTAGCTTCGACGAAACAATGCTGCCACTGTCTGTTTTCAGCTTCGTCAACAGGCTTTGCCCTCTCAGACAGATCTCTTGCAAACACTTTGGAGCCCTTGTTCCGCTCTATTGCTTTCTTAATACAAGTAGTATTATAGGAACGCAAATCGTGTTGCATCGACTTGGAGATCTGTTTATTAAGCAAGCTGTAACGCAACATATCCACTGAAGACTGCAGCCTCATCTCGCCTCGCTCTGCCATACGTTTCAGTGTATGCTCAGAGAGTTTCTGTGTTCTATTTTTGCGGTGGGTCTTAAAGAACTCCGACCCAACCGCTTGAACAATTTCCACCAGCCCGTTGTTTAGTTTGTCCACTGTATCGCATTCGGTAAGGATTTGGAAGCGACATAGGAGCTCCAACTGAAAGCTCTTGGGATTTTGGATTTGGGCAGGACTTGGGCGAAGAGTAGATCCCATCAAACGAGACCTCTCCAGCTTTACGTTGATATTCAATGAGCCTCTTACCATGCGGTGATCACTGCCGGTCTTAACTCTGATTGATCACAGAGACATCAATGAATATATGCTTATTGGTCGTCAAAATGAAATCTATCTCGTGCTTATGAGCGTAGGGGTGCATCCACGTCCATTTCCTGGACGGGCGCTTCTTGAAAAAGGAGTTCATCATAAAGAGTCCCTCCTTCTCCATGAAGTAGACCAATCAAATTGTTCGGCAAAAATAGTTTAAGTAGGATTAGGTGTTCAACAATATTTTATTTTTAGTTATATATTTTTTTACTTGTTGTTTTTTGTGTTTTGTGATTATTTTGGACAATCTTTTTTTTTGGAATCATTTTCTCAATTTTTTATGTTTTTGTACTATCAGAATGCAAACCGTTTTAGATCTAAGACAACTGAATTTTATCTGAATTTATTAAATAATGATTATGATATTGTATCTTTAGTTGAGACTAATCTGATTCCTAGTGTTTTTGATGAAGAGTTGTTTGACGAGCGTTACAACGTATTTCGCAAAGACCGATGTCAGTCATCCGCCTCGGTAAAATCTGAAGGGGGCGGTGTATTGATAGCGTCAAACAACACATAAGTATAATTCGACAAAGATGCTGGGACAGTCCCTATGAAGATATTTGGCTTACTCCGGATAATAAGATTTTATTTAATATTTGTCTGTGTTATTTACCCCCCGTGTTTTCAGTTGTTGATATGAATTTGCTCAATATTAATTTGTTTCTTGAACACTTACAAGATATCGTTATAAATCACTCTAACATGGGCCCATTTTTGTTAATAGGTAACTTTAATGCTCCAAATATTGTCTGGAATAGGAGTGATGGCTGTTTTTGCTTGACTGCTGCCAAGTAGCTCCGGAAGTAAATCACTTGTGCTGCTGGAAACATTTGAGGACTACCCGATGAGGAGTATAATTGTCCATAGAACTTTTCGAGCTCACTCAATATCTCTGGCTTCGACGAAACGATGCTGCCACTGTCGGTTTTCAGCTTCGTCAACAGGCTTTGCCCTCTCAGACAGATCTCTTGCAAACACTTTGGAGCCCTTGTTCCGCTCTATTGCTTTCTTAATACAAGTAGTATTATAGGAACGTAAATCGTGTTGCATCGACTTGGAGATCTGTTTATTAAGCAAGCTGTAACGTGACATATCCACTGAAGACTGCAGCCTCATCTCGCCTCGCTCTGCCATAAGTTTCAGTGTATGCTCAGAGAGTTTCTGTGTTCTAGTTTTGCGGTGGGTCTTAAAGAACTCCGACCCAACCGCTTGAACAATTTCCACCAGCCCGTTGTTTAGTTCGTCCACTGTATCGCATTCGGTAAGGATTTGGAAGCGACTTTGGAGCTCCAACTGAAAGCTCTCGGGGTTTTGGATTTGGGCAGGACTTGGGCGAAGAGTAGATCCCATCAAACGAGACCTCTCCAGCTTTACGTTGATATTCAATGAGCCTCTTACCATGCGGTGATCACTGCCGGTCTTAACTCTGATTGATCACAGAGACATCATTGAATATATGCTTATTGGTCGCCAAAATGAAATCTATCTCGTGCTTATGAGCGTCGGGGTGCATCCACGTCCATTTCCTGGACGGGCGCTTCTTGAAAAAAGGAGTTCATCATAAAGAGTCCCTCCTTCTCCATGAAGTAGACCAATCAAATTGTTTGGCAAAAATAGTTTAAGTAGGATTAGGTGTTCAACAATATTTTATTTTTAGTTATATATTTTTTTACTTGTTGTTTTTTGTGTTTTGTGATTATTTTGGACAATCTTTTTTTTTTGAATCATTTTCTCAATTTTTTATGTTTTTGTACTATCAGAATGCAAACCGTTTTAGATCTAAGACAACTGAATTTTATCTGAATTTATTAAATAATGATTATGATATTGTATGTTTAGTTGAGACTAATCTGAATCCTAGTGTTTTTGATGAAGAGTTGTTTGACGAGCGTTACAACGTATTTCGCAAAGACCGATGTCAGTCATCCGCCTCGGTAAAATCTGAAGGGGGCGGTGTATTGATAGCGTCAAAAAACACATAAGTATAATTCGACAAAGATGCTGGGACAGTCCCTATGAAGATATTTGGCTTACTCCGGATAATAAGATTTTATTTAATATTTGTCTGTGTCATTTACCCCCGTGTTTTCAATTGTTGATATGAATTTGCTCAATATTAATTTGTTTCTTGAACACTTACAAGATATCGTTATAAATCACTCTAACATGGGCCCATTTTTGTTAATAGGTGACTTTAATGCTCCAAATATTGTCTGGAATAGGAGTGATGGCTGTTTTTGCTTGACTGCTGCCAAGTAGCTCCGGAGGTAAATCACTTGTGCTGCTGGAAACATTGTTTCTGTGTAATATGTCCCAATATAATCATATTCTAAATAACAACTGTCGTTTACTCGATCTTGTCTTATATGACCACACCAACATAGCAGTTAACAGCTGTGAACCGCTTAGCCGACTGGACATACATCATTCCGCGATTGCTATTGAAATTGAAACCCTGAAAGATCTCAGAACTATTTCCCATAATCCTTTTGCACAAAAACTTAACTTTCGCAAAAGCGATTATGATAATATAAAACAAGATTTAGATTCTATTGATTGGGAGCATCTTCTTGAGGCTTTAGATACCAAGTCTGCCTTTGACGCTTTTTATAATAAACTCAATGAAATTATAAAATCGCACACTCCCGTCTTGAGGACTAAGCCTTCACACTGGTTTAGTTTCTCTTTGATTAAATCCCTGGAAGAGAAACTTAAGTACCACAAATTATTTAAAATGTATGGTAACCCTAGAGATTATGATACTTTTCATATGTTTCGGAAAAGAAGTAAAAAGCTGATTGACGAATGCTATCGATCTTTCACAAACTCTGTCGAGGAAGGTTTGGAGGACAATTTAAAACTATTTTAGAAGTATGTTAGTGATAAAAAGTCTCAATCCCTCAATCCATGATATTCCAGGGCAATGTGGCTAACAATACACAAATGATTTGTGAATTGTTCGCTACATACTTTAATTCAGTGTATGAGGATGACTCAAGCTCTGATTTTATTCCAGACACTCATTCCAACTTAGCCATATCCATTGTTAATGTTTCGAGGGAAGAGATAATTAAAGCTTTTAACAAACTTGACCAAAATAAGGGAGCTGATGGTATACCCTCCTACTTTGTTAAACAGTGTGTTAAGGAAATCAGTGTACCCCTGTGCATTTTATTTAAAAAGTCACTTACCTCCGGTGTCTCTCCGGATTTGTGGAAGAGTGCATTTGTTATTCCAATACGTAAGTCTGGAGATAAATCTAAATGCGAGAACTATCGTCCGATCAGCATCTTATCTTGTATGGCCAAGCTTTTCGAGTCTCTCATCTACCCTTACATTTATAATCACGTAAAGCACTTAATTTCACCCAGTCAGCACGTTGTTGTTTCCGGCCGATCGACAGTTAGTAGCTTACTGGTATATAAGTAATATATTATGTTCAGCTTTAACAAACGACATCAAGTGGACGATATATATACTGATTTTTCTAAGGCATTTGATAAGGTAAATCATTCTATTTTAATTATGAAACTTTCTTCTGTATGTGGTATTCACGGCGATTTGCTGCGCTGGGTTAAATCTTACGTGACAAATCGCAGTCAAATGGTAGCTATTAAAGGATATTTCTCTGTACCCTCGCATACAACTTCTGGTATCCCGCAAGGATCACATCACATCTTGGCCCGTTACTTTTTACTAGGTATCTTTATAAATGATCTCATTCATCGTTTGCATAGTGACTGTCTTCTATATGCTGATGATCTTAAAATCTTTCGTACTATTGAGATTATTAGTGATTGCTTATATTGCAAAAGGATATTGAAGCTGTCAGTGACTGGTGTCAGAGTAACAAAATTTACCTTCACATAGGAAAATAAAGTAATAATAATAAAGTATTTATTCAGTTAAAGTTGATACATTTACAGTTTTGAAACTTATAATCATTAGGGCTAGGTAAAGGTATATTAAAAACAGCAGGGTATCTGCTGCCGAACTAGGCTTAACACCCGTGATTCAGCATACAGCGCCTTCCCCCGAGATTACTATATTAAAATCTAGCCTCCATATTATGGAACCTAATATTCAAAATATCTAAAATTTACTAAAATTAACAATATTAGTAAAGTTACAATTAAATTAAATTTAATGTGTTTATGATCCTCTCTATTTATATGGTGTATATGAATGTGTGAGTGTGAGAGGGTGTCAGTAGTGTGCAAAGCTTTGTTATTTAAAAATGAGTATAATTGGTTTACAAAATAAATTATTTTATTATTTTAAGTAGATCCTCGGTTTGATCATAATTAAGTGATTTCAGCCATGAAGTGACTTTAAATTTTACCTCAGTTTTTGTCAATGGATATATAACCAGAGTTTTGTTTATTTTATTGTAAAGAAATGGACCCAAAAAAAGTATGAACCTTTTTATGAATGAAGTTTGCATTTGTTGAGGCTGGGGACAAACATTGTACTTTCGTCGTTTTGTTTGAGTTTTTGAGTCATATATTAGATTTGAGTGTTGCCTCAAAATCAAGCTGAGAATGGAAAGTTGACGAACGGAGAGAACATCACATGACTGATACAAAAGCGAAGTAGGGAACAAAAATGGTCGACCAGTACTAACTTTCAACACAGCGCGCTGGGAGATCTCTAGAGGAAGTAAATTTGTTTTGGGTGCCCCTCCCCAGGTTGATATACAATATGTAATAAGGGATTGGCAGAGAGCTAAATATATTTGTCGTACCAGGTCTGGTTTTGCTATGAATCTAAGCTTTTTGAAGATGTAAATAATTTTACGAATTCGTACATTCAGAATGTGCTGTTTGAAATTCAAATTGTTATCAATAATTATTCCTAAATATCTAATTGAGAGAGTGGATTCTAAGACATCACAGGAGCAACATAGAGTATTGGTCGAAAAGCATAAATTAGAATGAGCAAAAATCTTCAAATCATTATTTCGAGTAATATTACGAATGGAGAAGGTTACATATTTAGTCTTGTCTGTATTCAATGACAATATATTTTTATGTAGCCATCTCGTTACTTTGTTGAAACCAGTTTGGGCAGCATCATAAACTTCATTCCATGTATCCGCAGCAAACGTTAACACAGTATCATCCGCATAGGAAATTAGTACACCCTTTTGAGGTTTAAGTAGACACAGATTATTTATATAAATTAAAAAGAGAGTGGGGCCCAGAATACTGCCCTGCGGTACGCCATGTGTGACTGGGAGTCCACTACTTGTGTGTTCTCCGATTTTAACAGATTGGAACCTATCTGTCAGATAACTTCTAAATAAAGCAAGTTGAATTCCCCTTATTCCCATTTCCTCAAGCTTGTTAATTAGAATAGGTATAGAGACCGTATCAAAAGCTTTAGCCAAGTCTAGAAATATAGAAAGGTATTTTTTTCCTTTGTCCAGGCTTTGTGATATAAAGCTAGATAGGTCTTGGACAGCATCGTCAGTGGACTTACCTCTTCGAAAACCAAATTGTTGGTTCGATAAAATATTGTTTTTCTCTAAATAGTTAATTAATCTAGTATTGACTATCCGCTTTAATAATTTTGAAATGGAAGGAAGAATGGAAATGGGTCTGTAGTTAATGATACGATCTCTATCACCACTTTTATAAATAGGAAGGATGAGAGATCTTTTGAGGTCATTGGGAAAAATACCCAAATCAAGGCTCATATTAAAAATATATGTCAGAGGAGGCACGATAAAACCACGAAGTTCTTTAAGAAATTTGTTAGAAATCCCATCCCACCCAATAGAGCACTCATTTTTTAAAGCCAAAATTAGTCTCTCAACCTCCCCTTCATCAGTGCTTAGAACAACAAACGAATCTGACTTAGAAACTGATGAATTGTGTTTTCTATTCTCACTGCAAGGATCAAATGCAATACTTTCAGCTAATTTTTTTCCAACATTTATAAAATAATCATTGATTTTATTTACAGAAGAAGTAGGAGAATTGCAGAGAGACAACAACTCTTTAGGATAGTCATTTACCTTCTGCGTACCCGATATGTCCTTTATTGCCGACCATATCTTTTTACTGTTGTTCCCAGCTCTATCTAATTTATCTTTTTCGTAAGCTCTTTTAACTTTCTTTAACAGCTTATTGCAAAAGTTTCTATAACGAGTATGTGTTACTCTTAAGATAGCATTATTTGGAGAGCTCCTGGATTTTTTATGTAGTTTGTCTCTATTTTGAATACATTTAAGTAGTCCTGCAGTGATCCATAGCTTGATTATTCTTTTGCGTCTTGGAAGAGTAATGATTGTTGAGTTATTATTAATTGCCGTTTGTAGTGCTTTAATTAAATAAGACAATGCAAAGTTTGGATCAACGGATTCGTAAATAGGGCTAAGATCTATGTTTGATACATTTTCAAGTTATTGTGATTGATTTTAGAACAAGTCATTTTTGCGTAATTTGGATAATTTTCTGTTCCAAACAAAATAAAGTGGGTCTGTGATCAGTTAATAATGTATGTGGTACTAATGTAATTGCAGAGAAATCAGTTTTTAATATGACATGATCTAAACAGGTGCCACTTGCTTCTCGGGTAACAAAATAATGTGCTGGTAAAAGTCCATGGAATGCTACTAAATTAAGATATCGGTTGGAGTTTTCATCGCATTTTCCCACATTTATGGGGATGTTTATATCACCGGCAATGATCAGATTTTTCACTGTAGATAAAGTTGTAAGAACCTTGTCAAGCGAAAATAAAAATTTGTCAATATTTTTAAAAGATGGTGATCGGTATATCGCAATGATAGCAGTGCTCGAATCGAGTTTAATTACGATACAGTTTCCTTCATCAAACTTTGGTTCCATAAATATAAAATTAAGTTGCTGCCTTACATAGACAACTACGCCATCATTCTGGTTACTATTCGATTTTGTACAAACAGAACTGTAGCCATCTAATAAAGGTATCACAGACACACATGTAAGCCAGCACTCTGACAAAATGAGGACGTCACAGTAAAAATTAAGCCTTGACATTAAAATTTCAAAACCAGGTATATTACATCCAATACTTCGTATATTTTGGGCCAAAATAGTAAGTCTCTTATTAGACGCAGGTAAAAAAAGAATGCAGTCCTCCAGATCACATTCAAAAGCTTTAGAAACCGCCAAGTTTTCAATGTCTAGAGACAATTCACTAACGTTATCAAACACTGAAATGATAAAAATGGATTGATCGTATGTATTGTTCGTCAGACTACATTATAAAAATTACGCTTTTTCCATCTATAATAAGCACAGCAGGGAACAGCATTGCAAGAAATATGTTTTTGTATCTTCCCTTTTGCGGAATATTGTTCGTGAGTAAGTGTGTATATTGCGAGTGAGTAATACAATAAATGTATTTAGAAGTATTTGAAAGTAATTTAACGTTTACATATAGATCTAGTAAAATTGAATTATAAAAATAATAATGTAGCAAACAAAATAATAATATTAAAATAGAAAGTCGCATGACGCCTAGTCAGTTGAGTTTCCGTAGGTTGTCTAAATCTGCCTCACAATCTATTCTAACCTGGGACAAACTCTCTTCTTTCCGCAAGTAGACCACTCCACGCGAGGTCCAGCAGTATTTATATCCTGAAATCTTCTGGAAGTTGCGTGCCATAAAGAAAATCTTTTGCATTTTTGAAGTCAGAGTTTCAGACACAAAAATAGGTTTGATAGGTATTTTAAAGTAGAGATGTGAAGTATTAAGTTTCTCTACCTTAGGCTTATTTTTATTGAAACTCTTGACGGCTGTCAGTAACTTCTCCTTCATTAAATTGGTAGTGAATTCTGTAACAATGGGTCTTTGGGAAGAGTCAGTAGCATGCGTTCTATAAACATCCTTTATATCTGAGGTCTGGATGTTCACATTAACGGACTTTCCCAGGATTTTCACGATTTCACAGAGGTCGTTCTTGGACTCAAATTTTTGATCAGACTTAGGGATATTCCTTATTTCAATACCTGACGATCTTGTCCATCTTTCTGTCTTTTCAAGCCTTTCTTCCAGTTGAAGAATGAACCTATTCTTATACTTCACCTCTTTTTCCAATTTTTGGATTCTGTTAATAAAATCGTCATTTTTTTTAGATAGAAGCTCAACGGTCCTCGTCAATTCTGTGTTTTGATCTTTCATAGAACACACGACCGTCATTAGTTCATCAAACTTCTTATCCTGTTTTTTTGATAAAGCCTCAAGTGACTCCTGAATGGTAGGAGGGGCGCTATTTTCTTTGCCATCAAACTTCCTTTTTTTTCTTGTTATTTGCAATGCGCAAATCGGGTTCTGAATCCGCGTGCACCAGCATGCTGCCGGTTAGTGTCACGCGTGGAACGGCGCCCACAGCGGTGGCAGCACTCTGGTCGGACGTTGTCTCGGAAGGTTGTAGTGACGTCATTGCGGGGGTATCGGGTGGTGTGCGATTAATAGGCATGGTACCAGGCAAACAACGGACAAAGGAAGTGGTTTAGTTTCTAGCGAACTTCAGGTAACAAACAATCAATCCAAAAATGTAATCAAAATAGTCACAAAATTTTAAAACCAGTTGATCGCTAAAGTACTAGGAGCTCATAACTTCGTAAGATGTGGGTTGAAACTGACCGGTAGGTAGAGATCGTAGGTCGAGGGCGGAGCTATCACTTGATTGGCCGCTGACTACAAATATGGCGGCGTCTGCGCTGGTAGGCGGGGCTTGTGGATTCCAAGATGGCGCCACACCCGCGTCAGTAGATAGTAGCGTCACAGCTCTTCAGTGCTTATGCGCTCCTATTTTTGTTACGGATTTGTTTTCAAAATTTTTTTTTTTATTTATTCCGTGTAAAACAAACTTGACACTAATTCTATACACGTCAACTCGGTTCTGAGGTCCAGGAGGGAGAGGATAAAATGCTTTGTTATGTCGTTTTCTTCTAAACAGACAAAATTTATATTTGATTACAGAATAGTAAACTCAATACTTGAACATAGAGATGTAGCGAGAGATTAAGGTGTTTACTTTGATTCGATTTGCTCTCATTTCGCCCTCACTATGATCACATACTTAGTAGAGGTAATCAGTTGCTTGGTTTTTTGTTGAGAATCACAAAATCTTTTACTAAACCGAGGAGTATTATATATCTTTACCAGAGCTTGATTAGATCTGTCGCTGAATACGGCTCCGTTGTTTGGTCTCCTACTACACAACTCACATGGATAGTGTCGAACGAATCCAGCGACGTTGTATGACTGCTGTCTGCCGTCGATTTGGTTTGGTATGGTTCGTAAAATTCATTGCTACCATTCACGTATTCGACACTTCAAACTAAGTCCTCTTTCTACAAGAAGACAAGCGACTGAGCTACTTTACCTACATAAAATTATTCATTCAACTTTTGACTGTCCATACTTGTTAGGCTTGATCAACTTTAATGCCAAAATCCGAAGTAGGGTTCCTCGAATTTTCAATATGGCCGCTTATAAAACAATATCTCCCACAACGGCCCCATACCTCGTATGTGTCGGTCGTATAATAATCTACTGCGCGGTAACGCTCGTAATGAACACTCAAATGATTATACCATGAAATTAAATGATCTTGATATACTTATTCAGTTTTAGTCTCAACCGTTTCAGAAGTGCCATTTATAAACACATTTCGTAATGCACTACAATTTTATGTATTGTGGTGTACTGTATCTTAACACTGCCATGATGTATCTAACAACTTATTCACAGTTAGGTATTTCTTTATTGTAATTCAACAGCTTACGTTTTTGGGTGGCGATAGTGACGGATGTACATGGTTATAATACACCTATCATTGCAGGTAGAAGGCAATTAAGGGAACTTGCAGTCCGCTCGCCTATACAATGCATTTAAAATACCTACCTATATTGTGGATTAGTGCTTGCAACTTTAGCTATAAGTATTAATATTTATAGCAACTTCGCTGTTTTTTTTTATTGATGGCGTGTGCACATATTTATTGGATTATGGAATCGACCGCATAATTTACCATTTTATTCTCATATGTTATATTTCTTTAATCTGTTTTGTGCACCTAATAAATAAATAAATCGCTGACCCCTTTGGTTCCGCTGTCCAAATCCAAACTGCCCCACTCTCAGTTCATCACCATTCCTCATGCCCAGCCGTGCGTTGAAGTCCCCCATCACCACTGTGTGAAGTGTGTTTTCGGGACATGCATGGCATTAGAAATGTCGTCATACATAGCCACCACTTCATCGTCCGGGCGCTTCGAGTGTGGGGTGTACACCTGTATGACCTTCAACGAATACCGTTCGGTAATTCTGAGTATTAGGTATACCACCCTGCTCGAAACGCTTTCGATCTTCACAATGTTGTTGACGAGGGACTTGTGGACGAGAAACCCGACACCATGTTGGGACTGCTGGTCGCCCTCCCGGTAATAGAGTAAGTTGCCGGAATTGAGGGTCATCGTATCCTCTCCCTCTCTTCGGACTTCTGATAACCCTATAATACCCCAGCGCAGCTTCATACTACTTCTTCCAACTCTATCAACTTCTCATCGGTCCTCAAGGTGCGTGCGTTATAAGTTGCCAGGTCCAGAGATCGTGGGGGTTGGTAGCTGGGTCTCTGCCGGGGATTCTTAGCACCCCCTGCTCCGCCGTTACCATGGCTGCTACCGGTGCCAGGAATAACGGAGCTGCCGGCGACTGGGGGCCGTCTTTGCGGTGTGTCTATCATATTGGGGGGTTCGCCATAGTCACCACGCTTGGCAGGCGGATTGGTGACCGCAGTGTTACAAATATGTGCTCGGAGGACGCTGCTGCCCATCTTCCGGTGTGTATTCCCTTAGTCGGCTCTTACGACATCCAAGGGATGATTGGGAAGGGTCTTATTCTAAGCCGAGACCACCACGGCAAAAATCTGTTTCTTTTTTACTTACCTACATATTTTACTTCACTTTAATAATTGCAATTGCAATATTAGACTATAGTAATTACATTAACTTGAATAATCTAATATTTGGAATTTTGTAAGAGACTGAAAAGAAAATTGCTACTGTTTATTATAAGAATTATATATTTTTGAAATGGTCTTTTACTGACCTGTATTTTGATACCTCACTCAATAGGTTTCGGTAATTTTTTGTTACATCTGAAATACAATACAGCTGTAAGTTGCCATAATGGTTTCCTTGACACTTCATATATCCTATAGCACTCTCGTGATCAAGACGAATCCAGTGATACCTTATTTATCAAAATCCATCAAGCCGTTTAGGCTCTAGGACGCGCCTAAGAAACTTACAAACATACATACAACCCAAACACACAACCCTCAATCGGGTAAAAATATAGAAGTAATCACTTGTTATTATCATGGAGCTTCGTTCGAGACAATAGGCCATGCATTTTGTCAGCTTTTTTTAATGTGACCGCAGTGTTGTAAACTGATGAGTATAATCGGCCACTATGTCTAGCGTTTGTGGACTACGAGAAAGTTATTGATTCAGTTGAGACCGGGCAGTGCTACAGTCATTACAGCGGTGCCAGATTGACTACCAGTAAATACATCGAAGTGTTGAAGTGTTTGTATAGCAAGGCCACCATGACGTCTCCAAGATCGGAGCACAAATTCTATCGAACTACAAAAAGGGGTGAGACAAGGAGACGATAATGTCAAATGCCCTAAAAAAAACTACTTAGGTCAGATGATCCAACTGGGTAGATCCAACTTCGACAAAGCGGTCAACCGACGAATCCAACTCGGATGGGCAGCGTTCGAGAAATTACGCCATATCTTCTCGTCACAGATACCGCAGAGCCTCAAGACGAAAGTTTATAATGAGTGCGTATGGCCAGTACGGCACTAAGACGTGGTCGCTAACTATTGGTCTGATACACAAGTGTAGGGAATCCCTCCACTTGTTAGCTGGTAGATTGAGCTCTGCAGCCTATGCAGTACGTAAAATTAGACAGTTTACCGATATAGCTACTGCAAGATTAGTATATTTTAGTTACTTTCACAGTATTATGTCATATGGCATTTTGCTGTGGGGTAAGGCCGCGGAAATTCAATCAATATTTGTGCTACAGAAGATAGCAATTCGTTCCATTTACAATATGAAATCCCGAGATTCTCTTAGGGAACGTTTTAAAGAGATCAATATTCTTACAGTGGCTTGTCAATATATATATGAAAATATAATGTATGTTCGGAAGAATATCAATACCTTTGTTAAAAATAGGGATGTTCATAATTTTAATACTAGAAATAAAAATAAACTAAAAGTCTGGATTTCGGTTAAAGAAAGTTAGTGGTTCATATATGGGGAACTGTATACGATTTTTTAATAAGTTACCTGACGGCATTGATCAATTACCAATGCATAGGTTTAAAACTTTTGTTAAAGTAAATCTCATAAAGAAAGCGTATTACAATGTAAATGATTATATTAATGACAGAAATGCATGGCCTGATGTCTCCAAGCTCCATGATAATAATAAGTGATCTCATGGTATCTCAAACATACCATGAGATCACGTTGTTTTATGCAACTTAATTATCGAGTTAGAAGTTATTACCTTATTTTTGTCCAGAATGATTGTTTGATGTTTGTGGGATATCTCATTGTCACTTTTACCTTTTATATTTGTAGTTTACATGTTTTGTTATAATTATGACATTTGAAAAAATATAAAGAATGAACAAATATGGAGAAAATACATCCCCGTAGAGTTTCTTGGTGCTCTCTTCTCTAACGGGCGTATTTCCGAAGCACCGGTAGAGTCAGAAGGGTATTTCCTTTCCAGTGTGAGATTTAACTCTGTTGGCACATGAAAGGGAAATTTCCTTTTCAAACTCAAAGAATACTTAGTTTATCTAAATTTGGATTGATTTGATCTTTTTATAATATTTTATGTATATCTCTTTGTTCGGGAGATGTTAACTTTGACTTGTAAAAGTGCTATTATTTTTGCCTATTTACAATAAAATACTTTGACTTTGACACTTTGGATGGACGACATTGTAGCCATCGCAGGAAATCGGTGGGATGGAGGCGGCGTTCATCGTGGCGCTCTTTGGGGGAGGCCTATGTTCAGCAGTGGACTTCTAAAGGCTGAAATGATGTATTTCTGTATTTATGTTTGTTTAGGTCAAATCTTGCAAGCTGAATTGGAACCACTTCCTCTTATCATGGAGTTGAATTTTTGCATGTTGGTTCAGTCCCGATGACAATGCATTTTTTATGGTTAGCATGACCTGATTCGACATCCAGGAACAGATCCAGATAAAGGAACTCTTCAATAGTGAACGAATATCACGAAATTTTGTGTACACATTCTATCATGATAGCCGGTTTGAAATTTCACCATCACATGGCTGCAGCACTTCGGGTTGGCTCCTGACTTGGGATCTGATCTGATCTTGGGATCGCAGGTCCTCTACGGTTAACAGCATACACACATTTTTTTCGTACTCATTATATTATGATAGCCGGTTTGAAGTTTTACTATAACATGGTTGCTGCTCTCTGGGTTGGCTCCTGATTAGAGAACTCCTCAACGGTTAACAGAATAGATACGAAATGTTGTATACGCATTTAATTTTAATAGCCCGTTCTAAGTTTCGTCATGACCTGCATAAAAGGATTTTTTTAATGTTTTTAAATTATATATAATATTTGTTTATAACATCAATAGAATAACACAATGTAACTCTTCTCCATATGTAGTGGTCGGTACTGGAAGCGTCAAATGGTCGACCGAGGTTATGGCTGGTACACGAATCTTACTTATGAACGGATGCTGCTTATGGGGACTGGTCCAGCCTAGTTTCTTAATAGTCTATTGAATTTCATTAATTTTTGTCCCAGTTTGATGATTGTGGGACATCTCATTGGCTCTTTTATCTTTTGTATTTGGCATTGACATGTGTATTCATTACTGACATTAAAAAATATATGTATCTATACAAATAATAAAACAATAAGAACGAAAATGTCTGTACAATGAAGATAATTAAAAAAAAAACTAAATGGTGTCTAGGGTACCTATTTAAAATAAGATAAAGAAGTTTTTTTTTTAAATCGTGTCTTTCTGTTTGTTTGTTTGTTAGTTTATTTGTATGTTTGTTCGCGAATCTCGTAAAAACTACTGGACCGATTGCATTGCGGTTTTCACTGTTGGATAGCTTAGAGTTTGACTTAAAAACTAGGGTACTTGGTATCTCAATCCTATGCTCAGACCAAATCTCAGACCAAATATTACTAAAGTATAGACCGCGGATATAGCCGCACTGCCTCAGTGCGCATCGTAGGCAGATGTGCTAAAGCTACGGACATCGATGTATAGATCACGAGTACGGATGCCTAGGCCCTATTTCATAAAGCGACAAATCATAATAAACCTACAAATGTCAGTTGAATACGCCAACCTTGCGTTTCATATAACAGAAATATACGACATTTCGATAGTTTGACTGACAATTGTCGGTTCGATTGACATAATTTGTCAGTGTACTATAGTTTTATGAAATAGGGCCCTGCAAGCGCTCGCGCGCATGTCAATAAAGGCGGCGACTCGTCACGCACGACCGCGACATGGAAACGACGGGCACGGCGCCTGCCTATTACTGGCTTATAGAAATACAAAAACCTCACAGTTTCCTTTAGTAATCATATTATTAATTCGATAGTTACTCTCTCTGTACAAGCAGATAGCGGATTCTGTTTGTTACCTTTTCACGACAAAATGACTGAGCCGATCTTGATAAAATTTGGTATAAATATATCGGAAAACATGAGGAAGAGCATTATTAAAAATCATGCGCCACGCCACGAGTGAAGCGGTGGGCGGGGCAGTGAGACGCGACTTGATATTTTTATTTAGTTAATTAAATAATTATTAACACAAATTTTCATGAATTAAGTTAATTTTGAAACATTTCAGACGTGCTCTAATTGTCCTGGACCTAACAATGTTGAGTTCTGGTACTAAAATTGGCCAAAAGCTTGATAATCCTCAGACCACACAAATGATTAATCCTATTGCCTCGCTCTGTGAGAATCAAGAGGAGTAAGTAGATAGCTTAAACTTTAATAATTATAATTACTTTTATCGTTTCCTGCTAACCACTGAGCAAAGGTCTTCTTCCAACTACTGTATTTTTTTGCCCCTTTTGTGTTATATTTTAACATACACTCTTAAAATCACTCTTTATTTTTTTTCCTGTCGATTGACACTAGTTTCATTTATGGACAAGAAATCGAATTTATTTATCCTCACAAATTTTTTGGATGATCTTCATGTGTATTATAGTGTCTGAATAAAATGTCTGTGCCATACAGACAAACGGTCAGACGGACAGACATGACGAAACTATGGACTCCCTTGTTTGAGTACGGAACACTAAAAAGAAGAATTCTTCACAGCCTAATTCAAGAGTGAAGAAATCAAGATATGCTGATCCGCTCGTACAACCCTCACGTATCATTTATCTAATCTGCGTCACGCACACATTTACGCCATGTTATGCCGATCGGCCGCCACATCGCACAAGACCTCCGTGTTAGTCGTTTTAATTTTGTCAAGTTTTCACAAAAAATAAATCAAGACTGTCTTTCGTACTAATGAAATTATCAAGCATAGAGTATAATCACAGACACTTACGCCTGTTGCTATGCTTCTCTCTTGAGTTTGGCGAGAAATCCTTAGCTTAGTTAGACTATAGTTTTTCTATTATCATTGGCTCGGATCCTTAAACAGTTTCTTTGCTTTCAGGTGGGTGATAAAAGCTCGTGTCGAGAGCAAGTCCAAAATAAATGAATGGAGAAATCCCTTCAGTGCAGGCCAGTGGTTCAGCATTCACCTTTGTGACGATAGCGGACGGATCAGAGCTGTGGCTTTCAAAGAAAACTGTGAGAGATTCTACGACACGTTTGAGGTATGGATGAAAACCATGATTTGTTAATAACAATTATGCAAATGCAAAATACTAGGTACGTCTCTAATGGCAGGTTCCTTTATCTTAAAACGAACCGTTTTCGCTAACCGTCAGCTGCATAAACGCCATACAAAAAAGGGGAAAAAATAACAAGGCGTTGGAAAAACGACTCGTTTCATTTTTATAGGAATAGGAGGTAAAGGAACAAAACTATCGTTCACTAATTTGATAAGGTGGACATGGAATGTCCATTACGAGGTCGAGAGTCAAAACCAATAATATTGTGACTACCACGAAAGCAACGCCGCGGTAAGCAGTACTATTATTTATTCTGTGGCCGCGGGTAGCTAATGGTATGTAGGCATAGAAGAACTACTATGTAGGAGTAATTTATGAAACTTATTTGGTACTTACAGTGAACAAAGTATCCCGCGCTATGCCTTCCCAATCACATGAAGTGACGGCGGCACCTAAATCAATAATCTTTTCATATTTATTTATTTATTTAACAAAATCCCCGTCCCAATACATGTAAAACTTACAATGTAACATACATTTTACCTATAAACAGATACGTGATCTACCGACTGACAGACACCGCAGAGCCTAAACCTAGATATTTAAAATGTGGAGGATATATTCCTTGAGTGTCCTAGAGGCACTAAGGAAGGAGTTTTTGAAATCCTTTCTTTAAAGGTGTGAACGTAGTATAAAGTTTGTATGAAGTTTTTTTTAAATTTGTTATGATGATGCTATTTAAATATAGTCTCCAAAAGAAATAAAACAACACATGTTTAATTATATTTCATATTATTAGCTGTACCCGCGGCTTCGCACGCGTCGCCTTTTCTTTGGGTTCAAAGTACCATAATGTGCTATTCCAGGACCAATATACCAACATTTGATCAAAATTTCTTCAGCCGTCAAAAATACATTTATTAATTGCTCGGTTTCTAACTCACCGGATTGAGATAACAATTACACCAATCATACCCTAAGCTATCTAACAATGAAAACCGCATTGCAATCGGTCCAGTAGTGTTTACGTGATGCGTGAACAAACAAACATACAGACAAACATACAGAAAGACACGATTAAAAATAATGTTATGTTCTTGTTCAATACCTTTTTTTAAGCACCCAAGAGCATTTTTTAATTTATCTTCTTTGTACAGCCTTTTTCATACCTTTTGCTTTATTATAAGTATAGATATATGACTGTGTCAATTTGCATAAAAAACCGTCTTGTAGTTTTAGCGTGATACGTGTTCTTTTAATAACTTTCAACCCCTATCTTGCGGAAACCCTTTAATTTTTCGGGATAAAAAGTATCCAATGTCATACCTCGTACTCCTCGTAGTATGAACTCAAATCATACCAAATTTTATTTGAATTCATTCAGTAGTTTCGGTGCGATTCACGGTCAAAATACGGACAAACAGACAGACAGACAAAAATAAAAAGTAAAACAGTTTTGGCTTGAGTCAGGCCGGTCGCACTCCGCAACAAGTACATATATTATATGTACACTACACCTATACACACACTACACTACACATATTATACTACACTACACCTACACTACACGAGTGATGGTGGCCTAACGGTTCTATAGTGCAATTTAGAATCCAACGATACCGGGTTCAAATCCTAGGCCCCGCACCAATGACTTTTCTGAGTTATGTACGGTTTTCCATCGCTCCGTGCTTCGGAGAGCACGTAAAGCTGTCGGTCCCGGCTGTTATTGATAGCAGTCGTTAAGCCATGTCAGAGGCCCTCGGGCAGCTTTTCAAACTCTGACACCAGAGGCCAGCACTACCTCATACGACAAACAAACAACAACAAACAAACAATACCTACACTTTGGGTCGCAATATTAGTGTTAATTGGGTAGCGTGTCAAGTGTGCGCTCGATGAGTCGCGCGCCTTATGCTTAGCAATTAGGGCATGTAATATCGGAAGGTTTTCAATTCCGAGACTGATTTCCGATATTAGATCTCAAGAATCTTAGATCTCAAGATCTCTTAGATTTGATTAGATCTCAATATCGGAATTGCACTTTGTTGTTAAAAAAAGGTTATACATTGTTAAAAACTTGAATTAGATACAAAAAAAACGATGTTTTCAAACTGTTTTAATCATACAAAAATAATTAATAGTACAAGGTACAAGTATATACTTAGTCATATCTTAATACTAACAACCCTACCCAGCGAAAAAGTGACACAGCGATTCTGAAATGTATAGAGCAATGGAAGCTCTCGCGCGTTGTGATAC